>JARHVA010000412.1:4702500-4990000 GCA_037957365.1 Torreya grandis
AGAAAGAGATTGAAGAACAAAAATAACAAGAACCTCTACAAAATTATCATATTGAGGCTAATAGGAGAATAACCACCTTGGAAGATTAGTTATACTAGTTAACCCAATAAATTAACTCCCTTACCTCACAATTTTGAGCCCAAAATCAAAGACCTTCTTTCCCAATGCAACATGTCAAAAACACCAACCCCAATCATTCTAGACCTCGAACTAGTCAATCTCAAATCTCCAATCCCATCATGGACCCCTCATTTACTTAAGAGTGGAGGGTAATGAAAGATAATATTCAGTAGATCAATCATCACACACAAGAAATGAGGTATAAATATGAATATTTTTGCACATCTCCTTTAGATATGAGCATCTTACAAATATCTTTCCCACCACATTTTTAAGGTTCCAAAATTTGAAAAATATAGATGGAAAGGGGATCCTTGATATCATGTATAATAATTATATGTATCATTCCATGAGGTTGATTATGATTATGTTTATATCCTTATGGTTTTCCCTAAAAGTCTCATAGGGCTTGCATTGTAATGGTTTATCCATTTACCCAAAGGGTCCATATCTAGCTTCAGAGAGATGACAAAAACATTTGTGAGACACTTCTCTTTCAATATTGAGAATGATATATCTATCATAGATATTTATAACAATAAAAAAAGAAATGGGGAAAGCCTAGCCTCATTATTACAATGTTGGAGAAGTCTTTCAAGTTGATTTAGTTGCACATTTATAGAAAAATAATTAGCCAAAATGTTCATTGACAACCGCAAAACTAAATTTAAATATGAATTAGAGCTATAATGTGCAAAATATTTTTATGAGATCATAGAGAACTAGATATAAATTGAGAAATAACTCATTGATAAAGGTATAATACATTATATACCTGAAGTGAACAAAGTCATAATAAATATAACACCTTTTTGGGTAAGCCAAAAATATTTAATAAGAACAAAAATGTCATGGGGGATGGAGTCATAGATTCTAAACAACGTGATCAAATGGTGTAGAAAATGTCCTATAATAATAATTAGAATTTATTCACCATAAGAGTATAATGGGGAAAATCTAAACCCCAAATAGGAAAAAGGCCTCTCACTAGTCTTGGGGCACCCTTAGAAGTGGTCTTATAATAGTTAATAGTTCTAAATATGATCACTCTCCATGAAATCTAACCTTTGGATGATAGTAAAACCCAACCAGATTGGTATCATGAGGATGATTATTTTATATCTCATTAATTTAAGAGGCATGATAATTAAAAATGTATGTATCTAAAATATTATATCCAAGATCTAATTGAAAATGGTCATATTGAAGTAGAAGGGGAGATCCTAATGAGCCAATCTAAGAATCAACAACTTAATATCTATCAAGACCCATTGGCTAAACATGATTAGAGGAAAAGAAATCCAATGAACTACTATGGTCAATCCTCTACATCCACCTGAATTGATTATCATGCCATTCCATACCATTATGTCAACACCATTAAAATTTATGGCCACTAAGAGACCACACCACCAACATCCACCATTCTTTAGATTAACCAGGCCATAGTTGACTGTAGTAACTACATGATGTATCAAAATTATAGTTCTTAGAGAACACAAAAAATATTCATCAACTTAAACATCTAAAAAGGTCAATATTTCTAAAAAGGTCTCTACATCTTTCAACAAACCATATGACATAATCCAATATCTTGAGAAGAATCCATGTTGAGTATTGTCATTGATGTCAAAGATGAATCTTGTGAAGGTTGATGAAAAGGTGCATGGAATATTATTTTAAGAAAATTAATTGATGTTAACATGGATGAGTGATCCTATTAAGGAACATCTTATGAAGGTGCATCTTGTATGAGGTTGATGTCAGAAGTGATCAAGAGTATATTGGTAGTGTCATTCTTGAAAGAAAGAGTGTTGTCATAAGAGAAAGATAAATAGATAATTTGAAGATAAATATAAAAAAATCATTTAAATACAAGTAAATATAAATCATGGAATTTATAGGTATAGGTTGGATTGATATGATGGTTAGCATGAAAGGTACAGGTAATTGATGATAAGTATATAGGAAGGATGGTCATGACATAAAGAACTATGAGTATGATGAAATTAATGAACATAGGCATGTGAATGTGGTTTGGCACTAGTTTATAATTTTATCAAGGAATATAATCATCCATGATAGTCTCAAGGTGAGCCTATATGGGTAGGACCTTGAGTTCAAGTATGCACCTAAACCACTCTTAGACCCTACCTAGACTAATGACATATGAATATCAGATCTCAAGGAAAGAATTAATATGTGAGAATGGATATAGGTGAGATAAGTTTTTTTTAAGAATTATCATAAAGTTTGAGGTCATGGTTTGAAGTAAATTTCATAAATTAGTGTTTTAGGCCTTCTTGAGCTCACATAGTGAGTTCTCAAGACCTAAGAAGCACTTTTAGACATTCGTTCACATATGTAACCTCTACATGGAAATCTTAGATATTAAGGAGAGATGGGAAAGGGTCATATATAATATCTCTATGCATTGGTTTTATATTAAAGTTGAAATCCTTTATGAACAATCATTAACACCAGAACATATGCTAAACCTCCCTAAAACCCTAATAAGGACCCAATGTGAAATATATTTGTAAAATTAGATTATTTTTTTTTTTAATTCTTAAAATATATTGGATCATGTATTAAAATCTCCTAATTACCTCTATGTGGTTTTGGCTAGTTAGATGAGAGAGAAAATACATAGCTACTAACTTATTTATCAAGAAGTTATTATATCTCTCAAAACATTTATTGGTCAAGAAGAGTAAAAGGATGGAAGAAGAATATATAGAAACATACTAAATTACCATTATGGTTTTTGGATAGTTTATAACCTTAAATTATTCTAATTTAGTCATCCATGTTATCCAATTGTAGACAAACCCAATGGTGTGGATAATGCAAAACCCAGGCAAAGATGAGAAGATGGATTTGAGGGTCTAATCATGTTAGATTGAGACAAAAAAATGCATGAAGAGTTTATTTATTAATTTTAATTAATGTTAATTCTTGGATTAAATTTTGTAATTTAGTGTGTTTGGTAAAAAAATTGTTCATAAAATGGTATGTCTGGTTCATATAAGACTGTGAAACATAGGGTCAAGAAACTAGTCTACAAGACCAATATTTGGAAATATACTATATGAATACTCTATATAAATATGTTATGGATATATAATAACAAAATTTACATGTATTATAAGTAATTACAAGTGTCTAAATAGGTTTGGAAGGTCTGATTCACCATGGTTGGTTTTTAAGGTAAGTTGGCATATCTGAGTAAGCAAGTTACATAGATGTTCTTGAGCTCTTATTGCCTAAGTAAATGTGTTACAAGAATTTTGGGATGATATTTAGGTAATTTATTATATTTATAAATTATTATTTTTCATTATTTATTATCTTAAGGTTATATAAGCTTAATTTTTGTAAGATAAAAGTTTTGAGGTACACAGGCCTATTATGCAAGTTTGTCCTAAAGGAGCTTTTATGGTTTCAACGAAAGAGGAAATTATAAAAAATCATGGAGGAGGTCATAAGAGTTAATTGTATAAGTGTTTTAATGGTTTTTTTAATCATTGGATAAGATAATTTTGGCCTCATAAGATCAAGTTTTGGCTTTAAGAGAGTAGACCTAATGCAATTAGGTCTCCATGAAATCTAAAGGATGGGCAAGACCAATAGTGGTCAATAAGTTAGATTGTTCTATGTAATTAAATATTAAATTAGGGTAATATAGTTATTATAAACATTATTTATATTCCCTAGTTATATGACATGAAGATGATCAAGCATAAGAGAGATATCAGATAGTTTTTGAGTGTATATAGGCCTATTATGACAATGAACTACAAGGAGTGTTTTCATGAAGTGGTTGGATCTAAAATATATTTTAGATATTATAGGTTATTATATGGGGTATATTTAAAGTGTATTTTAAATAATATTTCTATCTATAAATATAAAAGGTGTTTAAATAAGATCAAGTATACACCTTACTAGATAGATCTAATGCAATTAGGTCTGTATGAGTCCTAATGGAGAAATAAGGACAAATTAGTTATGGAAAAAAAAGAGGTTAAAATTATGATTGAAACATGTTAATAAGATATTTTAATATACATTATATGGAAAATTTAATAGGTCGAAGGTGTATGTCTGACCAAGTGGTGTGTGATCATGACTAGTATATATATGTAAGGTAGTTTAGGCCTATTTGTGTATGCATGTAATGAGTGAAAATGATGATGTGTGGTTGAGTAGAATAAGGTATTGAAATTAATTGAAAACCTAAGAGGATATTATATAATTATACATGAGAATTATTTAGGTTATCTACATATGAAGATCAAACCTACATGACCTAATCATATTTGATGAGGATTAGACAAGCGAAGGAGAATGCACCTTGATATTGAAGAGAAAAATAGTAGAGGTGGGGTGATCATTTTTCATCATTAATTTATTTAGAAATAAGAATTTGAAAAAGGTGATCAAAATTTATATGTGGATGAGTTGATGCTTCTTTGCAAGTGGGTGCTTAACTGTTTGGGGTTAATGCTCCAAGTTGAGTTGGAGCTCAATATAATTTGACCTTGCAGAAAAATTTATAGGACTATAGTACAATTTCATAGGTAATAGTGTGTTTTCTTCCCCTTAAGGTTTTCCCAATCACATATTATTTTTATTCTCTTATTTCACACTCATGTGAATGATTATTTATGCATTGCTAGATAACTATGTTGCTTTGATGGTCTATGAAAGGTAATGTACAATTGTAAAATTGTATAAGATCACTAATTCACTCCCCCCTCTTAATGAATTTTTATTCAAAAAATTGGTATCAGAGATTGGTCATTTGAATTAGGCCTAACAATGTAAAGGAGATCCTAAAAGCACAAACATGTCTAGTCATCAATCTCAAGGAGGTTTATTAACCAACAATCCCCCTATATTTAATGGTAATAACTATGCATTTTGGATCATTATAATTAATACCTATCTAAATTCCTTAGTATTTGACATATGGAAATCAATCATTGATGGATTCACTCCATCTCCTAAACCTCAAACTGACAGTATAAGAAAGAAACTAAGTGAGAATAATTTAATGGCTATGAATGCTATATTGTGTTGATTGGTAGAATATAAGTTTGTCAAGGTGATGCAATGTGAGTTAACTTAGGTAATTTGGGACAAGTTATAACTCATCTATATAGATGACACCAAGGTAAATTTGGCAAATCTTTAGACCTATATAAGATAGTTTGAAGATATAAAGATGAAGGAAGAAGAGAATATTGTAGAATATCTTCTTAAAGTGGATGAATTAGTTAATATAATTAGAGGTTTTAGAGAAAATATTGATGATTCAACTATTGTTCAAAAGTTTCTAAGATCCTTAACCCCAATATTTGACTCAAAGGTGTCAATAGTTGAATAAGTAAAACACTTAGACAAGCTACATATGGATGAACTTCACGGCATCTTGACTATATATGAAATGAGAATAGGTGATGAAATATATTTCAAGAAGGATGTTTCATTCAAAGCTAATAAAAAGTCACAAGGTAAAAAGGTCAATGATGATGTGGACATAGACATTGATGATGACAATATATAAGCCATGTTTGTCAGAAAACTAAGTAAATGATTAGGTAAGTATAAAGTTGAGTTTCCAGTTAAGTGTTTTAACCTTGGTAAGATTGGCCACTTTGCATCCAAGTGTCATTACAAGGATAAGAATGATCATGATGGAGAGCATGATGAACATAATGGTGAGGATAATAAGTCCTATGAACTTGACAAGATAAAAAAGAGCTTTAAGAAGTATGAAGGAAAGAAAGGTTATTTAAGAACAAGAGAATTTTCTATACCAGAAAGGATAATATCTCATCTAATGTTAGTGATACAAATTTATCTAGTAGTAATGATGATAGTATTGATCATGATAGAAATTAAATACTATTCATGGCCATAGAAATAAATAATGAAGGTTATTCAAAAGGGAAAAGTCTTATGGATTATGAAGAATCAGATGATGAAGAGGCTAAAGTGAACCTTGAGGGAGAATTGGTGAGTGCTCTATAAGAGTTGAAGTTTCAAAGAAGGAAGAATAAAAAATTGAGGTCATTAGTCAATGGTTATGAGGAACAAATCGATATATTTTAAGAGAGACTAAGTAACAACACAATTGAGCATAAATAGATGATTAACTAGTCAGAAAATAAGGATGACATTATCACTATAAGTCTTAAGACCAAGGAGGAAGAATGCATCAAGCTCAAAATAGAAATGGAATCCTTGAAGGCAAAATTGGATCAGGAAATAATCAAGTTGAAGACACATCAAAAATTTGAAAATAACCCTAAAATCTTGGATGATATTTTGAATTTTTAGAGGTCTTCACATGATAAGGTAAGTCTTGGATTCAAAGAAGACCAATAGGAAAATAAGGAGAGTCAAATCTCAAAGTATAATGGACTACCATGAAGTTATGGTAATGATAGAGTGAAGAATTCTATAGAAGCCCTCAAATATAAGACTAAAATGATTAGTCAAAAAGTCAAGAAGAATGTAACTCCTTCAAGATACAAAAATGTGTTAGAGTTAAAATCACTGAGAGGGGGCTGGGGTGAATTAGTGGTGATAAATAATCCAATTTGTTAGGTTGTGGAGCCAAAAGCTTCACTAATGCAAATAGGGGAGGAGGTTGCTAAGTGTCACAATCACCAGCATTGGTCAAGCCAACTAATGTCGATCAAGGGTAGATAAGAAGGCAACTAACATCAACAGTATTCCACTGACGTCAGTCATCTCCAGGCAGACAGGGACTAATGTCGGTCGCCTGTGTAGTTTGGAACTACGAGTGTTACGGATAGTTTGTTAACAAACTAGTTATTTGCATGTTAAAGACTAATTTTAGTCTTGGAGCTATGGATCTAATTACTGTAATTAGGTGTCTAATTATTGTTTGCATGAGATCTATATGATAGACTCATGGGCTGTATTGTAATTTGTTCTAGTTTATAATTGAGCTTGGTTAGCTCCTTCTGAGAGTGAAGAGAGCAAGGGTAGTTCCTCCTAGTTCCATAGGGGTGCTGAGTGTGTATGATTAGGGAGAGCTACAGGTTGTACAAGTTCTGGGAGAAGATCCACCAGGGTACTGGTTTGGATAATCATAAGGACTTGGTGAGGCAAGGACAAGGGTTCTTCAAGGTGTAGAGAGATCTACATGGTAAGTATGATCAATTGATTTGTAGGTGTTTGTGTGTGTGAGGTCAAAGGAGGTATGTGGGGTAGCAAGATTAAAGGTGATAGCAACACAACAAGTATCAAGATTAGGAGAGATCTACTTGGAGTACATTGTGTACTTGGAGTGAGTGGAGTACTTGGATTTGGAGTGCATGGAGAACTTGTGGACTGGTAGTAGTGATACTGACTGGTTAGAGGTGAACACCAAATATGTATTTGAGTTGTGTGTTGGGACCGTAAGAGAGAGAGTGAACTCTTGAAAGTGAATTACTATACACTTGGTGTGGGAAGCCTGTAAGGTGTGGAAGAGTGTGGCATCTCTTCATTGTAATTTCTTTTTGGAAGAGTATTAATACAATTGGGTATTGTCTCTCATATTATGTGTTATTTCTAAATTCTAGTTACTTTTTACTTCTAGTTTAATTCCCCATGTTAAGTTGCTTGGTAATCAATGGTGCTTCTAGGTCCTAATAGTTGGTATCAGAGCTAGGGTGTTGGTTCATAGCTTGATACCACTAACAATTGGTATCAGAGCTAAGGTTGCAGGGAGCAGGTTCGTGTTTGATTACAAGTCACTCTCAGGGGTTTTTAATTGAGTGGGAGTATAGCAATGGTAGAAGAAAGTACACTAAGAATGGAGGAATTGAAAAGCACAAATGGTCAATTATGGTGTTATGGAAAGAAATAATAGGTAAAGGAAAATTGCTGGTTGGTAAAAGATCAGCATGAAGGAACTGAAGAAGTAGATGTTACAGGTGTTATTGCACAGGATGCTCTGGGATGTTTCTTGGATAAAGTAGAATATTGGTTTATAGATTATGTTGCCTCTTTCCATGTAGCCCCATATAGAGGGGTTGGTGAGCCTTGTCAAAGTATTGGCAAAGGGGAAGTGTTGCTGAAATTGCAAGCGACCAACACATGGGTGTTGAAGGAGGTCATGTAGGTCCCAGTCTTAAAGATGTGGCTAATTGCTTCAAGAAAGTTGGGTGATGAGAGATGCATAAAAACTCTCACAGTGGATACACTTGAATTAGCATGTGGTAAGAAAGTAGGTACTCTTTATCTACTTTCTTATATTATTGATTCTTCTTCTATTGTGAAGGCATGGCTTTGTAGGCTTGGTCACATGAGCAAGAAGGAGATGCATGTTCTTAAGCGGAAGTTAGATGTCTTTGATAGACTTAAAAACTGAAAAGACTTAGTGTTTATGGAGGAGATGACAGATAGAGATCAGTGGAGAAGGTTGAGTAACTCTAAGTAGGGCAATTTGGATAGGGTTTTGATCCAAAGGGAGCTCAGAGGTAAAAAGTCATCACTCACAGGCAAACACAAGTACCAGCATCAGTCAGGAGGAACTAGCATCAAACAGATAGGTACTAACATTGGTCATGTGTAGACTAGAGGAGTTGGTGGTGTCAGGCAGGTAGAGACTAATGTCAGTTGGATAACCAATGTTGATGACCTGGACAGTCGCATGGAACTGACATCAATTAGATGCAAACTATGTGGTGACCAAGGTCAGTCACTGAGATGGATTTTGGGTGGACAACAAGCTGTCAAGGAGTCTCAAACGCCCATGTGGAGGACTCAAAGGGTAAGTAAGCCTCAAATTTGTTGTTCCTCTTCTTTATACTCATTGCTCACTGTAGAGCAGGAAGGATCTAAGAAACAGTGGGAGCATGCCATGAATAGGGTGCAAAACCAAATGAGATATTTGGTAGGGTTGCCAACCAGTATGAAAGCACTGAGAGACAAATGGATTCCTTGGTTAAAGAATAGAGAGAATGGACATGTGAGATGGAAGGTTAGGTCATATGGTCTTAAGGAAGCTGTAGAATAGTGGTACAGATTTGACAGGTGGATGACAAAGCAGGGCTTTAGTTAGTGTCATTGTAACCATTGTCTTTGTCTTACCAAGTGGATGATGGTCATGACATTATCTTGTTATTGTATGTGGAGGATGAGCTTGTTTTAGGTTTAGACATACTAGGTTTTACTAAGCTAAAGGTAAGGTTAGTTCAGTGGTTTTCCATAAAGGATTTGGGAGTAAAAAAATTCTTTGGCATGAGTAATCCTAGAGACAGGGAAGATCACAAGGTGATGTTGTCACAAGATGATTGTGTGAAGGTAGTGTAGGATGCAGAATTGGGCAGCACACCTATGGATGGATAGTTCATAGAATAGGGTCCCTAATCACATGATGAGGTTGAGTACATGTGTACTCCCTGGGTTTGCCCACGCAGTGGGAGCTATCAAAAAGTTTGGAGCCAATCTGAAAAAGAAGCACTAGAGGGCAGTTTAGTGGATTCTCAGGTATCTAAGAGGGACCAATAGTAGGTCAACATGTGATGCAGGGTCAAGTTCTTTTCTACATGGGTTTGTAGATGCAGATGCGACAAGTTACTTGGATGATAGGTGTTGCACCACAAGATGTGTGGTGGTTGGTCTTTAAGATTGCTCTTGAAGAGGGATACAAACTAGGAAACAAATTAGATGGTGTATAGGTACAGGTACAATGCAGCTATTTATCTCCAAGTGGGAGATTTTTAGGTTGTGGAGCTAAAAGCTTCACTGATGTAAATAGGGGAGGAGGTTGCTAAGTGTCATAGTCATCGGCATCGGTCAAGCCAACCGACATTAGTCAGGGGTAGACAAGAAGGCAACTAACATCAGCAATATTCGGCCAATGTCAGTCATCTCCAAGCAGACAGGGATTGACATCGGTTGCCTATGTAGTTTGGAACTACAAGTGTTATAGATAGTTTGTTAATGAACTAGTTGTTTGCATGTTAAAGGCTAATTTTAGTCTTGGAGCTGTGGATCTAATTATTGTAATTAGGTGTCTAATTATTGTTTGCATGAGATCTATATAATAGACTCATGGGTTGTATTGTAATTTGTTCTAGTTTAGAGTTGAGCTTGGTTAGCTCCTTCTGAGAGTGAAGAGAGCAAGGGTAGCTCCTCCTAGTTCCACAAGGGTGCTGAGTGTGTATGATTAAGGAGAGCTATAGGTTGTGCAAGTTCTGGGAGAAGATTCACTGGGGTACTGGTTTGGATAATCATAAGGACTTGGTGAGGCAAAGACAAGGGTTCTTCAAGGTGTAGAGAGATCTACATGGTAAGTATGATCAATTGATTTGTAGGTGTTTATGTGTGTGAGGTCAAAGGAGGTCTATGAGGTAGCAAGATCAGGAGAGATCTACTTGGAGTACATTGTGTACTTGGAGTGCGTGGAGTACTCAGATTTGGAGTGCATGGAGTACTTGTGGACTGGCAATAGTGATACTGACTGGTGGTACTGGTAGTAGTGATATTGACCGATTGGAGGTGAACACCAACTCTGTGTTTGAGTTGTGTGTTGGGACCGTAAGAGAGAGAGAGAGTGAACTCTTGAAAGTGAATTACTGTACACTTGGTGTGGGAAGCCTATAAGGTGTGGAAGAGTGTGGCGTCTCTTCATTGTAATTTCTTTTTGGAAGAGTATTAATACAATTGGGTATTGTCTCTCATATTCTATGTTATTTTTGAATTCTAGTTACTTGTTACTTCTGGTTTAATTCCACATGTTAAGTTGCTTGGTAATCAATGGTGCTTCCGGGTCCTAACACAATTCAATTTCTAAACCCTTCAAAAACTTAAACATTCAAAATAACCATTCATGAAGCATAAATGATGTTTATATTAATTAATAATGAAGATAATGAAATTTCACACACACAACATAATATATATGTGGGAAACCCTATTGGGGAATAAAACCCACTCTTAAGCCTACAATCACATGTACTACTTGTCAGATAAGATGATCACAAACATGAGATTGGTGAGGTCCTTCTGACCAAAATTTAGTGAAACACCTATTTTAGAAGGAAAACCTTCCCCTAATATTATCAAGTCCTTTTTACCACCTTCTAGTCAATTCCTTTTGATCAAATTTAGTGAAACGCCTATTTCATAAGTAGTTACCCCTAATATGATCAAGTTCTCTGACCACCTTCAATCTTCAAACCTTCAAGAGCTCTATCTTTGACATAAGAAATATAACCTATAGGTTATATACTCATTCATAAATGTTATATGGTCTTCAATCCATCCACTAGGCATACACCCTTTCCTTTGTTCCACAACTCTCACACACACCTCTTCTCTTAGGTCACTCACATCTAGAAATCACCATATTTTATTTCACCTTTTATAGAGCCTTCATGATTATTATCTTCTTAGTCAACCATAATAATTTATTTATCCCTTAATACATCTAACATATCTCAATGCCACTCTCATAGGTTGGCCATAACATCCATGGGTCACACTTTAGTAGCTACACCTTTCAATTAGGCCTTAATATCTCTTATAGGTCTCATAGAGACCTATTACCCATTTAACACTCCACTAAGAAAATTAGAAACACATGACCACTTAAAAATGCATAGGTACACTCCACATGACACATTTGACATACTCAAATGATCACAGTCAACACAATACTCCTCTACTAAAGATAATTTTGCTCAAATAACATTCTATACATAAGAACACCATGAACAAACACATAATCACCTTATAATACTTTTATCATACTAAATATGATTAATAAAACCTTAATAATCCCAACAAATGATCCTCATTGAGTTTAGAACACTCTTAGATAGTTATCTCATCCTAAAACATTGAAATTCCATAAAAAATAACTCAATTACCCTTTGTTGGTTACTTTTAGAGCATGAATGAACACACATTCAAATTTGGAGCATAATATATAAAACTATATAAACATACAAATCTTATATTCAACATTTATAGATGCACCTTGAATTCCTCTACAACTTTACTTTTTTACTTAATCAAGAAATTATTCATATATCAAAAGTTATGTCTCCAAAACCAATCACTATTATTTCCTTCATTAAATTCAAATATTTGAATTCAAATGGTCACAATTAAACCTCTATCACCCATAACACATCTCATAATATTTGTTCATCTCAATCAATTCATACTATTGATATTATTCACAATTATCTATAATTGTAACTCATAGTGTGCCACTATCTAAATGTTAAACCTCAAACATGTTGAATTCATCTCATTCACTCTTGTAATATTCACCTAATGCACATCGTCAATCTCTGTAGATTAACAAGGTCTTTATCTTGTAATGCTCACCATTAGATCTTTCCTAGAACTCTCAATATTATGACACTTGACACCCTCATGTGAATTATAATCACTATAATATTAGTCCCTTGTACTTGTTTCACTTGGTAGTATCACATGTATTGTTGACTCTTTGACTTGTCCCACACTGTTGATCTTTGTCAGTACGAACGAGTGCTCATAGTTGATCTTCTGCCAAACTAACAAGAATGTGACACTTATCACCTATGCATGAAAACTTTGATATGTTTAATCTTATGTGTACCATTGGATAAAGATAATTAATTAACATGCACTATTACATCTTCTTACTAATGACCTCAATCTTTGGCATGGTTAAAATTGATAGTTTTTGACCCATCGTAGTCTACTTGAGCAACTTTAAAGCTTCATAATTTTATCTAGACAACACTTAAAGACTCTAAATTTTTAGGGTATCTTATTGGAACTATATAAAACATCTACATTCAAAAAATTTATCAAAAATGGATTTCTACATACTTGAAATAAATGCAAAAACACATTGGTTCATACTTGTCTTCATGATGTACAGTGATGGTCTGGCTAAGAATAAAAACTACTACAATCTACCTAGAAGGCCAAATTTGAACATTAAAACTTTTACTATGCTTAATCACATGACCTAAAATTTTAAACATATGATATCCTTACATATAGGAATCTATCCATATATAAAGCTACTCTTAGAACCTTCACATGTGTGAAATATAATGCCATCAATATGCCTACTCAATTTTTTCTATCACAAAACCAACTATGCCAAGATGAATATAATGAATAACTAGATGAATAACATGCACTTACACAATCTCTCCAATCATCTTTGACCTCTTATATGACCATTACATAGCCTCAAATCACCATACTCATCCTTAAACATACTTAACCATGCCAAAACTAAAGATCAACCAAGCTCACTTCAAGCATACTAGGACAAGCACATTGCACACTTTGTCATTGACACTTAGAATATAAATACACTTCATCCACTCACCTTGACATGTCCATTACATCATTGAAAAATCTCTAAAAATATTCCTCCTTTGTCATTGATTTCAACAACCATTATATAGCTCACTTTCCTTATCTCTCTTCAAACACTCTCCCAATAGGAACCTTCTCCCCCTTTGACACAATGACAAAGTGGGCATAAAATTATCATGAGGACCTAAAAATAATATCAACAAGAGATTAACACGTTAAAAATATGATACGAAATCCCCCTTACCTTGAGCCTACCTCTTATTTGCCTTGACAACTTCCTCTTGCTACATGCCAACACTCTCTTCAACCAAACACTATAACTAATGAATAAATAACACACAAAAACACTAAAATATGATTTAACTCATAAATAAACATCTTAAATATACTCCCCTTAATATACTTAAGCCATTTCACCTCTTGAGCATCTTCAGATCTTCACATACCATGAAGAAACACCACACAGGCTTACTAGCCTTCTCTCTCAAGCCACCTCAAGGACCACAAATAGAACTTCATGCCACTTAATAAATATAAAACATTATCTCAAAAAACTTTATAACTTACCTTAAAACACTCATTCCTTGATCTTTTGGAAAAACTAAGCAAAAACATCAAATCTTCACACTAGAACTGTTTAGACTCCTTGTAGCCCTACCTAAAACTTGTAGAGCCCACATATTTCAATAAACATATTTTAAAGACATTAAAATTAATATCTAGATCACTCTCATATTACCCTTTAATCACACCAATTTTCATATCCTATCTCCTCCTCTGTAATATACTTTCTTCACAAACCTACTAGCCAATTAAGCCTCCATTTTAACAAAAAACTTGAATAATTTGAAAACCACATACCTTCAGATCATTATGAAGATTTATTTGACAACCCATTTTTCCAATTTAACATATTAAGAATCCTTATACCTTAATTCATAAGGAAAACCACTTTTCTAGCATAGCCCAAAACTCTACAATCTCAAAATAAACAAGGTCAACAAACCTCCTTTTGATCAATGCCCACCTCTAAAAATTATTTCACACTTGGAGAAAAACCATAAAACACTTATGGACCAATATTTAAGCCTTAAAAACTTTGGTAAACTTGAATTATTATACCATGGCTTTGATCTACAATAAGAAAGATAATCTTGACAACACATAAAAACATCTAAAAGACACAAATACGATCATCAAGACATAAAACTACCTGAAATGCATCACAAAGAAAGTGCACAAACTTTTTTGAGCACCAAACTCTCCTTGAGATTCCACCAATCTCATTATGCCACATAAAAACACCCATTTTTATCTTACAAACACTGCATACACAAAAAAAAGACCTTTTGACATTACTCTAACCTTATCAAAGCACTTCTCCCATATTGTCACACCAACTCCAATTGGAAACACACATCTATTACCTTCTATGACCTTCTGAAGAAAACCACAACACTTGCTTCTCCACTAAATTTGTCTCTTAAGAAGTCTAAACAAAGACTTCTTCTACATCACAATGATCTTAAAACAAAGTGAAGCTAGGAGTTGACCACATATCCTCAGTAACCACTAGAATATTTTTATAGCTATAAGACTTCTTGCTCTTGTTCTCCTTAGTCTAAATTTTGATAACTTGTTCCTTTTCTACATCACTCACTTTCTCTTCTATGATAGGATCTACAACATTTGGAACAACTATGGAATCTTGACATACCTTGATCACTTAATTAGCTTCTTTGCATAACAAAACATAACCTTTAAAAGTTGACAACATAGGAATCAAGATTAAAAATTGCTCACATAAAACAAGTTGCTCATTAGCATCCAAACACTCCTCAGAACTAGCCTCAACTAGAACCTTGATCTTCTCCTTGAGCTTGGTATCTTAATTCACTATATGAGTAGACAATGAGAGCTCTTGGCACTCTCCAAATTTTGTAGTATTCTCCACCATAACAAATAGATTACTTGGACCTATATACTCATCATGACTCACACTTACCATCTTTGGTTTCCATGAGCTAACTTGCCTTCTTTCTTTCGCTCTAGGAGCCTAATTAAACCTATTATACCTTGTATTCCTTTTCTTTTAGAATCTACTAATGTTACCTCTCTATTGATAATTGAAAAACACTATACCTTTTACAAGAAACTTACCCTACCTTTCCTAATTAGAACAAAATATTACAATGTCTCCATTTTTTTGACAATTGAAACAACCTACTCATTTTGAATAAGACTCACCTTTCCTTAACCTTATTTAGATAATGATTATCACAATGTTACTTATCAAGATAGTTGAAGCACTTAAAATTTTTCACACCCTTTGACTAATGATCCCCATCATAGTTCTATTTAAACTCATTTTTAATAGGTCTCTTACATTCTCTATCTCTATACCCAAATTGATTACATGTGTAACAATAACCATTAGAACTTTCATACCTCATGGAATTTGGTTATTTGATTTGATTTATCTTCATTATATCAGCATCTACATTCCTTGACTGATTTTTTACCTTCAAGGTTTGATTTTCATTAGTCTTCATTTTGTCTTGAGTTGTATTTTTTGGTTCTTCTTTGTATCCAAGACTAGTTCTATAACTTACATGCTTTTGACCACTCAGAATATTGTCTATATCACTTGATCTCTTTTTGAATCTCATAAATGATTGCATCTTACTATATATCTTCTCTAACTTATCTTTTAATGTCTCATTTTAAATTACATACCTTGAATATTCATCTTCTTTAGCTTTTAGGCTTGTAAACAAGATTCCAATTAACAACTGAGATGCTTGGCTATATATTCATTCTCCTTGGTGTCTTCATTCAATCTTGCCTCAAACACACTAAATTACTCTTCATAGTCCTTAATTTGAGAGTTCATCTTTTTGTTAGTCTTCTTCTCAATCTTTAGTTCATCAAGAGTATTCATCAATTCAGTTTCACAGTCCACCTCATCTTTATCATCATATGAATCACTCCAAGTAGACTCCTTTTGATATGAGAAACTTGCTTCCTCATCCATGAAGAGGGATATATCTTCAATAGGATAATGATCATCATTTGAGTCACTATCTTCACTCTCATGAGATGAGCTATAATCTTATTTTATGTAGAGACTCTTCTTGTCCTTAATGTACTTCTTCTTGTTGTTAAACCTTTTGAATCCATTCTTCCTCTTACTAGAATTATATGTCTTCTTATATTCATCTTGGCGATCACCATGCTATTCATAATAATTCTTCTTATGCTTATGAGGGAACTTATTATCAAAATGTCATACTTATCCATCATTAAAGTATTTGAAGGGTATTTTACCATTATACTTGCCTAACCCTATTTTAAATTTCCTTGTAAAAAATCAATTAGTTCATCTTGACCAATATCATATATGTCATCCTCCTTGAGTTTCTTACCTTGGAAATTCTTCTTTTTATTCATTTATATCTTGAATGATGCTTCCCTCTTTAGTGGTTTATCATCATCAACTCTCATCACATAGGCAATAAGAATTCCATGCAATTCATCCATCTTCAATCGAGTAAGATCATGACTTTCTTCTACAATAGATAATTTAGAATCAAAATTGAGAGAGAGAGAGAGAGAGAGAGAGAGAGAGAGAGAGAGAGAGAGAGAGCTTAATACCTTTTGAACTATATTAACTTCTTCAAGATTCTATCCAAGACCTCTGATGATGTTCACAATCTCATCAAATCTTTATAGAAAGGATTCCACATAATCCTCTTCCTTCATATTAAGACTCTCAAATTATCTTTGATGAGTATGAAACTTTACCAAATTAACCTTTGAATCTCCTTCATAAATGGTCTTCAATTTATCCCACATTTCTTTGGTTGATATGTAATGGATTACCTTGGTGTATTAAATCTTTGAAAGACCACAAGTGATAGCATTCATTCCCTTAAAATTATTCTCAAATAAATTCTTATCTATAACACTAGATGTATGAATAGTAGGTGTAGAATAACCATCCACAACATATTTCCAAATGTCAAAACCTAAGGACATAATGTAGGTCGTCATCCTTTCACTCCAAAAATCATAATTGGATCCATTAAACATCAATGTTTCTTAGTGTAAAAACCTCCTTGCATTTGATGGCTATGCATATTGTAACTTGGATCTCCTTCAAGATATGAAGACTTTCCCAAAGGACTTGATCTGATACCAATTATTATAGGTACAATGACTAAGGGGTTGAATCAATGGTGATAAATAATCCAATTCAATTTATAAACCCTTCAAACATTTAAGCATTCAAAACAACCATTCATGAATCATATAATATGTTTATTGAAATGAACAATGAAGATAATGAAAGTTCACACACACAATATAATATCTATGTGGGAAACCCTCTTAGGGAATAAAACTCATTCTCAAGCCTATAAACACATGGATTACTTATCATATAAGATGATCACAAACATGAGCTGGTAAAGTATTTATAACCATAATCTAGTGAAACACTTATTTAATAAGGAGCACCTACCCATAAGATGATCAAGTCCTTCTAACCACCTTTTGGTCAAGTCATTCTGACCAAATTTAATGAAACATCTATTTCACAAGGAGCACCTACCCCTAAAATGATCAATTGCTTCTAACCACCTTCAATCTTCAAACCTATAAGAGCACTATCTTTGACATAAGAAATATAAGCTATAGGTAATACAAAAAATCATCAACCTTTTTTACTATTTAATCCATCCAATGGGCACACACTCTTTCCTTTGCTCTATAACTCTCACAAATACCTCTTCTTTTAGGTCACTCACATCTAGAAATCACCATATTTAATTTCACCTTTTATAGGGCCTTCATGATTATTATCTTCTTAGTCAGTCATTATATTTACCTTATCCCTTAAGACATATAACATATCTTAATACCACTCTCATAAGTTGGCCATAAAATCCATGGGTCACACTTAAACAGATACATCTTTCAGTTAGGCCTTAATAGCTCATATAGGTCTCATGGAGACCTATTCCACATTTAACACTCCATTAAGAATATTATAAATATGGGACAACTTAAATATACATAGGGACACTCTACATGACTTCTTCAACATCTTTAAATGATCAAATTCAACACATCACTCCTTTGTTAAATCCAATTTTTCTCAAACCATATTTTGTACACAAGAACACCATGAACAAACACACAGCTACCTTCTAAACCTTTGATCATTTTGAATATGATTGATCAAACATTAATAATACACATAAATGGTCCTCATGGAGTTTAAAGCACTCTTTTATAGTTATCTCATCTTGAAACATTGAGATACCATCGATAACAACTCAATTACACTTCGTGGGTTACTTGAAGAGCATGAACAAAAACATAGTCAACTTTAGAGCTCAATATCTATAATTGTACAAATATCCAAATCTTATAATCAACATTGGTGGATGTGACTTGAAGCTATCTATAAATTTTATTTTAACTAAATTAATAAATTCGACATAGATTGAAAATTATGACTCAAAAACCAAGTATTGGTCTTTCCTTCATTAAATTAAAATATTTGAATTCAAATAGTCAGAGTTGAACCTTGGTCACTTGGAACACATCTCATGCTCTTCACTCAACACACTCAATTTACACCATTAATCTTCTTCATAATTAGCTCAAAAATTTAACTCATATTACACCAATATCTAAATTTAAAACCTCAAACATGTTGACCTCATCTCATGCACCCTTGCAATATTGATTGAATCTGCACTGTTGATCTATATAAATTAACAAGATCTTTATCTTGTAGTACTCACCATTATATCTTGCTCAAAACTATCAAGATTATGAAACTTAGCACCCTCACATGCATTTTGAGAACTTTATTGATAGTCCCTTTTTATTTTTCCACTTGGTAGTCTCATGTGCATTTTTGACTCTTTAACTTGTCCTACACCATTGATCTTTGTTAGTACAAACAACCACTCATTGCTTTTTTTATACCAAACTAATGATCTTGTGACACTTTCCCCTATGCATTCAACCTTTGAAATGTTGAATATTATGTACACCATTATATCTTTTGACTAATGAACTCAGTCTTTGACAAGGTTAAACTTGATGGTCTCTGACCCATCATAGTTGACTAGAAAACCTCTGAAGCTTCATAATTTGAGATAGACAACACTTCAAGACTCTAAGTTTTTAGGGTATATCCTTGGAATTATATAAAAAATATCTATTTAGACCTTTGATAAAAAATGATCTTATACATACCTAAAATAAATTTACAAAAATATTAGTTCATACATATCTGCATGACATGCAGTGACAATTTGGCTAAGAATAGAAACTGCTACAATCTACCTAGAAGGCCAACTTTGAACCTTAATAACTTTTGATTATATTAATTTCATGACCTAAAATTTAAACCATATGATATACTTACATAGGTTAATCCACCCATATATCAATCTACTCTTGTAACCTTCATACATGTGAAATATAACATTATCAATATGCCTACTTAGATTTTTCTATCACAAAACCAACTATGCCAAGATGAACATAATGAATAATTATATGAATATCATGCACTTAAAAAATATATCCAATCATCCTTGAGATCTTATAGGACCCATTTCATAGCCTCAAATCACCATACTCATCCTTAGACAACCTTAACCATGCCAAAACTAAAGATCAACCAAGCCTACTTTAAGCATACTATGACAAGCACATTGCACACTTTGTCATTCACACTTAGACTATCAAGACACTTCATCCACTCACCTAAACACCTCCATGACATCATTGATAACTCTCCAACACAAATTTAAGGGTGAATCATTCAATATTCATCAAGAGATAATTAGATAGACATGGTATGTGAATTCTTTCAATGGTTATTGTTTCTCATGCAATCAATATAGACATACAACTATGGATTGTAAACTTCATGATAGTATCAATTCCCCATGGAGGAATAGTATGAATGATCACTTCAAAAATAGAATAAAAATTATGTTCTAAAATTTCAATCAAAGAGGACATATTATAAGAGATTTAAAAATGAGGTATATGAGGAAGATGAGGCAAGACAAAAAGGTATACATTCATATCACTAAGTAGTGTATCAAGAAGTTAGACCCTATGGACAAGGTGAAGAAGGAGTAGGAGACTGATAATAATCTATATATGTTAAATGATATCAAGAAGGAAAGATGATTTATGATCAAGATCGATATAATAGTATCAAATAATCTAGTCATACAATTAAGGACTAAGAACATTCCCATCAGATATCATTTCCTAAGAGAACAAGAAATATTTGAGAAACTAAGATAGGAATTGGGAGAAATTTTTACCCATACCATCCATTGATAAAGTCAATGGTAATGGGATATAATCAAGGTGGTTTATTAGCTTCAAGAAAATGTGATGAAGGCTAATTAAATTTGTGAAGTCATGATAGGTTATACAAAGTGAGAGGAATGTGAAGGGGATCATGAAGCATGAGGATACATTGTTTACATTGTCACTATTGATCAAATAGGCCCATGAAGGGCATAGCATAAGAAGCATAATTGATAATCCTAAAAGTTCATCTACATTCTTGTCTTAGGTAGAATGAGACTAAAAAACATACTTGTGATATGGACAATACTACTAGTGTGATTTAATAACAAGGTTTTTTATATACATGTTGATAATGGTTGGTGAGTCCTAATGACTCATATGATGATTAAAATATATGAGGTTAAAGGGGGAGATAATCAATTACTTAATTATATTTAATAAAAAGTGAGTAGTGTAGAGAAGGTATGTAGAGACATAAAGATAGATTGAATAATATGACTAAGGCTGGGAGTATAGTGAATGTTTATGAATCTTAATCAAGGAAATAAAAATGGATATTATCCATCTCTATGGCATCAAAGTTCATAAAATAAGGTGAGTTGTCCTATGTATCTGAGTTTATTTAAATAAGGAATATGTTAAATAAAAACATATGTGTGGCCTAGTGAGTAATCAAGGGTTTGATATAAAACTCTATATCAGTCATGTCAAGGACAATTTGAGGAAATTTTACATGGAGATAGGGGAGCATGTTTGCATGATGCTCAATAGACTCATAATATTATGTGGAGTTATAAAAAAGGGGGAGAAATTTTAAAGAGGTTTGATTCAAGAAGTTATAGGTGCCTCTTTGTCATTAATGTCAAATGGGAATAAAGATCAAAAAGGAGGAGAAGAAGGCTAGTTTAGCTTGAAAAGATCTAATTTAGGGAGAAAGTTTAGAATGAGAGAAATAACCTATTAAAATAAGTTTTTAAGAATGGTTTTCCATCAATGACAAATGGGGAAATTATTGAGTATTGTCATTGATGTCAAAGGTTCATCTTGTGAAGGTTGGTAAAAAGGTGCAAGTAAGAGTATTTGAAGACAAGTCATTGATGTCAACATGGAGGAGTGATCTTATGAAGGTGCATCTTACATGAGGTTGATGTTAGAGGTGATTAAGTGCATTTTGGTAGTGTCATTATTGAAAGAGTAAGTGTTGTCATAAGAGAAAGAGAAATAGAGAATTTTAAGAGAGAGAAATAGAGCATTTGAATACAAGTACATAGAAATCATGGAAGGTATAGGTATAAGTTAGATTGATATCATGATCAATATTGAAGGTATAGGTCATTGATGAAAAGTGCATAAGAATAATAGTCATGACATGAAGAGCTATGAGTATAATGAAATTAATGAACATAGGTAGGTGAAGATGGTTTGGTAATGGTTGAGCATGTGATCAAGGTATATAAGCATCCATGAGAATCTCATGGTGAGCCTTTAAGGGCAAGACCTTTAATTCAAGTGTGCACCTAGACCACTTTTAAAGCTTTCCTAGCCTAATGAGGTATGGATATCAGATCTAAAGGAAATTATGATTGTGTGAGAATGGATAGAGGTAAGTTATTTTAGGCATGATCACAAAGTTTTAGGTCATAGTTTGAAGGAAATTGCATAACTCAGTGTTTTAGGCCTTCTCAAGCTCATAGAATAAGGTATCAAGACATAAGAAGACATTTTAATCTAAGATATTAATTATATATGGGTAATGGTCTTATTTAAGATCTCTAGGTATTGGTTTTAGATTCAAGTGACAATCCTTTATGAACAATCGTTAACACCAAAACATGTGTTAAACCTCCCTAAAACCCTAATAGGGACCTAATGTAAAAGATATTGTTCAAATAAGATCATAATGGTTTAAAATTACTTAAAAATATATTATATAATGTATTCAACTCTCCCTAGTACCTCTAATTGGTAGTGGTTAGTCATATGAGAGAGAAAATGCATAGATACAAGCTTATTTGTCAAAAAATTATTATAGCTCTCAAAAATTATAGTGATCAAGAAGAAAAAATGGATGTAAAAAGAATATATATATTTATACTACATTTCCATTATGGTTTATGGGTATTTTATAGCCTTCAAGTTTTATAATTTGGTCATCCATGTTAGCTAGTCACAGATAGGCCCAATGGTGTAGATAATGCAAAACCCAAGTAGAGATGAGAAGATGGATTTGAGGGTCTAATCATGTCAAATTGATGAAAAAATTTACATGAATATTTTATTTATGGATTTTAAGTCATGTACATTTTTTGAATAAGTTTTGGAAGTTAGTGTATGTAGTGAAAAAGTTGCTCATAAAATAGCCTATCTGGGTTAGATAGGACTGTGAAACATGGGGTCAAGAAATTGGTCTGCAAGATTAATATTTATAATTATAACATATGAATACTATATATAATGTTGTTATGGATATATCATAATACAATTTACATGCACCATAATTCATGAAAAATGTCTACATAGGTGTTGAAGGTCTAATTCACCATGACTAGTTTTTAAGGTACGTTGGTAATTTTGAGTAAGAAAGTTGTAGAGATGTTCTGGAGCTCTTATTTCCTAGTTAAATGTGTTACAAGAATTTTTGAATAATATTTAGTTAATTTTTTATATTTATACATGTTTCTTTTATCATTATTGAGTATTTTAAGGGTATTTAAACTTCATTTTTGTAAGATATATTTTTGAGGTACATAGGCCTAATAGGGCAATTTATCCTAAAAGAGATTTTATGGTTTCAAAGAAGGATGTAGTTATAAAAAATATGGAATAGGTCAGAATAATTAATTATGTAATTGTTTTAATGGTTTTTTATCATTTTAATATATCATCTCGGCCCAAGAAGATCAAGTTTTAACATTAAGAGAGCATACATAATGCAATTAGGTCTCCATGAGATCTAAAGAATGAACAAGACTAATAGTGGTCATTAAGTTAGATTATTATATGTGATTTAAGATTAAATTAAGGTAATAAAATTCTTATAAACATTATTTGTATCCCCTAGTTACATGACACGAAGGTGATCAAGCATGAGATAGAGAGAGATCAGATAGTTTTTGAGTGTACATAGGACTATTATGATAGTGAACTACAAGGAGTGTTTTCATGAAGTGGTTGGATCTAAAATATATTTTAAATATTATATGTTGTTATATGGGGTATATTTTAAGTGTATTTTAAAGGATATTACTATCTATGGAGATAAAATGTGTTCAAACAAGATCAAGTATACATGTCACTAGACAAACCTAATGCAATTAGGTCTCCTTGAGTCCTAATGGAGAAATAAGGCCAAACTAGTTATGGCAAACCAAAATAGGTTAAAATTATTATTTAAACATGTTTATAAGATATCCTAAGACCTATTATATGTCTTACCTAATATTTTTAAGGTGTATGGTTGACCAAGTGGTGTGTAATCATGACTAATATATATACAAGGCAATTTAGGCCTATTTGACTATGTATGCAATGAGAAAAAAAGATGATGCATGGTTGAGAAAAAGAAGGTATCAAAATGAGTTTTAAAAAATTATAGGATATTATATAAGTATACATGAGAATTTTTTAGGTTGTCTATATATGAATATCTGACATACATGACCTAATCAAATTTGATGATGATTAGATAAGCGAAGGAGAGTGAGCCATGAGATTGAAGATAAAAATAGTAGAGGTGTGGTCATCATTTGCTGATCAAGAGATAAAATTTTTAGAATTTGATCAAAATTCATAGGTGGCCAATTTGGTTTTGAGTCACTTAGGGAGTTGGTGTTTCCTTATAAGTGAGTGCTTGTTAAATCCTAGTCAAGTGGATGCTTGATAGTTTGGCGTTGATGCTCCAAGTTGAAGTTGGTGTTCAAAATAAATTTATCTTATATAAAAATTTATATTATTTTAGTCTAATTTTATATGTCATAATTTTTTTTCTTCCCCTTAAGGGTTTCCAACTCACATATTATGTTATGCTCTTGTTTTATACTCATATAAATGGTTCTTTATGCATTTCTAGATCACTATGTTGCTTTTATGGTATAAAAAAGGTAATGTAAAATTGAAAAAGTTTGTAAGGTCACTTATTCACCCCACCCTCTTACTAAATTGTGATTTTAACACTCTATCCTAAGTCTCTCTTATGGATCTTCTTAAAATAACATCAATACATTGAGACATTTTTAATCAAGTCTTAAATGAACTTAAAGTCCCTAGGGATATTGACACCATCTAATTTTAGGAATTTTTATGTCACTTATCTCCCTCAAAACAAATCACCTTTATTTCCTAGGACAAGCCACCTATCAACCTAAATAATAATTATCCACTATTCATTGAAATTTCCATCTCCAACCACAAAATCCCTTGGGTGCTCATAAATGAAGGGTCTACTTTAAATTTATGCAACTTAGAATTCCTAAATAAGTTGGGGTACTCTGAGGCATCATTAGGGACTAATATCATATTGATTAAGGCATAAAATGATAATGAAATAACATCAACATGAACTATTTATTTTCCTATCATTGTGGGACCCATCATCCATCAAACTTTAATCTATGTCATTGATGTTTATCTTTAATATAATCTACTTATGGATGCCCATAAATCCATGAAATGTGAATATATTTTTCCACCTCCATCATGTCTAAAATTCCCTCATTCTAAAATGGAGGTTACCATCCCATGGGAAATATAACACTTTCATATCTATCAAATGGATCAATCTTATCATGCTTGTTATTAACCTAACATAGATAGTTACACTCATAATCTAATAGCTGTAAATTATGTCCACCCTAATGATTTACCACTTACTTCAAATGCATTCCCACACATTACACATTTTAATATCACTTCCATAGGCTATAGAGAATATGAATACAAGACCTTATGTGTAGGATATTTACTAATCTCCCCACATATCTAGGGTTCCTTAGTAATGAAGAAAGATAATCCCATCATTCTTTAGTTTGGATCTACAACCTTTACTAGTGTAGGCCTATTTTTAGAGGATTAATTTGATGAACATAATGATTCATGGCTTATTCTAGATAACGAGGCCTTCAAATTCTAAAATCATAAGTATCCCCAACTCCATAATATGTTGTAAAATATGAATTACAAGGGAAGAATACAAGGGAGAGATGAACAAGGTAGGATTTAACCTATAAGGGTTCAATAAGACCCAAAACATCTTGGTTTAGGATACAAAACTCTCAACATCAAATTAATCAATATGATTTTGGACACTTATTTAGTTCCTAAGGAGTCTTCTTCTAATAAATAAAACAAAATAGGTTTTTTTTATAACATTTATGAGGACCTTGTTACCACCAATCTCTTCCAAGACACCACCATATCTACTATTGACATATCCCTCCATTACCCTACCTTGATAGGTTAGGATTGAAATAATGAGACTTATTTTGACATGTTTTAAAATGATGAAGTCATTGTAGAATATTTGAGAGCACTAGAATTTATGCCATCAGGAGATCATAAGAAAGGTTTCTCTATTAATCTTATTGAGTTTGCCTACTTTGGAAAGTAAGAAACATCTCTAAATCAAATTGACGAAGAGAAGTATGAAAATTTAGACCCCTCTTCAAGAATATAAGACATTCAGATCTCACCTAAAGTAAGAAACATCTCTAAATCAAATTGACGAAGAGAAGTATGAAAATTTAGACCCCTCTTCAAGAATATAAGACATTCAGATCTCACCTAAAGGGTCATAATTCTATTCAAAATTAGATATTGAGCTCCTAGATTATTTTGATTTAGAAGTCCAAGACCTACCATCACCCTCAATGTAATCTTTAAGACCAGTCACTCCCTCATCAGGGGGGTTATTAAAGTTAATATTAGAATAGATGAGAGTCCTAAAATTATTAATTTTGGGGTAATTCTTACACTTGAGGAACAATAAATTATTATTGAGCTGATACATGAGTATATACATGTCTTCACATGGTTTTATTTAGACATGTTGGTGCTTGATCCATCCTTGGTACTACATAATCTAGTCATCCATCCAAATGCAAAACCTATCAAGAAAAAAATTAGTAAAATGCACCTTAAGGTTTCTATTTTAGTTAATGAAACATTGTAAACAATCAAGTAATCCATATTTATCCATCCCATTGATTATTCTAACTGGATATCTAATATTATTCCTGTGGCCAAGCCACAAGGTGGAATCATAATTTACACTGAATTCTAGGTAATCAATAAAGCATGTCCTAAGGATGAATTTTCCTTGCCAAATATAGACTTACTCATGGAATACACTATAGGTTATGAGATTTTATCCCTTGTGGATGGTTTTTTGAGATACAATTAAATCAAAATCAATCCTAAAGATCAACACAAGATATGATTTATCACTCCATGGGAAAAAATTTGTTATCAAGTGAAGCCTTTTGGTCTCAAAAATTTAGGCACTACCTATCAAATAGAAATGAACATCATCTTCCATGACATGATACATGACATTGTCAAAGATTATGTAGATGATATTTTTGGGAAGTCAAAACTTTGATCATAACATCCTGTGGTCTTAAGAAGAATCTTTGAGTGACTCAAATAATATAAGGTTAGATTGAAATTGAAGAAATATGTGTTTGATGTTATCTTAGGCATATTATTTGAGTTCATAGTCTTCTAGATGGGCATTGAGGTAGACTCGAAAAAATTCAAAACTATTTTATGGAAATCCCCCCTCCTAAAAATATGAAGCAGTTTAGAAGCCTTAAAGGTAAGTTACACTCCATTCATTAATTTATTTCACAATTAGCAAAAAAATATCACCCCTTTACCCATCATTTGAATAAGGAGAATCATTCCTATTGGAACCCTTAGTTTCAATAGAATTTTTACAATCTTAATCAATACTTGGTTAAGCCTATGATCTTATCACCACTAGTCACATGAAGCCTTTGATTTTATATATATCTAAAATACCCTATGTTATAGGTTCTCTATTAGCTCAATACAATGATGAAGGCAAAAAGTGAGCAATCTATTATATCATCAGGGAATTTATTTCATATGAGATTAATTATACCCCTATTGAAAAGTCTTTCTTGGTTATCATCTTCATGCCAAAAAAACTTCAACATTATATGCTAAACAACCAAGTCTAGCTCATAGCCAAAGATTATCCCCTTAAGTATATGCTATCAATATTTTATCTAATTTGTAGGATGGTCAAATAGATCATATTTTTAAATGAGTTTGATATAGAATATTTGAATCAAAATTCCATCAAGGGACAAGTAATCATGGATCATCTTGTGGTATCACCCCTTGTAGATACCAAGTCTCTTATGATAACCTTCCTAGATGAATCCATATTGAATACTATAGAATTCAATAGATGGAAATTATATTTTGATGGATCTTTTACCACACATGGGTTAGGAGAGATAATCCTTTTGGTAACCCCATAAGGTGACCTAATCCCTAAATATGTATGTATTTCTTTCCCATGTACCAATAATATCTCTAAATATAAGGACTTAATTGTCAGTGTCCAACTAGCCATCCATTGAAATATCTAACACCTTTAGGTATTGGTGATTCATAATTGATTATCAAATAAGTGAATGAGGAGTTTTAGATGAAGGATGATAAATTGATTCCCTATAAATAACTAGTGGACTAAATAAAGAAAAAAAATAGTCTATAGCATTTGAACAAGTACCGATGGGAAGTAATAAATCAGTCAATGTTATGACCACTATTAGTTCCTTAATAAACCTTATAAAATATGTCCATGAAGGAAATTTTCTCATTAAACACTTGATATTACCAGATCATCTATACATGTTTAATTTTAAAATTTGTGACATTCTTGATTCCAATATACCCTAGTATCATGATAGCTACACTTACCTCCATGATAATATCTTACACCTGACCTAAACTACGACCAATGCAAATACTTTCTCCATCACAAATCTCATTACACAATCTTTGGTAGCATGACCTATTAGTGAGGCTATGATGGGACCTAGTTGAGATGCCTAACCTCATAAAAGGCTATTCTTGTAATCAAGGAGGTCCATGATGGTATCTATAGAAGCTATGTTAATAGGATGGACCTAGTTAAGAATCTACTTAAGAATGGATATTATTGGACCATAATGGATCATGATGTATACTAATTTGTATGCAAATGTATATCTTGTCAAAATCATGGTAATATTATTCATACCACTATATAAGAGCTACAACCTATAATGATCCCACTACAATTTTCCATATGCGAATTAGATTTAATCAACAAGATAAATATTACATCATCTAATGGGCATAAGTTATAATCACTACTATGAGGTAATTTACAAGATGGGTTAAACCCATGCCACTTATCTACACCACATGTCTTTAGATATAAAAGTTCATCCTAAATCAAATTATTTGTCATTTTGGCATCCCAACCAAAATAATATTAGATAATGGTAAGTCTTTTAAAAATCAAGAGGTTGAAGATCTGTGCAAATTCTACCACATTGATCATCAATTTTCCATACCCTACTATCCAAAGGGGAATGAACAAGAAGAATCCACTAATAAAACACTTATTAAGATTATAAATAAAATTGTCAATGATGTAGATAGAAACTAGCATTTACAACTATACCCTACATTTTGTCTTATAGAACTAGTGTCTGAACAATAACCAAGGCTACTCTGTACTCTTTAGTCTATGGAATAGAAGTAATCTTTCCCATAGAATTACAAATCACCTCCTTACACATCTCTTTGTGGGACATATTTAATTATCATAATCTCAAACAAGAGCTATTGAAAGAGCTTGAACTATTAGATGAGAAACATCCAAATGATTTGAATCGTCTTTAGGAATATCAAAATAAGATTAAGGACCAATATCAAAAAAATATCTAGTGTTGAGAATTTGAAGTTGGTGACCTAGTTCTCAAGGAAAATCAAAATAACACCAATGCATATTGAGACAAGAGGGTAAAATTTAAATCAAATTGGCTTGGGCCCTATATCATAATTGTAAAATTTAGATCAAGAGCCTACAAATTAGCTAAACTTTATGGTGATAAGCTTGATGAGACTATGAATATCATGCATTTGAAAAAAAATTATACTTGAAAGGCTTCTAAATCCTCATCTATGAATCCCCACTCTTGGGGGCATATCCATTGACATTCCACTTCCATCCTCATTATTCCATTCCATTCCATCATTCTCTATATGACCCTAGTATTAATAGTGGGTGTATTTCATATGCTTAGGCATAATCAGGAGACAAGAATTTTAAGTTGGGGAACTTATATACTTATCATGTGAGGGGAATATCTATTGAGGAGTCTTTTATAGTATATCAATCCATTTTTAATAAATCATTCATCTCATTTTTGAACATCCTAATACATACCCCAATCACATCCTCCTTAATTATTATTTCTCTTACTAGCCTAAAATTTCATCCATACTTGTCCATCATATCCATCCCTAAGTAATGATCCACAATAACCCCCTAATCTCATCATTATCAAAAGGGTCATATAATATTCTTACTCTAGGATCCATCCTGCACTCTACAACTAAATCTTGATCATTCATTCTAGACCCTTAATATGATTGCTTATGACTAGTTTGGATCCTTGTCTCAGTAATGATAAAAACACTTTTGGCACAATCACCCCATGTCTATATTTCACTATGCCCCTAACAAGTTGTTCCTTTTATGATATTTTATAACTTTACTATTAATTCCATTTATAACTAATCATTATCCAAAATCATTTCCTTAGGTTGTTTATTAAAACTCACATGTATAAAAATCAAACATCCTTACCCTAGTCCCTTTTATATTTTATGTTATGTCTTATCTTATCTTTTTATATATGTGTGTTATTATTTGATAAACAATTATGTCTTATATATATTTCTCATAATTAGTTAATTTTGTTTTTGTTGTCTTATCTTTTTAAATTTTGTGCTTTTTCACAATAGGAACAAGGATGATCTTAAGTGACTACCCAAACTTAGATTTGGGAAAGTCACCCAAAATAGAGTTCCCATGCACTTTGAATTCAATGTGCCCTTGAACACTATCAAGTCATTGACAAAATTCTACTCATACATACAATAATAAATTGGATTTCCTACATCTTTAATGGCTTCAAATTGCCCCATCCTATCCGCCTAATCATATTACTATCCAGTCTAACAATCCTAAACTATTATCACACACCTACCCATATCCTTAGTGTAGGAGGATTTTACCCAACATTAATTTGTGATACATATGATTAAAATAATGGATTATTTTATTAGCACATTTTTATTAAACATTCCATATCATTTCTCATTACATTACCTACATCAACTCATAATCATCATCCATAAGAAACAAAATCATGTTCATTTCATTTTAAAGTGTAATATAAAACATCTCATCATTATCAAAAAATCACATCACATAAATCCATAATTAACTAACACCAATATCATACACAACATACCCATCAAATCATCATTTAATCAATCATCTAAACATCTAACATCAATATTTAATCAATCAACCACACATCATAAGCTGAATAATCACATAACAATCATATAACTCACATCCATGATACATATGTATATGTATAATAATCACATCATCTAACTTAGCTATCCCAAGACTTAATCAAAGTACATATCATCACATCAGCATCACAACATATATCATAAAATAATCATAATCACATAAAAATCAATAGTCCATAATGTCCATCAGAGTCTAATGTTAAGATATATATATATATATATATATATATATATATATATATATATATATATATATACATACATACATATACACACACACACACATGAATAGGCCCCATGGGCATCATTATGATACAATACATAAATATCCACCATATGATACAAGTCTCATATATCAAAAAAACCCAACTATGATCTAGGTGGCCCCTTAGGAGGTTGGTGTACTTACTGTGAGGAATTGGCCCTAAATGTCACTACACACTACTCAAGTGGCACTACTACCTCATATAGGTCCTTGTAATATTAGGCCTCCTAAGCCAACCATGTAATCTAACTCATGAACACTATCATCCCCTTATTTAACATGGATGTATCACCCTCCTACTTGGATCTCTCATTCATATTCACCTCTCCTATCAACTCCCTCATCCTATCCTATGATTACCTAATCTATCTTTTGCAATATGACTATTTGAGAATCTCAACACTAGATATGTCCCTATAATGTATCCACTTTCCCTTATAACCATGTAACCTATCAATGAGCCCTATACAAATGCATATCCCTTTGTGCTAACCATCCTTGTAAATTAGTTGATATCTTATCCCTCTCAGTTTTGATCCTTGTAATCTCTAATGTATGAGCTTGTACGTATCTCCTAAACTTATCTAATAGTGATTAGTCATCCTCATTCAAAGGTGTATTAGATGTAACTACCTCATCTCCACCTACACTCCCTCTAGCCTATCTTGTAGCCCCTATTTGACCCCCATCTAGACCACCTTGGTATCCCCAATCCACATCTATAACATATGACCTCCCCTATCCATCTTGTTAATCTTATACCTTTGGATGTGTTCTTTTAATATGTCTCTTCCCTAGTCTGACCTATGACTATACCAATTTATGCATATCCCCCTCCTCACCCTAACTCATTACCTAAGTAAACTGAGTGGTCACCTCTATGTCCACCACACTATATATGCTACTATCACACTAGGATCTGGGATTGATGTTTAGTAATCCAATATTACTAGGGAAATGATATCATAATTATAATGTGCTAATTTCATGCCCACAAAAATCCCCCACTAGTCCCTCTCTCTATTACTATGGTTAAATAGGTGCTCTTTACCAATCACATTTAATAGCTTTCCAAACTAACATTGTACATAATCAGGTCTATAGTGCCCAATGATATAATCCATATATATTATAAGGCAACAATCAGTCAATATAAATTATGTAACATATGTATCATTGACCCACCCCCACTAGACCTATCTATAGGGCATCCATGTAATGTGATCTAGCTATAATCTATCAAATGACTATTTATAAAATCAGATATCCCATGCATGAGATCTCTATACCCCTAGAATAATGTACCATTCAAATACTATAAGATTATGGGGATATATATATATATATATATACATATATACACACACACACATGTGTACCCAATGGATTATCTATATCAATGTGCTCCTGGCTCCATATATACAATAGCAAATATGGGCCCAGGCTTATTACTCCTTTATAATATCCCATGTGTAGCTCTTAGTACAAGTGGGCCAATACAACTAGATCCTAGGCAAATACTCAGTAATCATAAAACATGTATGACGCCACATTTCTTAGTATAAAATGAAACCACTACCTTCCCTTATCTATCAAGAGTATGTTAGTGATAAGAGACATCACTACCAATGTCAAGCTATCGATTGTTCCCTCCTTTAGGGCCCCATTAATGTCCACTCATATATCTTTCACCCCAATCTATAATCCCCCATCCAAATTATACATTATCACACTAATGGTGTGTGGCCACCAATATATCATGCAACCTCTTATAGGTAGCTGGAAGAATTGAAATAGGTCTTCTAGAGTGATTATCATCTCTCTCATCATGAAATTAAAGGTGCTCATATTTGAGTGTCACCTCTCGACTAGATCTATGATCAATTCTCTATTGATCTTCAATACTAGCATAGTCACTACATAATAAAGGCTTCTTAACTATAACATGCCATACTACTTAGGTGTTAGCAAGTGTATCTTGTATAATACCTAGGGACATTGTAGTTGGGATACCATTACTCCTAAATCCTGTTGCACCATTCACACATCTTATCACATCACAACCATCTCATCCAGCCTATCCTATCTCATCAACCTAAAAACCTATGTTAACTACCCCTTAAAATCTTCATCACTCCATATTATCCACCTAAATATCATTTCCTTTCTAATTTACCCATCTACCCCATCATTTAAACACCCTCCTCTCATCTTAGCATCTAGTCCCTAATCTATCTAACCTTTATCCTAACATCTCCTAACTTATCCTACCCTAACCTAATTTATCATAACCTAATCCAAACTAAACCCCATTAACCTATCGACCCTAAGTCCTTACCCCTATAATTCCCATGACCCACCTAATCTCCCTATCCCTCTTATCGAACCTCTCCTAACCTACCTTGATATAACCCTATCCATCCTAAAATTCACCAAAATAACTTACCCATCTAACTTTCATCCCTACCCATCCCTAAACCCACTCTTTAACACTTTTACCTAACCACCACAATACCATAAATCATGACTTAGCCCTTACATATGATGTTGATAATATTGTTGATTTACATTCTATAGTTTTACATAACCATGACTTTAACCTGACAGTTTTGTAAAACTATGATTATCCTATCATGATATTATAATACCACTAGTCTCCTATCATGGTATTTTAATATCACCATTTACAACTACAATATCACAAATTTTGGGAAAAATATCACCAATAATGGAATTACCCTTAGTTGTGGTCTTATACCCATAGAATGTACATATAATAAATGAAGAAATAAATGAAAAATGCAAAAACTAATGGGATAGGGGTTGAATACTCACCAGTGGTCCCATGTTGGCTAGCCTCTAGTGCTCTCTAACTCTATCTTTATGATATGATGAGTGTAGGATATGATCTATGGCTAGAACTCCAGGGCAAAAAAGTTAATAAGGGTAAAAGACAAAATAAACCTTTTCACCCCTCTTTTTCTATATTACCACTCATTTACCCTTTTTTTAACCCCTCATACCCCATTTGACCCCCATAAAACCATTATTCTACCCCATATACTAATTATCATCCCTAATTTCTATTTCTTAATCTATTATCCCATTTAATTATCATTTAACATTCTTTAGTCTTTTGAGGCATGGTCTTCCATTCTCCATTATAAGTCCACAATATTGAGTCAAAACTACATCATCCTAAGGTCTCATAATATTATGTAGGAATCACTTGGCCATGGTATTATGTCAAGGGATAATTCAACCACTATTAATTTCCAATCATCTCCCATCCAAAATGGGTCACTCATCACTAAGAATCATATCATGTTACACATCTAACATAAAGAGGATTATTATCCATAATCACCCATCAAATATCCCATATAAGCTTCTAACCTTCCTTGACATATGTCTTTGCTATGAGACTTATCATCAGTTTGTCGCCTATCCTATCTCTTTCTTTCTCAAACAATGTCCATGTCTTGGGAATTCAAGTCTTATCATCTTAATTAACCTACCTCCCTTATAAACATTAGTAATTTATCTATAAGTCATTATTAGATGATAAGACATTTTATCTCATAACACTTACACTTAGGGCATCTCAATAATGGCTACATCAACACTTAAGGCATCCCAAACCCTGATCATTATCTTGATCTTCTCCTACCTTAGGGATTTTTATTCAAGTGACCCTCCAATTCATTCCTCCCCACATGATCACTTAAGGGGATATCATACCTACTAACAACATTATTATCCATGAAATGGTTTTTATTTTAAAATCCATTACTCCTACTTCACACCACTCATAATACCCTTTCAAAGTGGTGAAAAATGTATGCACCTAAATCTGCTTGCCTTAATAATCATATTAAACCCATTAATTTATCTCATAATCATAGCCTTAGCTAATTAATCAATATCCTAATTCCTTCACAATATTCCATACATCCCATAAACCTTACCATACCCTTATAACTAATTAATTACCCCATTAATCTCCTAACTATCCTACTTAGCCACTAATCTACCCACTAACCCACTTGTCAGTTTAAAATTCATTTTTTAAACCTAACCCCAAATTACCTTGCCACCTTAGCCTTTCATACACCCATATGAATATTAAACCTCATTAAATCCTACCTAAACCTCTACTATCCCCTAAATTAATCAAGAAACTTCTAAAACTAGGGAATTTCCTCCAAAGTTCTAGAAGTCTCTAAACTAGAGGCTTCTAAATAATTTAAAATCCCTAAAATATCTTCCACCATCCTATATAAGCCATGCATGGGCTATGGCCAATACTAACTTAGAAAGAAATAAAACTACATTATACTCTTATAACTAGTTATTATCAATCATCCTCATACTCTTATCAAACCATTTAACAACTCAAAGAAACCATTGAAGTCACTTGGAAGCTCATGTCAAGAACTCCACATTCTATCAAATATAACATTTAAATCCACTTGAAGATCTTGGAGAGGAGTTGTAAGAGACAAAAATATGGTAAATATTCCATTTTAATTGTTTGATTGTTCCTTTATCCCCTCCTTTGATGTTTTTGTGTTATTGGGTTTTTATTATTATATATAGTAGATCTGTAAAAAACTTAAAATATGATCACATAGTCCTCTACCATAGGTATGAATAGAGGATTAAGGGAAGAATTTGGAGGAGTCCCATAATTGTTGATTCTAGTAGAACATAAATGTTATTATGGATAGGATTATCTACTACATGATAAGGTAGATGCATTTTATAGGTTTTATGAGGATTAGTAAGACTCATCGTGTTACCTTGATTTTGGTGTGAAACTTCATCAAATAGGTGTTTCATGATGAAAAAGAAAATTATTCAAACATTTACTAGAGATGTGAAATTTTATAGGTTAAAAATTAACTAGATCAATTTGGTTGATTTAGTCAGACATACATAATAAATGAATAGGATACAAACCTTCTTTGATTGAATTGATCAATCTAGATGGGTAGAAATGATAAAAGAATAGGCTGGAAGCCTAATAGATTGAGTTGGTCGATCTAGTTGGGCAGATAGAATTAAAAAACAATATGGAAACATAATGTATCAAGCTGGTTGATCTAATTAGGTGAAAAATGTAAAATAATAGTCAATGTAGAAACCTATTAGATTAGGTTGGTTGATATAGTTTGGAAAACATGATAAAAGAATAGTCTAGAAACCTAACGGATGAGTTGGTTGATATAGTTGGATAGACAAAATAAAAGAGTAATCTACTCAATAAAGCTAGTTGATTTAATTATATAGATAGGAAACAATCTAAACTATTTAAAACTAGATGATTTAGTTTAAAATTATAGGTGAAGTAAGAATCAGATATAAAATTGAGTCATATTAGTTGATGTAGTTTGTTCACACTTATAATTAGATAGAGATGGTCAATCTAGTTAAAACACACATTATAGAACTTATATCAATGTTGGAAAATATAGTTTACAATACAATAGAGAATAACAAGCAATAAGTAGGAATTGTAATTTTGTAATTAATATTGCTAACTACTTATCCAACAAGAAGATCAATAAGTTTTACTAAAGGTTGTGTTTGATAATGTAGGCTTCCAAAGATACTAGCTTCTTCATTAGATAGTGGTGGCCCAATGTTTCAGAGTGTTAACTATAAAATAAGTGTCATTTCCATAACCCACTAAATACAAATTCAAAGGTAAACTCAAATTAGCTTCTCCATGCTAACCACTGATTGATGTACCACATAATCAAATGGATAGCTAGATTTCTAAGGTTCAATACAAACAAAAATCCCAAGTGTTTTTAAAATATTATGAGGTATGTGGAAACTAAAGACCATGCTTAGATCTATATTATGGCTATGAGTATTAGGGAAAGCTTCTCATGCCACAATATATAAACAATAGATAATGACCATTAATAAAATATTGCATAACCCTTCATAACACTAGTTAAGTAGTTTTAAAACTATTGGTACATAGTTTATAGGGAAAACCAAGCAAAATGAAAAATAAAGGCAAAAAATCAATTTGTCAAAATCCAAGTTACAATTTTTGAAATCAAATAAACAAGTAGCCAAATCTTTATTTCAAAAGTAAAAGTGATTGTAATTACTATGAAAGTATAGGTTAATTTTATTTTCTGGTACTAGAAAATTAAACATACAAAACAAAATTAAATAGGTAGATCTAGTTGAGAAAATAATATAGAATACGATCAAACTGGTTGATATAATTTATTTTAAATTTAGACCCAAATAAATGAAAATAGTTTGGTAGAATAGGACATAGACATAGAACTAGATCAAACTAGTTGATTTAGTTTAGTGGTATAAAAGATAGATATAGAATTAGATCAAGCTAGTTGATGTAGTTTATTGTCTATGTATAATTTAACAAAATTAGCAACTGAGTAAAGTAGTAAGGGAAATTTTGAACTAAAAAAATAGGAATTGTAAATTGATTTAAATTGACAAGATGGAAATATTATGCTATTAAGAATGAACCTAGAATGTATAATAAGATCAACTAGGTTGATTTAATTATATTGTTGACTGGGTCATCTAGGCAAGATTCAAATTCTATAAAGGTAGAAAAACTGAAAACACAGTCAATAAATAAAATCAATCAGATTGATCTAGTTTGATAAATATAAAAATATAAATATTAAAAAAAATAAAATAGATATATATAATGACTATAAATAAAATGTTGAATGTAGGAAAATAATAAGATCAACTAGCTTGATTTTATTGGTTAAAATTGAAAGTTGTGAATATCATAGTTGATTAGATTGATTGTGTTAAATATAAAGTTAAAAAAAAAAAAAAAAAAAAAAAAAAAAAAACTAGTTAAATAATTAGATCAACTAGTTCGATCTAGTTGACCAACATTAGAACCTTAAAGAGAAGATAAAACTATGTCAACCAACATGACCTAGTTGGATGTAAAACTTATACCTATCTATATAAAAATTTATTAAATTAGACAAATTGATCTAGTTAGATGAAAAATTAGACCTAAAGATAGAAAAAATATTAGATTGACTAGCTTCATCTAGTTAGCTAAAAAAGATACCTATATTGATAAAATGAAATTTGATCAAATAGCTTTATCTAGTTGACTGTGATTGAAAAATAAGAATGCAAGGGTAAGACTCATGTCAAGTTCACTAGAATGTATGTAATGAAATAGTATGGATCTACAACATGTCCTACTTAGTGGATTTCAAACTCAGAGAAGGTAATCTTACCAAACACTCAATATGTAGCTATTTATATCAAGATGTGACCAATTTATATTTGCTAAACCTAACTAATGGATATCTTACTACACAACACCAAAGGAGAGAGTTACACAGCCTATAGGAAAATGATACGATGTAATAAGCCTAGCTAGGCCTATAATACATAAAATAAATGTAATCTAGTGTTCACTAAATCTTGTGGCACAAAGGGGATAATAACACATAACGTGCAAAGAAATATCTACATAAATTAGTGTAGAGGTAAACTAAGCAAGGAGTAACACATTCAACCTATTACTTTGTGAAATATCTATCTACCCAATGAAAGAGTAAAAGTTAGGAATACTTACATTTGGATGACTTATAGTGCCTCAATATCTCCCTTGGTCAATGGTTCTTTGAAATGGGTTGTTGTGGATTTTTAAAGATCACACTATAGAAATTAGATGTAGGTTAAAATACTCCTGCTTTGCATCCAAGACTTTCTCACAAGATGATATTCTTTCCTTCCAAGGTAAAATGATAATAAATGACTCCTTAAATGTAGAATTTGAAAAAATATGATCTATAAAAATAAAAAAATTATATCCTCTCTTTTATATTGAAGATAAAGTGGTATTTTTAGCTAATTATTAAACCTAAACCCTCCAAAAATTTAGCCAACATGATTGACCAAATCATTTTCTTAGGTAGGAAAAGTAGCCATTAGGTCTTAAACTAGGTTAGCTAGAACAAATTAGTTTTATAACATGCATTGAATCCCTAACAAGATTGACTTGGATGACTTAGTAGGAAAATGAATAAAATGGGTGTTTTCCTAGTAAGGGGACATTTTGAAAAGGGGAATTGCTTAAAGAAGTGGGTAAATGTTTTTTTATTACTTAGGGGATGTGGATAAAAATGATTGGTATTAGTTTGAGGTAATGTTATAGGGACCGCAAATATTATGAAGAACTAAAGGTCTACCCACCCCTTTCCTAGTCAACCCTTTAAGGAAAACACTTAGAGAGATTGAAAATTGATAGGTTCTTGTAAGAGAAAGCATCATTATATGATAAATTTTAAAAATAGGATGTGTATATAGATAACACCTACATACTATCACCTTTGAGTAAGATGCCCTTAATTTAGCAAGGTCAATGGGTAGATGAGAGTCCAACATACTAATTTGTGAAAATGCTTGTATATCCTACAAAACACTTCATAGATATCCATGAAATGCTCATGTGATATAGAAAGAATACTATATATTCTAGTCATGAGGCAAACAATATATTTTAAAGGTATAAACTGGATTGATAATCATGCTCAGGTCATGGTTTTATATTTTTGATAATATTTGAATATTTTTGAATTTGTGAAAATAAATGAATTTTTATGTATTTTTAAATATATAAATTATAATTAATAGATAATAGAATAAACCAAGGTGTCAAAAATATAATAATGAAGACTAATATAGATAGTTAATGACTAGTGGTAATGGAAGATGTGTATTAGAAATGATTTAAATGACTCAATAAGAGGAATTTTACCCCTTATAAAATGTTAATTAAGACTATTATAAATTTTTAGGGTGTTAAAAAATGCACATGGTTATTTATTTCACAACATTCCCTAATTCTCTAAGAATCAGGGAACCTCTTTTTTTTGGTTTCTCCCATTTGTGCTCATCGTTCATTGGTCTCAGCACACCCAACTTGATTTGTTGGTCTCTCTTAGTTTGCATGTCAAATCAAGCCCTGAAACCACCTCCTTTAGAAATACCATGTTTGTGTATGAAAATTTCATGTTTTACACTTAAAATAAAAATGAATTCTTGACCTCTTAAGTCTTGGAAACTTTGCTAGTTCAATTTATGCTTGCACATCTCTATATTATTTTTGAATATCTGAAGTTCTATGTGTAGGTGAATCAAAAAAGTTCCTCTATTATGTTGAACTAGTTCCCACATAAAATTTTCATGTTTATCACTTCACATAAAATTTTGTCTTAACCCTCAATTTTTTTGTGGAATGACCCATTCTAAACATAGAAATGCTTAGGTCTAAAACCGGTTATTTAAAAACATCATACATTATCCAATTTTTCAAAAACCAAATAAAAATATGATTTTTTATGGGCATAAAAATTAAAATCAAATTAAAAAATGATTTTAATGGCTATAAAAGCCAAATTTAAAAAGTTTTATGTTTCTTTGAAACCATGGTTTACTCCAACCCATCATCTCAACTCCTCCCCTAAAAACTTGAAACCATGGTTTTTGTTTTTTCATTATTCAAGAAATAAACAAAGAAGTTTTTAACACATCCCCACATGGATGAAAATCATACATATTTTTTTCATAGAAAAACATAAGTTCACATGGCCAAACACATGGATGCATTAGCTATTGGTGGTGTGAATGCATAGACAAATCGCCCTACCCCACAAAAGTGTGGTCACACAGATTTTTTATTAATTACTATTTTATTATTAAATTTTGAGAATTTTAATGTATTTTATCCTAAATTTGAAATATTTCCCACTTTAATGACTCAAATATCCTAGAAAATAATTTCATTCATATCTTGTAAATTGAAGGTCTATTTTTTGTAACCAACTTTAGCACTAAAAAGCTAGATCTAACATGGTCCACATGGCACATTCAAATTTAGGAAATGATACACCAATCAAAATCTACTTGAAATTTCATAATTAAGTTTATAATGTACATTTTAATGAAATCTAAAGTCATTTTTATTCACCCATGCCAAAAATTAACTTATTTTATCTATTTTACAAGTGTGAATGTGGATAAAGTGAAAGGAGCTAAAGCGAAAGAAGATTGGTTTTAGGGGTAAAAGTGAAACTTAAGTTCAAATTAAAGTGCCTATTATTTTTGGGGAGAAATTATTTCCCTCCACTCACCAAATTTATTATAAATATCTAGCCTGTGGTTATTTCAAAGGGTTAGCTCTAGTTGATTCTAATTGAGGAGACATTAAACTAGACACTTTTATGTTTTTGTAGTATAATTCCTTCCCCTTATTTTGATTTGGAATTTTTGTTATGATACCAAAATTTGTAACCATATGATTATTTCATAAACCCTACATATGTTAATCAACTAAATATTTCTATTAATCAAACTTATGGAGTAATTATTTTTCATTACCTATGAATGTAAAAGATGGTGGTGTCATTGTTATCCCTACTTTATCTTCTCCCCAGACTCTGACACTAATTTTTGTTATTGGTTATGTGAATACTATCTAGGAATGGGATCAGTTAATGATGTAATTATATCTTCATTTCAATAGGGTTTCTCTTTATTTTCCCTCTTTATTTGGCTTTTTTTATTGAATCAGTTAATCTAGGGTTATATTAGTTGCTCATGTAATCTACTATAAATTATAAATATTAGTTGATAAATATTAAATCTTATCATTAATCATTATTGAATGAACATATATGCAATGAATGTTTAAAATCACCCATACTTCTAATTTAATTAAAACCTTAAACAATGATTTATTTTGGGATAAAAATTATACAACTCATTATTCTCTAAAATATAATTAAAACTTAGATGAATGAAATAAAAAAAATTGCATTTTCCCATAAAACTATTAAAGGACCTTAAATATGTTAAAAATTTAAAAACTAGTAGGCCCCTTATATTGGAACCATTCATAATGACCAACTGAGTAAAACTAGTATGCCATGACAAGGTAGACATAGACCTTGGGAGTCTCCATCACATACCTCCTTTTAAGAGAGGCTAGACAAGATTAATTACCTCAAGAGCTTAGAGTTGGTGAACCAAAAAAAACATCAATATATTGATGCTTAAAGGGTGGGCCTAAACACAAAATACTAAAACTAAAGTTTTTAACAAAAAAAATAAAATTTGACATTTTAGAAGCATTGCCCATGTTTAAGTGTTGTAAACATTATGTTGTAAAATTGACCAAAGTTCATTGGGGATAACTTTTATATTTTACAACTCACTAAAAATAGAAAAATTAAAGTGAATAAAGGAAAATTGAAAACAAGACATATTCAATCATACAATAGCTTACCTACAACTATTGTAGTTATTTTCGTTATTCTATTTTTTACCCCTCAAAATACACCAATCTTGGTGGAGGTAACTACCATGTTAATATTTTAGGGGTTGCCCATGACCTACCAAAAAAATATAAAAGTTCTACCCTACATATGTGTTATTATCTAAACCAAAATTAATCACAAAGATGTGGCTTGTCACCTATTCCCATACACTTTGGATGAAATTTCCTATAATTCATATTTAAGATTTCATAATGGATAATCACCTCCTGAGATAACCTTGAAATAATCTTTATCAACCACTTTCATGTGCTTATAGACCCTACTATCTTTTAGCATGAGTTTACCACAACCCATCATGAGTTAAATGAACCAATGAGCATGTTCAATGCTCATTTCCAAATCTCTTAAAATGATTAAAATATCCTTATACATAAACATAGGTGGCTACCCTATAAATGTACTTGAGGTTCTTAGACCCTATGACCTCTATGTTCATCCATAGGACTCATGTGGCACTTACAACCTTATCCTTGGCATATCATAAATCAATCGCCATTGAATAATATATGATTACACAAGGATATAGAGATATTCCATTAACTTAATTGGATAATCTAGGTGCATATAATCAAATTCATATGATTAATCAAGCTCTACTATAAAATACATTGATAATAAATCCAATCTTGAGTGTTATGTATATAAGCTCAAATACGATGTAAATCCCATCCCTATGAATTATATGCCTAAAAATTAACCCTATATGCCTCCAAATCATGCATTTCCATAGACAAATAATCAACAACTCATTCATGTTACATAAAACAACATTGTCACCATACCTAGGACTAGTGGTTATGCCACTTCAAGTAGCAACCAATAGGTTGTACCATCATTTATAAATAATAAGACACCTATAAATAATTCCCATAAATAAATGCATCCTATTTCATATAAGTTTATAAACACTATGACACATGTGGATAACCCACTACTACAAATGAAAAAATAACATAATGCTAGCATGAACTTGAAAGTAGCAAACTTATAACATATGATTGAATAGTTGATAAATGGCATGATCAATTTTCATAAACAATTTCCTTAAAACACTAACAAAAATGTGAATAAACCATTACAAAATAGAAATTTCAATTTCTAAAGAACTAATAGGAAATGGAACATGAGACCTAATAATGGAGGCATGCCTAGTCCACTTGACAATGCAAACAAAAATAATGATAATAGCGATTTAAAATTAGTGAGATAAGCTAATTTGACATTACCCACCTAGTGTATGTTATACAACATGATGGACCATGTTGATAATAACTATGTGTAGTTCATCCTCACATCAGACATCTTATAGAAGGATATGGACAACCTTGAGATAGTATATGTTCGTGATAACAATTTGAACTAAGGTGGAGGAAACCCTAGGATAATTATGGTCATGGAAACTTATGAGTTCCCATTTAAGAGTGATAATGATCTTAAAGACAACTTAGATGAGGTCCATGCATTCAAACAATTTAAAAGGGGAAACAACTACTAGTTGAGGAGTGAATTTCAAAATCTATTAACTACCTCTACTCCTTTGAACAACACTCAAGTTCTACATGATGAGAAGTTAAGCAATTTTTTTCTACCCAAGTGTCCTAAAACATCTTATCAGCCTTAGAATAATTATCCACCACCACAAAATGATAAATAGGTATAAAAAATAGGCATAGATATAACATTATAGATGACCTAAAGAAAACTAAAGCCAAAATAACAATGTTTGATTTGCTCTAAATTTCTAACCAAAAAGGCATGTTATTAAAAGAATTATAAACTCGTAAAGGGAAAGAAGATAATATGATAGACAATGATCATGTTGAAATATACAAAGAGAAAACAAAAAATCCTTCTTACCTCCTAGCAGTTTTTATTTTTTGTAAAAACTTACACAATTATTTGGTGGATTTATGTGCTTTTGGCAATGTGAGGCCTTGTGCAGTTTTCCAATAGTTGGGTTTTATTCCTACAAGGTCAAATATAAAATTTATTTAATTAGAAAAGTCATAAGTTGAGGTTTTTGGTGAGTTGAATCACATCCACATGCAATTGGCATCTGATCCTAGAATGCAATAATTTATTGATATTTAGGTAGTAGATATACTTGATGCATATGGTATGATTCTTAGTATAGATTGGTTAAAAATGTTAAATGAATATATCACAATTGATTTCTCTCATATATATCTCCTATGAAATGGCATACCCAATAAAATCCAAATTGAAAGGGAGATAAAAATGACTCATATGATCACTAAATATAGCAAGAAAAATGAGATCTTATATGAAGAATCTGAACCAAGGGTCTACACACTTGAGAAAGAAGCAAAACCTCATGAGGACCTTTCCATTAATATGCTCAATATATAAGAAAAATCATAGTTTGAGGTGTTAGATCACCTAAATGAGGAGGGTATCATTTGTGCACCTTAAATACCTTTATTATATGGTACTGCCATAACATGTGATAATGTGAAACAAGTTAATCCAAGAGAGAATAAAATATTTACAAGATATTTAGATGAGAAATTAACCATTCTATAATCCTTATGCCTAATTATACCACTATAGACCTGACTAGAAGATCTTTATCATCTAAAAAACAAAGCCCAAGCCCACTTGGCATTAATAAAACTAGTAAATATATCAATATTGTATATGTACCTACCTTTTAAAGTTCATTTTATAAAATTGAAAACCACTTATGGACCCTAAAATTTGATGGCTCTAAGTCCAATAGTAGGTGTGGTTTTAAGGTTAATCTCATCAATCCATGAGTAAAATCATACTTGGATGCATTTTTTTTTAATTTTATTGCATGGATAACATGGATGAATATGAGGCATTAGTTCATGGTCTCTAGTTTTTTCACAAGAAAAAATTTAAGAATATCAAGGTGCTTAGTTATTCATAACTAGTGGTCAAGAAAATTAGAAGCCAATAAACTTATAATGACAAAATTATATCTAGATATTACAATTGAGTGTGGAAATTACCATAAGATTTCAATGCATTTAATAGTTAGAAATTACCTTATAGAAGAAACTATATAGTAGATGCATTGGCAATACCTATAAGCACCATGGAACCAATTGCTAACTCTAAGTTGAGAAGCTTATTAATGGAGTTAGTCTATACTCCTTTTATTGATAATATCAAAAACTTATAGGTATTCAATGATGATCAACATACCATCAACTTCATCATAAACTTAGATGTGTTTGAAGCTCATATTATTAATGAAGATGATAGAGAAGAATTTAAACTAGATGAGGAAGGGGTGATCAATTCAAAAACCAAAAGTATACCAAAAGGCATGGCCTCACTTTATAGGCTATTTTAAATTGACTACCAAGGTGAAAAATATAAATTGGTCTTTTCCGAAGGTATGTTACATGAACATTGCAATCTAGGTAATGCTAATGAATAAAAAAATGTGCTTCTAAGAACAACCTGTAACTAGAATGAAAAAAATATATATATTTAAGCCATAAAATAATTTAAAGATGTTATAATGTGGAGTTAAAATGACTTAAAAGTATTCAACACTTATATTCTCATGCATACTATACCCCTCAAATTGGGATTCAAACCATTTCATCAAAGTTAAAGAATGGTGAACTTGTTGATAGAGCCTTTGATATTCAAAGAAGTGAAAAAATTACTTTCTGTGAGGATCATCTTTCCTGTTAGGAACTCCACTTGGGTGGCTAATATGGTGTTAGTTCAAAAGAATAACAAAGAGATACAACTTTATGTGGACTTCCACAACATAAACAAAGTCCTAAAAAATGATAATTTTCACTAGATGAAGTATTATATATAATGAATAACTCTCAAATGATGTCGTTCATAGATGGGTATTTAGGCTAAAATTAGGTAATGGTAAATTATGAGGATTGAATAAAGATGTCATTCAAAATAAAATGGGGTACATTCACATATAAAAGTATGTTATTTGGCCTAATTAATATGGGTGATACTTTCAAATGTGCCATGGACATTTCATTCAAAGATATGATCGGTAAATGCATTGTCATCTACATGAATGACCTGACTATATTTTTCAAAAATAAAGAAGACCACGTGAAGGACTAAAGAGTAGTATTTCAGAGGTGTAGAGACCATGGAATCTCCTTGAACCTAAAGAAGTATATATTTAGGTTCATTGAGGGTAAATTTCTAGGTCACATCATTTTAAATGAGGCATTTAAACAGGCCTAGAAAGAGTGGAGGAAATCCTAAAAATCATGTTGCTTGGTAGCAAAAAGGAGCTAAAGTCATTCTTCAGCAAGATCAACTTTGTGAGGAAGTTAATTTATTACTTTTCAAAGATAGTATGATTGCTAAAAAATGCAAAATAAGGATGCTAATATTGAATGAATGACTGAAGCATAAAAAAAATTGATCAAATCAAGAAATAAATTGTAAACACACTAGTAATTATTAGTTATGACTACATGTAGCCTTTATACATTTATTTGTTAGCTTCAAAACACTCAAGTGATGCTATCATAACAAAAAATAAAGAAGCTAAAGATGAGAAACATATCTCATTCATGATCTCTCCACTCCAAAATACCAAATTAAGGTATTCAATGATAGATACACAAAATTTTACCTTGATTAAATTAGTTAAAAAATTTAGGCATTATATTCTTTGGAGAAAAGTGTTTATAATTATACCTAACCTAGTTGTTAAAGCTATGATAACATAAAATTAGTTAAGTGAATAAATAGGTAGGTGGATTACTATTATCTAAGAATTTGACTTGGAACTCGAATTGATGAAAATTGTAAGAGGTTAATGACTTAGTAAAGTGATAGCTAAGGTGTATCCATAAATTGTTTATTAGTAGTGTACAATACAAAACATCATAAATGATGACTAGTATCAAGCTATGGTTTATTATTTATTGAACAATGAATGCCAAAACCAATTTAACTCCACTTAGAGGAGAACATTACACTTAAAAAGTAGCATTTTCATTATTAAATCAACCATATTGTATATAAAGAATCATGAAGGCATATATCTAAGATCTCTAAACAAAAAAGAAGTATCTAGAGTACTCAGTGATTTCTATGGAAAATATGGAATTGGTTAGACTCAGGGAGTGATAAAACTCATCGAATACTTAGAGTTGGTTATTATTATCTGCATGTTTTTAAATATGTTCATTCATATGTCTATAATTTTCATACTTACTAAGTTGTCACGCATAGAGAACGTATCCCTGCCATGATATTGCATTCAGTTATTGAGGTCTATCCATTCATAAAATGGGGATTAGACTTTGTGGGAGCTATTAATGCTAAATAATCTACTAGACATAAATTCACTCTCATGGTAATTGACTATTTCACTCATTATATTTAATCTCAAGTGTTTGATAATTACACAACCAATGTGGTATTTAACTTTCTTTTAGAGCACATCATTATCAGGTTAAGCATGTCATTCACTCTAGTATGTGATAATGACCCCACTTTAACCTATCTTCAATTTAATAAATAAGCATAATATAAATATGTAATTATCAAAATTCTCATCTAATTATTACCCATAAGGTAATGGGGTTATTGAATTGACAAAAAAAAATTTGTTAGATGTAATTAAGAAAATCTTGAAAAAGAAACCTAGGGATTGGCATAAAGTTTTAAAATTTACATTATGATTTGATATGAATAGAATTAAGTCTTATATGGGTTCTTTAATGTACCATATCATATATGGCCAAGATCCTATCTTCTCATTGAACTTAAGGGTCCCAACTTTACAATTAGACTACCTAAAAACTGATGATAAAATTGAGGCTCGAATCTTAAACCTATTATAAATGGAAGAAAAACATGATGAAACCTTGATACATTTTAGAAAACACCAAGGAGTCATAAAATTTTGGTTTGAAAAATGAGATAAAGTTAAAGCCATTTGTATCTTTAATCTAGTTCTCCTCTAGAATAAGGCTCATGAGAAAAAGGCACAACATTGTAAATTATATGCCCTATGGTTGATTCCCTACAAAAAATCAAAAATCTTGGGAAATAATTCATAATATATAAGGTGTCTAACTAGTGAGGATGTACCATTTCCTATCAATAAATATTTCCCAAAACACTACTTCTATACTTGAATTAGCTTGGCAAGTTCCTATACATACTTTATCTTTCCCCTTTTTACTTTTGTTTCTACTTTCCTTTCCTACTTTCATTGTTAGTTTAGTTTTTTCCTAATTTTTCTAATTTTTTCCTACTTATTTGTTTTTATTTTGACCCATTTATTTTACCCTAAAGGTTCCCTTATTGGCCAAAGGATGAAAAAAAACTACGTGGAGTAAGTGAACTGAATGACATACTAGTGTGTAAGTAGATTTCTATTTCAATTTCAAAAGCTTAAAATATGATATGTGTTTTGAATTTGTTCATGTTGGGTTAAGTTTGGGTAAAATATTAAGTTATTGATGAAATTATCTCAAAACCAAGCATAAAATTGCATCTTAATGGTTTCTGGGTTTGCCTAGATGAACCCATTATGGTGAAAATATAGAGTGAAAAATCTATAGTTTTACTTTTTGCTTACCATGGTGGTTCTTGACCTAGAATTATGATAGTGAAACTAAGAAAGAAAAAATAAAAAATAAAAAATAAAAGTAGTTTGTATAAAAAATAATTTCCCTAGGGGTTCAGTAAACCTCTATTAGGGCTAAGATGCTTGGTTGGTAGTAGAGAAAGGCCTTAAATGGGATCATATAAAGGTCTACTAGGGCTATGGATGCCTAGATGGTAGTAGAGTAATGTATAGGTAAATTTTTTTAAGGTAGGATTCACTATATTGATGAATGGATCTATAAAAGATAATAATTTTAGGTTCTAAGAAGCATTAATTAACCCATTTTTACACACTAGGTCAATGAGAATGTCAAATTTGGTCTCTTAGTCATTCCTATATTCTCCTCTCTTGAATCCATTTACATTTCATGTGTAGTATAGACCAAATATTTTGGGTTCATAAACACATTTATTTCATTCCAAAATACTCATTAGTGTTTTTCAGTAGAATCACCATTTATTGTTTCTTTCAAAACATACGCTAATTCTCTCAAATCAGGGAAACTCTTTTTGTTTTTATTTGGTTTTTCTTGATTTTAATCACAAATTGTTGGTCTCAACACACCTAAATTTATTTTGTGATTTATCTTAGTTTATATGTTGAACTAGGCCCCATAACCATCTCCATTAAAAACACCACATATGTGTGATAAAATTTTATGTTTTACACTTAGCATGAACATAAAGTCTTGACCTCCTAATTTGTCTTGGAAACCTTTCTCACTCAATTTGTGCTTGCATTTGTGCATTATTTTTTAATATCTCAAGTTGTATACATAGGTGAATCCCAAAAGTATATTTGTTGTGTCAAATTGGTTCCCACAAAAAAATTCATGTTTATCACTTCACCTAAAAATGTCATATTAACCCTTTATTTTCTGGTGGAATTACCTATTTTAAAGATAGAAAGGCTTGCTTCTAAAACCAATTATTTTAAAAGTTCATACATTATCCAATTTTTCAAAAATAAAATAAAAAACATGTTTTTTATGGGCATAAATGTTAAAAATTAAGTTAAAAAAGGATTTAATGGCCATATAAGCTAAATTGAAAATGTTTTATGGTTTTGTGAGACCATGGTTTACTCCAAACCAACATCTTAAGTCCTCCCCTCCTAGTGGCAAAAAATTTCAAACCAAAATTTTTAAAACATGGATTTTGTTTTTTTCATTTTCCAAGAAATGGATTAAATTTTGGGAAATGAATGAAGAAGTTTTTGATTCATCCCCACACAAATGACAACCATCTATCCATATATCACAAATGCATAAATACATTAGCCATTAGACACGTGAATGCATAGATGGTCATTGACCATCTATCCCTTGTATATGTGTAGACATGATGGTTTTCATCTATGTGAATGTGTGGTCAATAATTTATGGATCACCCCGTCGATGCACACTTATGCTAACTATGACCATCGGGTTGATCCTAGGGACCCATGAAGGCATGGCCTTGTAGTGCTTTTTAATTAATAATTTTTTATATATAGAAATAATTCATTCTAATGTAATTTTGAAATATTTCCCACTCTAATAACTCAAATAACCAAGAAAATAGTTTCAACTATATCATGCAAATGAGAGGTCAATTTTTTGAATTATTTATGGCACCAAAAATATAGTTTTGACATGGTCCACATGGCACAATAAATTTCAAGAAAGTGTTAGCTAATCAAAATATACATTCACTTTCATAATTAATTTTATAAAATAAATTTTAATTAACTTTAAAGTCATTTTTATTCACCCATGCCAAAAAGTAACTTATTTTGTCTATTTTTTAGGTGTGAATGAAGCTAAAGTGAAACAAGCTTGATTTTGTGGGGAAAGTGCAACTCAAGTTCAAATTAAAGTTATTTTTGGTTTTTTTTTTTTTTTTTTTTTTTTTTGGGTGGGGGGGGGGGGGGTGGCGGGGGGAATTATTTCCCTTCACTCACCAAATTTATTGTAAGTAGCTAGCCTTTAGTAATTTTAAAGGGTTGACCCTTGTTGATTATATTTGAGGAGACATTGAACTAGACGCTTTTATGATTTTGTAGTGTAATTCCTTACCATTATTTTTCTTAGACACTTTTTTATGATATCAAAATTTTATTATAGTGATGATTTTGTAAACCCTACATGCACTATTCAAAAAAATATCTCTATTAATTGAAGGTGTGGAGTCATTATTTTTCATTAATTACATGTTTAAATGGTGGTGGTGTGGTTATTCTCCCTACTTTATCTTCTCTCCAAACTCTAACACTGATTCTCATTATCGATTGTTTGAATACTTTCTAGATGTGGGATTAGTTAGTGGTGAATTTCATCAAATATATCAATTTTGGATTCATTTCAACATGTTTTTTTTAATTTTTTTTCTCTTTTTTTCTCCTTTTTATTAAATCGATATTCCAGGGTTAGATTAGTTTCTCACACAATGTTTTATGAATGATAAATCTTTATTGTTAAATATATTTATTATAATAAATACATTTTTGAATGAACATATATGCAATGAATGTTTAAAATCAACTATACTTCTCATTTAATTATAACCCTAAATGCTGATTTATTTTGGGAAAAAATTACATGTAACTCATTATTCTCTAAAATATTATAAAACCTACATAAATGAGAAAAAAAATTTGCATTCTCCCCTAAAAATATTAAAGGAACATAAGTCTATTAAAAAATTTAGAACTAATAGGCCCCTTGAATTTAAACCATTCATAATGACCTTGCATAAAATTAGTATGTCATGAACCAATAGACATAGATCTTGGGGAGACTATAAGGCACTATTTTGTGTAGCACTTATCTTTGACAAAGATGACTATGAAATTATGACTTATATGTTATGATCATGAATTATGTTGTTAAGTCACATCCAACTGAGGTGTGAAAGGATTTATGAAGGATTTTCATGTGCTAGGAACCATGAGAAAGACCTATTGTATGCATATAAATTTTCACACCCATTTCATCTTCCTAATCATGTTACTAATTCCACTTAATTATTCATTAATTAATCCTTTTCATCAATATTTCATCTAACATTACCTATTTCCCCTAGTCAATAATCTAATCCCCTTTATATATCTATGTTAACATTCATATTTCACATCTAATATTAATTCCATTATTATTTATTTTTAACATCACATTTATCACCTAAATCCCTCTTATGCCCAGTTGTGAATTTTAAATTCACAAAATCACACCTATTCCTAAGCTTCTCTACAAGCCTACCCACTAGACATGACATCATCACTTTATTAACCTAGTCTAATCCTCCCCTAATCACCATTAGATTCCCTAATAGAATCTAGAACTCTCCACCACCCTTACCCTTCTCTAGAGAGTTCTATCTCTAGAGAGTTCTAAGGAATTTTAAATTTCTTAAAATTCCCTCTTTCCTCTCTAGAGTCTTTTTCTCTAGAGGCTTCCAATGAATTTTTTAATTCATTGAAAAATCTCCCTCCATTGCCTCTTTAAATCTATGACTCCCTCCATTCCAAATAAGGATTTGAATGTGCAAGAAATATATGCTAAAACAATCCATCAAGCTATCAATTAATCCATGTTATCAAAGTCTTTTGATCAAATCAAACATCATGCAAAAATTCTAAGTCTATTTGTAAGTAATCTATTTTCCATATTATTTAGTCTTTTTCTTATTTTAATCTTTATTTAGATCAATTAGGTTTTAAGATGTAATGTTGGTATGAACATTTCATTTGTCTTTGCATTTTAATCCTAATTGGCTCTAGATTTTAATATTAAATTGGTAATTTTGGTATTTTTTAATATAATTACATAATCAAAATTCATAGCTCAAATTTATCATCTCACATTTGGAGACCATAGTGGGATCCGTCCTTTGTGTTAATCTTGTGTGTGAACTATGATTTTAAATTTTTTAGGAAATATTTAGGATAAATTTGGGGCTCAAAATTTCAATAATACCATGCTCTAGGTGAAATGAAATATTGCTCTGCAAAAAGCAATTTCATATATGTAGTTTTGAGGATACTAGTGGTAATTTTGACATAAACTACCAACATAATTGCTACCCATCAGGGTAACTTAGCTATTTTCATCTTTTAGTCAAAATCTCTTCTCATAATCTATGATTTTGAATCTTATATATTATTTTGAATATGTATTTATGATTTTTAATATGAAGTTACAATTTTGAATAGTCTAGTTGTAACTTTATCAAAATTGCATATTAGTATTTGTGATTTTCAATGACATAAGAGATTTTTATTTATAGTTGTGATATGAGCCTTTGACTTGTGATTTTTCTTTGGTCACTTGTGATTTTACTTCATGTCTATAAAATTTGCATATTAGGATTTTGGTTGAATCACATAACAATTTTGATCTATCTCATATCTATTTTTGTATATAAATCTATTTTGTAGAGATGAATAAAGCATTTGGGGAGGTTTATCACATATATAATAGTTGTGGTTTTATATTATAATGAAGTCTATTTAAATTTTGAAAAAAAAAAATTTATTTATAATATCTTTTGGTAGTCCACATTGATCTAATTGATCCATAGATGAATATAATCTCAAATATAATTAGTGATTTTGGATTTTCATTTAATTAATCAAAAACTCATAATTTTAAGACTGTTAATCATAAGTCTACTCAATAATTGGTATTCTCAGTGAATTGTATATCTTGATTAAAATTCTATCACTACTTTGGTCAAATTAGGTTGGTAAATATAGGACTGTATATATCCTATGCAATATCGCAATTATCAAGTCACTGTAAATGATGATTTTGGTAGATAGACATTTTAAATTTTTTGCAAGATCAAATTTGTGATTTTGATTTTAATCTATAGTTTTGTAATATCACTTATTTGTAGTTATGGTTTTGTAATACTACTTATTTGAAGTTGTGGTTTTAAAATACTATTTATTTGTAGTTGTGATTTTACACATCTGATAAGTGATTTTGACTAATCACCCAATAACAATGATGATTTACTAGTTGTTTACAAAATCACTTATCCTTATCTATGATTTTGACTTATCATAAGTGATTTGGACTCTCTAAAATTAATTTTGATTAATAACTAATCATGTATCTTTAGTTTTGATCAAACTAATAACGATTTTACTCTTTATTTTTTTCAAAATTTCTCTTTTGAATGTATTTTAAGGATCATTTTTAGTGAATTGTGAGTCATTCCAAGGATTTTGTAAGTCACAAATTGCATTTGGTATTAGGGGAATTTCCCCACAACCTTGCCTTTTACTTCAATAGGAAGTGTACTAGGGGTGCTACCCCTTGACCCCACTAGGGTCTCCCACCCCTAGACCCTCGCATCATGGCCTCTCATTCTAAGAATTTATAGTGTAAAATCCATGATATTTTAGTGTTTTTATTAAGGTTTATTGAAATAACCATTTTTTAAGATTCTTATAGGGGTGAATTTAGTAGTAATTTTATCTTACTAACATCTTGTCGTATAGGTCATATTTTTGTCTAACATCTTGTATTGCAAGTTACCCCTCAATATTTCCAATTTAAAACTACTAATCACCTACTTTTCAGGGCACCTATCAAATATTTTAGCATTTTAAAAAAAAATCATATATATATATATATATATATATATATATATATATATATATATATATATATATATGTATGTATGTATGTATGTATGTATGTATATTGCATAGATCACTCTTAATTAATTGGTTAATAAATCTTTTTGCTTACTTCAGTATCTCTCGAGGGCTACAGTGGTGTATGATCTCCTCCTTGAGTCCTAGTGGTGAATTTTAGAGGATAAAAAACCTCTTATAAACCCTCCTATTTTTATTTTAAAGAGGAAACATGAAGTGAAAGTTATTCCCACACACTTGTCATATTCTTAGGGGGATTGTGACAATGGATTTCATCACCATGCACAAATCCATACTTCATGTTATGGTAGAGTCTAACTAAGAGGGATAGTTATCATTAGGATAATTGGTTAACCCCATATAGTTATTCCATGAAAGGAAAGAGTTAATTATTTAACCTAAGTATCATATAACACCCTATATAGAGTTGGGTCCCATGTACCTAGTGTATATTAGGGATAGCCTTAGAGATCTTGTATAGCCTACAATAGGGATATTAGATGTAATGGGTGATTTTCTCTTGGATCTAGTATCATATCCCAAGTGACCATCAATTAAAAATGGGGTCGAGAGGGTTTGGGATATTCTATAATGGGTCACCATCTTACAGCCTCACCTATGAATCCATTGAATAGTGAAATCATCGAGTTACACTCCTAAGTTAGTCTCTAATTGTAGGATTATGGATTGATTACTTTTTTTATGTGTTTTGGAGGTCCATATTATTTACATCCCATAAAACCAAACACACAAAATCATATTCCCCTATTTAAACATAGTCCCTAGGTTAAACATCATCCCATATTTACACATCACCTTATTCTCCATAATCATCTCCTATCCTAATCTTATTATTCTAAATTGACCTTATCCATTCATACATACAACATCCTAATCTTCATCTCTTATCTTATTCCTCCCTAGTTGAAACATACTTTATATAGTCACTCCTTTATCCTAAGTCACAACCTTGTCTTGACCTTTCTATTTATTCACCCTATCCCCTTGACATAGTCATTCTCTATTGCATCCCTCTTTGACCTAGTCCTTAGTCATACATTATTATTTATAGTATTAACATAATACTTTTCACACCTTTATTTTAGGTCTAATCCCATTGTATCTTATCTTCATACCGTTATCATGCCTGATTGTCTTGGCCTTCACCCCATCTTAATCCAACCTCACCACATTGTCTTCATATTGTCTAGACTTGTCCAAAACATTAAGACATTCCCTCTTGTTAGTTAGTTAAATCCATACTCCAAATATACTCCATTCATCTATTTGTTCTTAAAACCTAATCATAACCTATCACTCTCTATCCTTGGGACACCCTAATCAAAAACACGTCACTCATCTTGACCTTGTCTAGACTATTAACATTTTCCATCACCATATTCATTGTCTATACAACCTAGTCTTAATCATAGTCTAACCCATCTTTACATTATCATCCATTTTTATATACTAGTCATCTCATTAAGTTTGTAATATACCTTAGTCTTCATCTACGTTGGCAAATAACTCTTTTCATTATGGCTTTTATTATAAGATTGCTTATGTATAATCAAGTTTGATTCATAATCATAATTATATCAACATATTAATCAAATCATATCATCATATTTGATTTTATCATTTTGGTCTTGAGCTAGTCTAAAATCAAATCAAATCCTAGTCAAAATTAGTGTCTTGGGATAGACTAGCCCGAATTAAGTCTTAGATCTTGTCATAACTCACCTAGTCAAATCTAGTCAAAATCATTAAATTCTAGATCCCATATTAATTTGGTCTACTTGATATTGTCTTATCCCATAAAACATCACGTCATCAATCAAACTTGAGATCAAACTAGAGAAATAATTTCTCTATTTTTTTTCACACATCCCATCTTCATCCCTTAATATTTCCATGCAATCTCCTGTACCTGCCAATTGGGGCTAATAAACCACATAATTAATACTTTCTCACATCTTTATCCATGGCATTCAAAAAATATTTGGTCAATACCCTTATTAATAAATTCCTTATGGATAATAAGGATGTACTCATTTATTGACTTCTTGAAATAAGCACTTCACATACTATAGAGTTTGACCACCTAACATTACCTCCAGTCTACACCCATCCATGTCAGTCTACTCTTAGTCTTCATATTACCCAATCCCATTCAAACCCTCTATCTAGTGGTCGTATCCAGTCATATACCCCTTTCTACAATAGTAAATGGAATCTAATCCAAGACACCTCATCTACTATTAATTTTCCCACCAAATCACATCAATAACCATATGATCTAAAGTTTAATGCTTCATCACCCAAGTCAAGAAGTGAAGAGAGGCCACATACTCCTCTTCCTATATCCTTAGAATCCCTCTTACAAAATATTATCACCATATAAATGATGATCTATCCACCCATATGACATATTGATCCCACCAAGTCTAATCCCTCTTGGTATAAATCCAACCACTACTATATATATCATCAAACCTAGGGGCATACCATTAATCAATGTTGCAATTTCCAAAATTATGTCCAAAACCTCGTATGCCATGGTGACATAAAAATTGAGAATCTATTAGATGGGTCTACATATAAGGGTTAATAAGAATGGGAATGCCATGATTCTATTCCTAATCATGATCAAGCCCTTCCCTTTCCAAGCCAAGTTTAGCAAAACAAGTCCATATTCCATGGTATACCTATATTTGACAAATTCTCCATTGATGATGAGTCCATTTCCCATAAACCTAGTCCTCCTTTCTCTAATGAGTCCTTATTCCTAGACCTATCTTTATTAAATCTATTGTTTCCTTGTCATCACATCAAAGACCCCATTTTGGAGAGGTTGCCTATGGACTAAGAATCTTATATTATCAGCATTGCATTATCAACATCACCTAAACCCTCATTAGAGTCAACATTAGAAATAACACAAGTCTTATCTGCATCATGATCATGTTCAACACTAGTATTTAAATCAAATATTTTTTCAAAATCATCGTCCACAATTGATGTTATAAATCATAACTATGTCCACCTTTTTTAGTAGACCTACAATTCAAGTGTCAACCAATCACAAAGGCATATATTTTGATCCAATCCTAGATGATGAAGTCATAATAAAGTTCTTACAAGATTTTTTAGTCAATGAATTTGATCCTACATTGGATGCATGTACTACAACTAGTCTTGTGATCCTTTTGAAAATCTTGAGGAGATTTTCTCTAATGTCAAAACTAGGTCTCTTAGAAACCCCTATGAAGACCAGACTTCCCTATCACCACTCATTGACATCATCCTATCATCTCTCCCACATTCATCCATCATAGACCTCTTCTTTGTTATCAATGATCATTTAATCACCTCCCTCTATAGGGATGAACATGAACATACATTGTTGGACCCTTCCTTGAGCAATATTATATATGCCACAAATATAAAGATCCAAGACCATATTCTAAAATTCATACATAATTATCAAATCAAAATTGATCTAGCAAGACAAAATCAATAAAATTCAAATCATCAACCTAATCAAATAATGTCTTTCCTTAGTGAAACCCCCTTTGAGGTAATATGGGACCATCAAAGTCTAAATAATCATCATATATCAAATCAAATATAAATCTCCTCTGATGAATCCCAATGTTAGGCACCAAGGGGAAGTTGAGATATGATCACACCTAAAAATCAAAACAATGTTAAAATTAGTATCAATATGGTTGATAATCCTTCAAATAATTAGATCAAATTATCAAATAGTCTAAAAGTCTTGTATCCCTTAAAGTCTTTTGTCATATGGCACCAATCAAATGTGGAATGTCCAACATTTTGAATGGTATATATGAATACTAGTCCAACTTCCCAATCACCCATCACACTTCCATATCATTATCCTATCATCCATTTGAGTCTTATACATCACCATCAACTTCAAACCCAAAATCCATCCATTCCACACCTCATTAACTTGGGCAACATTTCCTCTCATGGGGTGACAAAGACACCTAGTCTAGATGTTTGAAGAAGTATCAATCAAGAATTAATGGAGACCAATACATTAGAGAATCTAACATTGATAACATTATCCCAGTATCACATATCTCAAGAATAGGTGTTGTTCAAAGATTAAGAAGGTGTCATAATTCTTGCATCTCACACCTATATTCAATAAATCAAGATGCCAAAAAAGTCAATAATAATAATAATAATAATCATTTGTCCAATGGTGAAAACTAGTCTTCTGGTGCCTTGGACAAGTACCATGATGAAAAATAATTTATGACATCATGGTAAAATAATATATTATCTACATTTTACCTCAATACAAGGGGTAAAAATCTAATTCATCCATATAATCCCCTCTATGTCATCTTTATCTATCTTATCCATATATCCATATTAAAATGTCTACCCATCATATTCCATAATGTATTATATCTTATTAGGTTCATCCTTTATTATAGTTTTGAACTTTGTAAGGGAGAGTAATATTTATTTGTAAATGTTCTATAATCATCTTGGTATATCTTCTAATAGACACTCAAACACCTAAATATGTAGTTCCTTCATGATATAGTCATTAGCGATCCCTAATCCATTCTTCCTTGGTCCTTATCCCCTTTCTCGCATCACCTTCCTTTTTTCATTCCATCCAACATTCAATCCATCCTCATCTTGGTTTAAAATTTAGGCATTCCCTTTGATATTAAACCCTATGTTTAACACATATTCATAATCCAAAAAAATCCCAAAAATGAAATATGTCAAAAATCCAAAAAAATCATAAAATCTAGAAAAAAGGAAAAAATATTCTAAGACATCTTGTCTTATGTCTATTCCCTCATTCACATCCATATCCATACCCTTAATCCTTTTTGGTCCCCTATTTCATCTAAGTCTAGTTCCATGCCAACTTGATAGACATCTTATCATGAGGAAATCAGTTGGCATGATTATTGTTTTGTTATCTTTTATGCTAGTTAGAGGAATTATTTCAGACCTAGCACCAACTAGTAGGTAATTAACTATCACCAATATTTTTGGGACATCATTAATAGTGGCTATATATGAAAATCATAGTGTGAAGGGTGAAAATTAATAGATCTAGTGGAATAATTACAAAATCTCCAAATTGGCACCTAGTATGTGTAACTCCAACCTTGTAGAAGATGCTCTTGCATGCTATAAAGCTAAGCTTGAACTAGTGAGAAAGAGACACAATTTTGAAGTAATGAATCTCTGTAGAATTGCTTCTAGATCTAGTAATTTTACCACCATTAAAAATTAGGATTAAGTATGGATTCCTTTGAGGATCCACATTATAGTTCTCAAGCTCACCTGTAAACCTCTAGGATATTACTAGATTTAGATAGAATTTTATATACTTCATGTGTCATGTACTTTATTTATTTTGAATTTTATTAAATAAATAATGTCATTACATCTATTTAATTTTAATTTGGTTAGGCTCTTGATTAATGTTCCTTAAATGTAAAATGAATGCAATAGTTATATTAGTGTAATTTTAATATATGAAGGTTAAGATATAATGAAGATCTAGTCTAAGTTATTAATGGCATCCCTATGTAAAAGATGACATCATCATCATACTCTACTAAAATAGCCTAATTTTAAAGAGAGTCATGTGCCCAAGCTTTGATGTTCTTGCAAGAAGTGTGAGATATAGTTTGAACTTGATCTAAGGCATTTCATTAACCCCTCAAAGTAATAAATGATACTAAGCTTAGTAAAATAAAGGCTTGTGCCCTTGATATCATAGAACGAATTTGATAGGCTTCTGATCCTATGATTAGAACTAGTTCCCCAAATAGGATTTATGCCTACATACCAATAGACTCCATCTAAAAAGGTCTTGCACCAATGAATCTTCTAAAATCCTTCACTAAATGACCAAGTCTTACATATGATGCATTATGCCACAACACAACTAGCCAAATATGGGCCTTGATTATTTCTATACTACACTTTAGGTGAGCACATAAGGCATGCACCTTATGTGAATTGATGCCAATGTAATCAAAGCTAAGTGATTCTAGAATAACCTATATGATGTTTTGTATGAGGTCTTCTTTTGAAAACTACTTGAATGTATGTACCAATGTTTGGATACTTATGCAACCCACAAAAGATGAAGCTATGGATAGTGCCTTGAGTGGATTAAATAATACTTAGAAAATATTGACAACCTTGAAGACATTTGGAATATATTTATAAACAAATGGTGGCAAGGGGTGATGAATAATTACATGTTTGAGTTCATAGTGTTGACATACTCATACACTAAATAAGTAGAGTATTAATTTTTACATGAGACTAGAGGTGTGTTTATGAAAGATTTCAACATAGAGATTAAGAAATTGATGGTGGATTATAGCTTTGAAACTATGAGAATGGAAGACTAAATTCCTTTTATGTATGAGAAACACAATAGGGAAGAAGGGGATGTATAGGTAAAGCATAATGGAAGGAGATGAGTAGATTGCTACCTAAAATCTCAAGAGATAGACTTATAACAAGAGGAAGCACATGCTTATGGAAGATCTAGAACTTGGAAGTGATCAAAGAACCCATAGTAAGTAAAAAGGGAATGGGGAAGGATCTCTTTAATTGTATCAGTGTGAGGAGAGGAAAAATGAAGCCATATATCAATCTGAATTGTTCATGGGTGAAGAATTTACTAGGTCCCTATATAATTTAACCACTGAAGATATGATGAAAGTGTATACCCCCTTTAAACCTATGGTGCTAGCTCATGTCATAGATCTCCCATGTGAAGAAAGAAGAGTGATAAATGACACTATTATCCACATAAACTTTGACCATTTTTTAGACTTAGAATATAATTTTATAATTGAAAAAGCTATTCCATGTGAATATTTGAGTGAGGATACCTCTCGACATATGGGTGATAACTTGACAACATAGAACATGAGTACTAGCACTCTAATTTATCCAATGTCAACTACATAGACTAGACAATATCCCACAAAAGTTGGACTAGAACCAAAAGTTATTACTATAGTTCCATCATCATCTAGAGTACTAGTAGTAAAAATAGGACCAATACTTAACCTAGTGGCTAGAGGCATTAGAGGACCACTACCAAGATAAGTACTAGGGGGTAAGTGCCTCAAATTCTAGTTGCATCCCTACCATAGATATATTATGATATTTTCATGCACTTGATAGAGTATAAGGGCATGGAAAATAATGCAGAGCATGTGCTAAAATGTGAACTACAATGGTGTGCTCAAGGTATCACCCAATCAAAGCACAAGGCAACATAGTTCATTATAACTATGCTTGATTATGCTCATACCTAGTATAGAAAATTTGATCATAATAAGGATATGATTTATTAAAACACCTTGAAGGAAGCATTCCTAAAGTAATTTGACATACCCAAGATTAAATAATAAATCATCAACGCACAAAAAAAAATTAACCAAAGGCTCTCTAAAAGCATGCACCTATATGTTTCTAGATTCAAAACACTTATTTCCAAGCTTCCTTATGATATTCACCCCTATTAACATGCACAATGGTTTTTTTGAGGATTATTAGTACTATTATGATGAACACTATCAATGAAGACATTCACTAACCCTTGTGAAGCAATTGAAGTTATGCTCAGAGCTAAGGTAGTTGAGAGTGCTGATACTAGAATCAACCCATTCATGGAAGCATATATTATGTCTATGGCCTCCCAAATTAATAAACTAACTACTAATTTATTGTAATATTCTCAAATAATATTATGGTGCATTGATTATGAGATATAAGGAATGTGTGCACATTGATTCTAAGCTATGACGTTTGTTACAAGGTGTATGATGTTTAAAACTGCCCTTTATTATAATGTGCTATTCAAGTTAACAAAACCATCTATTTTTGATTATGTGATGCCTAAACCCATACCATAACTAATAACCATGTGATTGATGAGATGTATAGAAACATGGAGAGAGGCACTAGGTAAGCATCTACAGTAACCAGAGGATAGGTAACCCAAGCAAATGAGCGTTATGGCTAATAAAATGTAGGCTATGAAATGTAAAGAGGTGCCACAGGGAAAGGTGGAACTCATAGTGGAGGAAGATTCCAATCATAATCATGTTAAAAGTGCATATCAATTGAGCATTATCAACATGACTACCCTACACATCCAATGTGTGGGTATTATTAAGGAACACACAAGGTCAAGGAATTCCCTAACTTGTACAACAAATTAACCTAAGGTAGGCCTAGCATGGATAAAGGCATATGAATGATCAGGTGTGAGATAAAAGTGGGAAAGTGGACTTTGAAGTCACAACTGACCCCTATAAATTCAATCAAAGTAAAAGCAACTACTCACAGTGGATTCACCACTCAATTGTCAATTTCACTAGTACTCAAGTTATGCCTAAAATATGGGGAAGAGAGCCATGTTTAGTGCATAACATGACCTAAATCCAAATCTATTCCTTACCTAGACCCTATGTACTAGAAATTTTTATTACAATAGGCTATGAGTGTGATTCAAAACTTGCAAGGGGAAATCCAATTGCCACAAGACATAGAAGCTCAAGATGCTACCTCTTGAAAGAAACAAAATGGCTAAGAGGCTAAGGTATAAGAGATAATAGAGATCTTACACCTCCTAAAAATAGAAGGGATGATGCCCCTATTAAAGGACTTGTTTTTAGAACATAGAGGATAAAATATATTTGAAGTTGTTGCACCACATATAGAAAGGGCATGAGAAGTTAGACATACACAAAATGTAGAGTAGGACCAAGAACTCCTAGTAAATGCCACCATCGATGGATGGTATATATGTGAGGTCCTCATAGACATAACAATTGAGGTCAATATATTAATAAATAATGCATGATAAAATATAGGTAGGATAGCCTTGAGGCCTTCCCCTCATGTGCTTTTCATGGCCAACAAATCTAGGATGCAACCAATCAAAATTCTAAAAATCATCATTGTAAATATCATGGGTGTCAAGTTCTATACTAACTTCAAAGTGATCAAGTTGGCTAAATAATATAATTATATAGTTCTCCTAGGAAGTCCATGGTACTATTTGAATAATTCCAATATGCATTTCAAGAAGTATTGTATGACCTTTTAAAATGGCAAGAAGAGGGTAGTGATCCCCCTCTCAAGTGATCAAAGACCTCCCTATGTATAAAGTGTCAATATAGAGGATGAGATAAACCATATCTACAACATCATGATGTAAGGCACTAATACTCTTCACCTTAATGGCCAAGGAGTGATTTATTAGGATGATGGAAAATAAACCTCAAACACCACCAATGTTTCTTGTGACTAATGGGTCAAAGAATTTTATGAGATAACTAGTTAAAAGTACCACTTAGTAAGCATGAAGGCACCAAAACCTATGAGAACTGACTGGGTCCAGATTGATTACACTTCAAAGAGATGGGTCCCTTAAAATATAAAGAAGGGAAAGAGAGTGTTCTACCTAAGAAAAGGTAAAATTATCACACTCCTAAGGTATGAGGCAAGAAATCTTATGGAAGAATATGTCTATGACCTCAAGTCATGCATCCCAAAGGAGGTAGACATGATGGGTGAACTAGTGTATACTTTAAGGAGAATTTCTACTCATTGGTAAGTAGTGAAAAGTCCTAGCTTTTTAACCTAGTAAGATGTAAAAGTAGTAATATTCATTAGATTTAGGAAAAGTAATGAGGATTTAGATATTTTTTCATATTCTAGAAATTCAAATCCAATAACACACATGTGTTTATGCAAAGAAACTTAGACTAACTATGGTATAAATTCCCCAAGGAACTTATGGGTGCATGCCTTCTATAGAACCTTAAAGATGTGGGTGTGAGTATGGTATGTTGTCAATGAGATGCACCATGAGACAATAAATTGGGATGCACTTAAGGAGAGGTTTATTCACATCTCCTCCTTTTCTTCATAGAACCTAGAATTGATTGAGCCACTACAAGTAATTCAAATGGTAGTGTTCAAGGATGCTAAACTACTAGAGGAACACCTAAATTACATGTTAAATGAAAAAGGATTGGTGCTCCTAAATGATTTTTAAGAGTAAGTAGCCAATAATGACTCAAGTGAAGAAGATGATGATACCTAGAAGGTGTGCCACTAGATGAGCTTGACAAATAAAAAGAATCTTATGCATTAAGTGGATGATAATAACCCTAATGAGGAAAACCCTAATCATATTCATATAGAAACAACTAATGGAACTCAACAAGTTGAAGAATCACACTAGGAAAGGAATGAACCCTACTATGCACCACTCAAAATTACCAAGATAGACATGAGTTCATAAGGGGAACCCACGATGGCTATTCTAGGTATATATTGATCTAACATAAATTTGGAAAATTGTAGATCTCCTAAAGGAGTTCCAATAACTGTTCCCTTAAAATTGTCAAGACATGAAGGTACCCAACCCATCCCTTGGAAAAATGATCATAAATCTGGTGGATAAAATAAGACCTATCAAGAAGCATCCCTATAGAATGAACCCCAATCTCTACACTAAGGTCAAGATGGGGAGTGATGGTATGTTAGTCATAGGAATTATCTACCTAGTGCAAGAATATGAATGGATGAGCCCCATGGTGATTAAAATCAAGAAGGACAAGCACATTCACATTTGCATCAATTATAAAATGTTAAACACTACTTAAATCATTGACCCCTTCTCAAATATATTCACAAAGTCTTGCATGGCATCATAAGTTGTATGATCTACACCTTCATTAAAGGGTTCTCTAGATACCATCAAGTCTAGATTGAAGAGGAGGACAAGACCAAAATAACCTTTATGATTTAATGGGGTTATTTTTTTATAGCATGATGTCATATGGACTCAAGAATGTGATAGCTATGTTCTCCAGAGTGGTGATCACTGTATTTAAGGACATCATTCATAAGTTCCTCCAAGTGTATCTAGATTATTAGACTATGTATGCACTCATAAAAGACCATTATGATATCCTATAGCTAATATTTGAAAGGTGCAGGTAGATACAAATATCTTTGACCTCAATAAGTGCATCTTTGTAACACCATTTGGAACGTTACTCAGGCACATCATCTATAAATATGGTCTGCTTATTGATCTTATGAAGATTGAAATAATCATTTAGCATTACACCCCTTCAATGAAAAAATACATTCACACCTTTCTAGGCTATTACAGCTCCTATAATAAATTCATAAGGATATATTCAAAGATTTTGATACCGCTAGAGGAGTTCTTGCATAAGGATGGCCCATTATATTAGGGTACCACATAAAAATATGCCTTTGAAATTCTAAAGCTCAAATTAGCTAGTGTTCCTATTTTATAATTTCCTAATTAGATGACCCCATTATACATCCATGTCAATGCATATGTCTCTATAATTGGTGTCATTCTAGTGTAACCCAATAAAGGCAAAATAGATCATCCCATATCCTTTACAAGTAAAAAATTGAAAAATGTAGAGCATAACTATATAATAACTAAGCATGAGGTGTTTCCAATGGTCTATGACCTATAAAAATGTAGGCAACACTTATTAGCAACCCCATTCATCTTCCTCACAGACCATAGGGTGATTAAGTATCTTGTGAACAAGCCCATTCTCCTTGGGAACATTTGTAGATGGATAGTATTATTTCAATAGTTTTAGTTCTCAATTATCATCAAGCTTGAAAAAAAAATTAGGTCCAAACCATTTGTCTCGCATCAATCTTAGAAATACAACAATGCTAATTGAGGATGACATGTCAAATGTCTAAATCTATAGAGTTCATCATGTCCCTAAGGACTTGCAAGAGATAATCAATTTTCTAATGTCAGGATATGTGCCCTAGACTATGATAACCAAAGAGAAATAAATCATTGTTCATGATTCCCCTTTTTAGCTCATCAATAGAGAACTATACAAACTAGGTTGAGATGAATTCCTACACTGATGTGTCTTAGAACATGAAAAGGACTCCATTTTATGTGAGGTAAACAAAGTGATAGTAGGTGGCCATTACACTAGAGATGTAACAATGTGCAAAGTATTATAATTAGGCTTATAGTGGTCAAGTCTATTTAAGATACAAAGGATTACACCAAGGCATGTGACATATGCTAGTGTACAGGGAAGCCCAACCATTGGGATGAAATTCCTCTCAACCCCATTCTTGCCCAGACACCATTAGATAAATGGAACATTAATTCTATTGGTATGATCAATCCTATAGTAAGGTGCACAAGTGCAAGATATATTATAATGTCCATTGATTATTTCACTAAGTATGTCAAGGTAGTACCAACAAAATACTACACAACCACCATAATCATGAGGTTCATATGGGAGAACATCATAAGTCATTATGGGATGAACTTAGTTTGACTAAGACTAGAGGCACACACTTCATCAATGATATTGTGCAAGTCATGCTAACTAAATAAATGGCGGTGCATCATAATACCACCCCTTATCATCCACAAGTAAATAACACCACTGAGGGATTCAACAAGATAATGGGAATGTGCTTTATGAATATATGTGATGTTGGTCACAAAGATTGGGATGATCGAGTGTTAATAGTATTATGGGCATATCACATAACTTATAAGCACCTAAACAAGGCTACACCATTTCAACTAGTATTTGGCATTGAGGAAGTTCTACCATTATAGTTCATGGTGCCATCATTATGCATTATGCATATTGGTCATTAAGATGACTAAGAATCATTGAGAACAAGGATAAAGGACTTAGAACACTTGGATCAGGTACACACCCAAGCAAGGTAGATCCAAAAGATAGAGAAAACATGCTAAAAGTTATGGCATAACAATAATATTAAGCATAACGTACTAATTAAAGGAGCATTGGTCTTACTCTTTGACTCTAAGTACCTCAAGCACCCAAGAAAGCTAAAAATTAGGTGGATGGGTCCATATGTCATCTATAACATATTATAAATTGGCATATATAAGTTATGTACGTTATTAGGTGAAATTCTCCCTAGGCATTGAAATGATAACTGATTGAAGCCTTATAGGAAATAGGATGGCACTTGCACCATTAGACACTGACTTTCTGGTCATAAATCAATTGTGTATGCTAACCAAAATAAATTTTGGGGCAATCCAAACATTTCCTTATGTTTTGTGTTTTTTTGTGTTGTGTTGGTGATGAGTGAATAAATGAGGTGATTTTAGATCCACAACTAAACTATTTTAGCACTTATATACATAATACTAGTAAGGTGAGTTGAGTAAGGTTGCTTTCTAAGAACCTAAGGCTAGACACCTAAGTTGTTAGGCACACTTAATTTACTATAATTTGAAGATATGATCACCAAGTGATGAAGAGAAGTGCACAAGATGTTAGTGAATATAATATGTGAAAGAGATGCAAAAGATACTAAGTGCACAAGACACTTGGAAAGTGAAGTGCTAGAGGACCAACACAAGGGATTTTTATGGTGTAGGGATGTGCCAAGGAAAGAGATGAAAGTATGCTTGAAATGAAAGTGTAGAAAGAAGATAAGATGAAACCTTGGAGGTTGAATCACATGTATATGAAGTGCTACACCCAGGTTTCCATAAGGAAGGTGAAGGTCACACCAAGTAAACAAAGTGTAGGAGAAAAATCATTAAGACAAGATAGCATCCACCCAAAGTTAGGTGGGAAGTGACCATTTAAACTACATGTCACTTCACTGAAAATGTCATTTAGAGAATTTAATGAGGTTTTAGTAGTTTCTAAGAAATCTAGGCACCAACATGCCATTACTCACTTGTAATTAAGATGGTAGTTGAAATAAAGGTGTAAAGAAGTGAAAGTATACTAGTTTAGGTTACAAACCTTAAGTGAAATTAAGTATAAAACTAAATCTAAACTAGAGATAAAGTGAACAAATACTACAAGAGTGAAACCTTGGGCACCCATAACTAATAAACAAGAATGATTGCAAATAGAAAGAGATTGCATTCTTATTGAGATTAGAAAAAAGGCTTGTGGGGAAAGAATTGTGAGAGAACTAGATAGGATAAAGTTTCAGTGATACTAAGACCACCATTAATAAAAAACAAAAGATTGAAAGTTGAATTCATAGTCATAGACCCCATGACTATGAGGAGTGCCAAAAAACATTACAGGCTTCATCAAGATAAATAGACTACACTTCAACACTAGCTAGTTCAGGATGGGAAATGAATAGATGAGTTATAGTCCATCATAGGTGTATAAGGAGGCCAAATGGGTATGGGTGATAGAAGAGATGGTTGCTATAAAGAATAAAGTTTAATTGGTGGAAGGGGTTAGCATCTCAATATTTGATCCTAGGTGATTATAAAGATGTCATACCAAGAAATACATTTTCCCATAAAGGTCTTGGTAGGAGATAACTAGGCATATTTCATACACACCTACTGGATAAAATAATACGACCACCACACCTCAGGTAATGCACAAGATCTAGTGGAATACTAGGTGGTTGATATGGGAGCTAAGATAGAAGTAAGCATGACATTGTTTAATGTCTCCATCTGAGACATACTTGTGACCATCGATGAAACTCAACTCTATGAGTTTCCATGTTTGGGAAGTTAGAGGAACTCATGTAGTTCTTCCTCTCATGCATCTATGGAGACTATATCTACTTTTTAAGGAGGCACATGTAGTTATCAATATGATTAATTAGTAAAATCTCCAAGCTCCTAGACTTCAATGTATACATCCATTAGATGATGATGGATGATGTTGAAGTATAAATGGTCACAAATCACCTTAGGTACTACAATGGAGGATTCACATTCCCAATAAAGGATATTAAGGACCCTGACATGAGGGTAGTGACAATCCTTGTAAGTTTAAAACTTTTCCTTGGTAGATGGTGAACAGACATCACCAAGTCGTACCTATGTATTTCCCACCACATAGCATATGGGGTCAAGCTCAACAAAGTAAAATTCATTACTAAATAAAAGGTGAAGAATGCACTTAAGTGTCACATGACATGAGAGACCTTTAAGTGGGGGTCAATGTTGATTTTAATTATGATGGAGGAGATTGGTGTGCCTAATGGGGATGAAGATAATCATTGGGTCTTCTTGTTGTATAAGGAATCCTTGACACTAAATTACTAGAACTTCACTTGTGCACCCACCTTCTCCCAAAAATATAAGACTTGAGTGATATGGTGGTGTTCCAAATACATAGAGGTATTTGGAATAGAATGGCACATCCCCAAGGAGCTTCCCTAAAACATGTTTGGAATGAAAACCCTCACTATCATGAAATAATTCTATGTATTACACTTGGTACTCATAGACAAAAACCATTTAGGCTAGCAAAAAATCCCTTACACATTTTTTGTAAAGTACTTTAGGGATGCACTAAGGATAATTCCCAATGCACAGTTTCTAGACATCCCAATGAAGATCATGTATTTGAAAAGGAGCAGGTTACGACACTAGTATGTTCATCTAGGAGGAAAAGATATAAAAGATATGGAGAATGACCCAGATTATAGTGACCTCTATCCCCTCTAGAAGGAAGTGATACTTGGGTACATGCACATGTTTTATTATGAGATAAAGCTAAGAAATAAGGGCATAGACCTTGAGAAGGATTATGATCTCTCCCTCTATATTGATGATGAAGGGAAGATGGTACTAATATTGTAAAATAAATCTCCCCAAAAAAGCAGGGAGAAACACTTAAAGAAATTCAAGAGTGCATAATGTTAAGTATCACCTCCGATGAGGAAGCTACTCCTTTAGCACCAAAAAATAAGGGCATGACCTTCACACTAGGGATTGCATCTTCTAACAAGAAGGAGACGAATAATAAATCCAAGGGGCCCATTGTAATGCCAAAAATAACCCTAGTAGATATGGAGGTGCAAGAGGCATGTGAGGAATTGGAGGTACAAAATGCATGGGAAAAGACAAAGGAGGAGGAAGGAGGGACCAAGGTCTACATTATACAAAAAGTATGAGAATATCCCAACACTAAAGAAGTCCAAAAGGCCCTCCAAGGTGACACTACTATTATGCTTAAAGAGGAAATAAATATTCCCAACACCTCATCAAAAGAGCCCTCCATATAGCCTTTATGAATTTAAGAGGAAAAGAGAAACTTTTGGAAGAAAATGGGCCATAGTGAGGAAGAAATAGAGATGAAACTAGTGCTATAGAAGGAAATAGAGGCCATGAAGGTAGTCATCATGACTCAAGAGCATATTGATAGATTTGAGGCCAAGGAAAGGAAGGCTAAGGAATAAAAGGCCTTAGCACTAGCAAAAAAGGGAAAGGCCAAGAGAAAGAAGGCCCAAGAATAAAATACCAAGAAACAAAAGGAAGAGAAAGATATTTCTAAAAGTGTGGCACCAATTGAGAAAGTGGAAAATAAGGTGCCTAGTGCATTTAATAGCATATAAAACCAAGGTGAATTATAGGCATTCCAAAGTAATGAAGGGGTTCCTAAAGAAAAGGAAGGTGATGTTGGTGCCTTAAAAAAGCAATAAAGAAAGATTGTCGTGAAGACCCAACAAAAATAGGAGGGTGAATTTGGTGCCAATGGAGAAGAAGAATAAAACAAAGGGGATAAGTATGAAAAAGAACCCCTACATGAACAAGAATAATAAACCTCAGAGGAAAGTGTTTAAGAGAGTGGTAGTACCAATGAAGAGGAAGAAGAACACATGGAGCTAGTCATCATAGAAGAAGGAGGTGAATAATTAAGCCTAAAGAAAAATATGTAAAAGGGGTAGATATAGGAGAAATTCTACATGTTTGAATACATGCTTCCAGGTCTAACACTACTAAGATGTACCATCATATTTCATTTTAATTCGATAGCTACATGGATTAGCCTCACATTGAGGTGCCTTAGAAGGCCTTATTAGGTATGGATAAACCTAAAGAGGGACATGACTCCCTCATCTTAAATACATGTGCCATTAACCCACTCAATTTGATCAATGTTCTCATCTAGATGTCCAATGAAGTTGCATGAAAAACATCATTAATGATGTTAGGGTGAAGAGATGGAAGAAAAACATGCAAGATGTAGAGGAAGAAGTGTAAGCCATGAATTTTAAGTTAAAATAACTATTGAAAGCATAGAAACAATTGAACCATCCCTCTTGGATGACATTGACACATCAAACTTATCAGAGGTTGATAAAATATGCATGCTAGTGTAATAGATAATATTGAGGTTGAAGGTAGAGTTGGTGCAAGGATAGGAGAACCCATGCACCACACTAAAAAAGGAACTATCTACAAATATCAAAGAGTTATAACTCTTCACCAAACTTCAAGTGGGTGTATATGTATTTGACACCATATTCTATAGCTTCTCCAATGAGGCATCAATCATAGACACATGCCTCAAGTAGGCAAAGGTAGAGAGGGAGGAGCTGATGGTGAAAATATATATTGTAATTAGGTTAGAGTGTACTTAGATAATGGGGAAGGTCAATGCCTTAAGCACCCAAATAAAAAACTAGGAGTAGAACCTAGAAACATTATTTTATCCCTTAAAAACTAATGCCTATGAACAAGGGGAAATCTTGGATAGAAGAGTGATAAAAGATAACGCAAGTGTCAAGGTATTTAGGAAGGAATTAAAGAAGACAGATGTGCTCACAATCAACACCACCTCCATAAAGATATAAATTTACACTAAGGAAATCAAACTTGAAATCAAGGGATTTGAGGATTTTAGTGATGAGCTAAAAAAGAGCATGCCTAAATTCTATGTGCCAAAAGCTTTGAAAGCCTAGTCTAGGGTGGACTAGAAATTTTCTATGGGGTAATGTTGGGATCCTATTTTGTCTAAGTATGGTTATATGCCAAATTGATAGACATATCAACATGAGGCAATCACTTGGCATGATATATTTGTTGGTATGTTTTACGCTAGCTAGATGAATGATTGTAGACCTATCACCAGCTAGCAAGTAGTTAACTAGCACGTAGATTTTCAAGACTTCCTCAAGAGTGGCTATACATGAAAATCATAATGAAAATGGTGAAAGGTAATATAGTTGGAAAAATTATTACAAAATATCTATCTCAACATGTGGTGTGTGCATCTCTAACCTATCAGCAGATGCTCCTGCATGTTATAAAGTTGAGATCAAACTAGTGAACAAGATACATGATTTTGATATAGTGAAGGTCTATAGAATTGGTTCTAGATATAATAATTTGACTACCATTAAAACTTAGGATTAATTATGAATGCCTTTAAGAATCCACATTTTAGTTCCCAAGTACACCTATGAGCCTCTAGGCCATTAGGATATTTAGATACCATTTACTTTGCTTCACTTATCATGTACTCTATTTATTGGGATTTTGATTAAATAAAGAATGGTGTTGTATATATTTGAGTTTAATTTAGTTAGGCTCTTGATTAATTTTATTTGAATGCAAAATGAATGCAATAATTATATTAGTGTAATTTAAATATATGGAGGTTAAGTTAAAATGAATCTTTGGTCTAAGATGTTAATGGAATCCCTATGTAAAAGATAATGTCATCATTATACTCTGTTAAAATAGCCTAATTGTAAAGAGAGTCATGCCCAATCTTTGATGTTCTTACAAGAAATGCATGATATAGTCTAAAATTGATCTAAGGCATTTCATTGACCTGTCAAAGCACTGAATGATGTTAAGCTTAGTGATGTAGGGGCATCTTAGAAGAGATAAAAAAAGTGATTTAGAGTCATGTTGGTGCATGAAAATTTGAATAGGAGTCCATTAAGAGTTTCTTTATTTTTGCTAATTTGAAATTTCAAAGCATGTAATAAGGGATTGAGGATGTTTTAATGAGTATAAATTAGTCTTGGTGTTTTTTATTTGATAAAAAATAATGCAATAGACCTTGTGGTCTTAAAATAAGTCTTAAGAAGTGATCTTTAGTCATTATGTAGGTGTCAAGTTAAAAACATGAGGTGGCAGTCATGTTGAACCACCACCTTATGTGGGTTTTAGTGTTGATAGATGTTTATTGATTCAATAAATAGTTATAAGGTTTTTTTTTAGAGTCATTTTATATTATATAATGATGATAGAGTATGTATAGATCCCTAATAAAGACAAGGTATGGTAAAAACATTGGTAGACATGATTGTAAATGGAATAAGGTATGTCAAGTTGATAAAATAGACTGTGTAAGTCTCTCTTTATTTATAAAAAAATATTTAGTTAAATGTAATAGTGATGGAATTTTTGTGTCAAAATTTTTATTGATAATATTTTCATAAGGAAATGTTATTCTCATAACCAAAATATGTATGAATGAGTTTGCTTACCCCTGCATCTTTGTATATATTTTGTGTTGTGAAAATTAACTCAAGAATTGGATTCAAATTTATACATGAAATGTGAGGATATATGTTGTGGATACCAAATTTTTAATGAAATAAACTACATCAAGAATTAACTCATGTTTTTTGGAGAGACTACTTTGAAGAAACCAAGAGTTGGAAACCCTATTCTGTAGATTAGATACATGAAATCTATTTTAGACTATTAGCTTATTATTGTTTATAAACTAAGTAAAGTTGTTAAATAATAGAGATGTAGGGATTTCATTGTTAAATATACCTATAAGTGTTTATTTTTGTCATTTATGTTAGATATCAATAATTATTGAAGAGAATATTGATACTCTAATATTTTCTTAGGCAGATCTCTATTACCTGTGAACAGTGATATTGATTAGATTGTAAGGTTACTCTAAGGATAGAAAGGCCATTGTTTAAATTTGAAAACACTTTGGAAGTTTGTTTAAAATTTATTTAAATGTGATTAGAGGATCCTTGAAGTTTTACTTTTGAACAATAATGTGTTAGGTTTCTCTAAAATAACACATGCTTGTAATGTATCACCTTGTGACCATAGCCAATGGTAGATTGAGTTGAATAGTGATGATAGTCGATTGATAAACAATTTATAATAATTTAATGAGTTTATATAGGTCAATATAGACCTATTTTAGGTGGTTTGGGTTCTTGGAACCTCATATTGTGAAAGTTAAGCCTTTTTATAGGCTCTCGGCCTATAAAGTGGCCTTAAAACCCTGATTCTAGGGTTTAGGTCATATCTTGAATTATAACTATCAAAATACTACAAAAATATGTAATATTTACTAAAATTATATTACCTAACTGATGGAACTATTTTTAGAATGGTATTGTATGGATAAGTATGGAAAAGAGACATCATGTTGGTGTTAGGTCTTGGAGAGGGATAAAGGAGTGAGGGTGCTATAGAAAATGTGGATTTGTCCAAAGAAGAAGGTCAAAAAATTATGGATTCACCCAAGGAAGATAAAATGGTATATAAAAATGTCAATGTCTTGAATTTAAAGTCTATACATAATTATTCTTAAGGATATTTGCCCATTTGGAGGGATAATTAAATGAATGCTTAAAGAAGGAAGTACAAATTACATTGGGAGTTGAGTCAAAATATTTTGGTTGGAGTTATATGGACCAAATGGATCATTTAATTTATGGCCATTGTATTGTGGAGGTTTTTTAGGTGCTCCCAATAGGGATGTTTGCCCAAAAATAGGGCTAGTAGAAGGTAAAGCTGGGAAAGAGTTTGTTTGAAGAAAAGTGAATAGAGGAACTAAATTAAAACCCATAAACATGGTAAAAAGGAGTGTCAAAGGATAGAAAGAGGTATAGTTATGATTTAAACCATATTTGAGTTTTAATTTACCATGCAAAGGATATTTTATCATTAACGTATTGTGTGAGTGTTATGCAAGTGAAAGTGAATACATGCACAAGAATGTTTTAATTTATTGAGACTTATGGAATGGTTTGTTAATGGTGTGAGTTCATATGAAAATAATATAGCATGATCTCCTAAAACATTATGAAGGTAAATTTTAACCACTATTGCATGATTTCCAAAGGGACTATTAGGATGATTGAATGAAGTAAGTGAATTAGAATCTTGAATAGAAGGAAAAGGCAAAGTTTGGGAACTAAGTTGATTTTGCTTTGCATCATTTAGTATCAGAGCAAGGATATGCCTTGCAAAAGGTATGAGTATAGGTAAAATTTAATGATTTGATCTATCTATTATGCATGTGAATGAAATTATAGGAAAATAGTTGCACAAGAAGGAGTCTTTGGCAAGATAGAGTTGAGATAGAAATTCAAGGAGGTATGATATATCTTGTGAGTGATTTATTGCATGAATTCATTATTGATGATGAGTGGTAGGTAAAAGAAAGAAAATAGTGAAAGAAAGTAGTGGCAGCCCTGAACAAGTGAGATATTAACAAGTTTAATTTAGAGAGACAAGATTATAAAAAGATATTGAGAAACAAAGATAGTCCTAGTGTGAAAGGATAAGAGTTGGAAGTCCTAAGTGAGGTATGATATATAAGGTTCTAGGTGTGAACCAAAAGAGGGAAGTGGTCCAAGTGAGGCCAAAAAAATGAGATGAAGGGAGAAGTAGAGAGAAAGGTGAGAGATAAGTTGTAGATGAATAACCACAAGAGAGAGAGAGAAGTTATCTAGAGAAAAAGAAGAGATAAAAATGGAAAGGAAATGAGTGAAATGAGGAAATATATGATGAATTTGGAGATTAAGTTGATGTATTTGTTGGAATATTGTGAAAAATAAGTTAGGAAACAAGAGGTAGAAGGCCCATAGTAAGGATGGGTGATGAAAAAAAATGAAATGGCCAATAGAGCTGATAATGAAGAGAAGACATGAAGTGAATGCCTTGAAGAAGGAAAAGATGAGCAAACCAGCCCATGGAGGTTAAGGATAGCAAGTTGCCAAGAGAGCAACATGAGGATGAAGAAATAGAAAAAAGAGTTATCATAGTGGAGAAGGTAAAGGAGGAAGAACAAATAATTCCCAAGCAAGCACTTGAAGAAGGTGTTCATTAAAGATGCACTTAAGGGGACATTGTGGTCTTTTTGTTTTATAGTTAACATTGTCTTTAAGTTTCTATATGTACGTATGAATATGGTGAGAAACCAAGTCATGAGTCAAGTGTGAAATTTGACAAGAGATGGGGAAATAATAGTACCCATGAAAAAAATAAAGTATGAAGATGAGAAGAGATAGTTTGCAATTATTCCAAAAGGAGATGATGATAAGGGAGTCATTCAGTCACTCCAAGAAGAACTAGAAGATGAAGATGAATTTGTTGGTGCTTTAGAAAGCATAGAGGAAAGAGAAGTGATAGTGTATCACATGAGATAAGTTATCAAGGAAAGAATGAATATTGGTTGTAGGTATAAGAAGTAGCATGAGCAACAATAAGAGAGAGAGGGAGAAATTGGAAGAAGCACAAGCATAAGTGTGGTATAAAATAATATACTCATTTGTATGAGAATCTAACTAATGTAGAACATTGGAGGAAAGTTATTTTCTCCCTTTGGGAGTATGATGTAGGGGAATCTTGGAAGAGTTCAATAAAGTGTTTTGGATTCATTTTGGTGAATGAAAATTTTAATTAGAATCCATTAGGAGTTTCTCACCTTTTGCTAATTTAAAATTTCAAAGCATGTAATAAGGGATTGATGATGTTTTAATGGTGTTTTAATGAGTCTAGATGAGTCTTGTTGTCATGTATTTGATAAAAAAATGTAATAGACTTTATGGTCTTAAAATAAGTCTTAAGAAGTGGTATTTAATCATTATGTAGGTGTGAAGTTAAAAGCATGAGGTGGCAGTCATGTCGAACCACCACATTACATTTATTTTACTATTGATGGATGTTTCTTGATTCAATAAATACTTATAAGGTTAGTTTTGAGATTAATTTTATATTATATAATTCTGATATAGTATGGAGAGATACGTAGGAAAGATAAGGTATGGGAAAAACATCGGCAAACATGATTGTAAATGGAAGAAGGTCTGCCAAGTTGATAAAATAGATTGTGTATGTCTCTCTTTATTTATGAACAAAAGATTACGTTAAATATAATAGTTATGGACTTGTTGTGTCCAAATGGATCTTTATAATATTTGAATAAGGAGATTTTAGTCTCATAATCAAAATATGTATGAGTGATTTCACTTACCCCTGTAACTTTGTATACATTCTATGTTGTGAAAATTGACTCATGAATTGGATTCAAGTTTGTACATGAAATGTGAGGACATATGTTGTGGATAAAAACTTGTTAATGAAATCAATTACATCAAGAAGGGTGCATTTTTTTTGGATATATTACTTTGAATAAACCAAAAGTTATAAACCTTGATCTATAGATTAGATGCATGGACTCTATTTTTGATTATTAGGTTGTTATTGTTTATAGACTATGTGAAGTTGTTAAGGAACATAGATGTAAGGATTGCATTGTTAAAGGCCCATATAAGTGGTTATTGCTGTCATTGATAGTATATATCAATAATTATTGAAGAGGATATTGATACTCAAATATTTTCTCAGGTAGATCTCTATTACCTATGAATAGTGATATTGATTAGATTGTAAGGTTATTCTAAGGATAGAAAGGCCATTATTTAAAATTGAAAAAACTTTGGAAGCATGTTTACAAGTTATTTAAATGTGATTATAGGATCCTTGATTTTTTAATTTGGAATAGTAATGTGTTAATTTTCTCTATAAGAACACAGGCCTATAATGTATCACCTTATGACCATAGTTAATGGTAGATTGAGTTGAATAGTGATGAGAGTGAATTGATAAACACTTTATAATAATTGGATAAGTTGATAGAGGTATATAAAGACATATTTAAGCTGGTTTGGGGTCTTATAACCTCATATTGTGAAAGTTAAGAATTTTTATAGGTTTTCAGCCTACACAATGGCCTTGAAACCCTAATTCTAAGGTTTAGGTCATATCTTGAATTATAATTGTACAAATAATACAAAAAATTGTAATATTTCCTAAAATGATGTTCCTTAACTAATGGAACTATTTTAATAATGTAAATATATGGATAAGTATAGAAAAGATACTTCATGCTAGTGTTAGGTCTTGAAGAGGACTAAAGGAGTGAGGGTGTTATAGAAAAATTGGATTTATCCAAAGAAGAAGGTCAATAAATGATGTATTCACCTGAGGAAGATAAAATGCTATTTTAAAATGTTAATTTATTGAATTTAAATTTTGTATATAGTTTTTCTTGAGGAGATTTTCCCATTTGGAGGGTTAATTGAAGGAATGCTTAAAGAAGGAAGTACATATTGCATTGAGAGTTGAGTCAAAATATTCTAGTTGGAATTGTATGGACAAAATGGGTACTTGAATGTATTTTAATTATCTTCTAGAGGTTTTTAAGGTGATCCCAATAAGGAGGTTTTCCCAAAAATAGGGCTAGTAGAAGGTAAATCCAAGAAAGAGTTTGTTTGAAGAAAAGTGAATAGAGGAACTAAATTAAAACCCATAAACAAGGTAGAAAGGAGTGTTAGAGGATATAGATAGGTAAATATATGATTTAAACCATATTTGAGTTTTAATTTATCATGAAAATGATATTTTAGCATTAATATATTATGTGAGTGTTATGAGGTGAAAGTGAATACATGCACAAGAATATTTAAGTTTATTGAAACTTATGGAATGGTTTGTTGATGATGTAAGTTCATATGAAACTAATGTAACATGATATCTTAAAACATTGTGAAGGTATATTATAACCATTATTGCATGATTGACAAAGGGACTATTAGGATGAATGAATGAAGGAAGCAAAGAAGAATCTTGAATAAAAGGAAAAGGTAGAGTTTGGGAACTAAGTTTATTTAGTTCTACATCACATAGTAACATATTTGTTTTTTCCCTTGAGATCATAGAACCAACTTGATATAGGCTTACACTCCTATGACTAGAACTAGTTCCCCAAACAGGCTTTGCTCTTAAAGATCAATAGACTCCACCCAAAAATAGATTGTGCCAATGAATCTTCCAAAATCCTTCCCTAAATGACCAAGTCTTACATATGATGCATTGTGCCATGACACAACTAGCGCAATGCACACCCCAATTCTTTCTCTATTACACTTTAGATGAGATCATAAGTCTTACACCTTATGTGAATTAATACCAGCATAGTTAAGTGATAAATGTTGAGTGTTATGAGGGTATATTACATTTGTACCTAGTGATAATAAGTCCAAAATTGACTTAGATAGCTAAATGAGTGCCTAACCCCATACATGAATGAATTGAAACCCCAATTAAACTACAACACCTTTCATTTACACAACCAAGTCATAGCCATCCATCCTACTATTGCCTTTCAATCCCTAATCTGAATAGGGGAAAATATAGTCTATATTGAACTAGCACTGACCTAGTCCCACTCTAGCTTGATAAGTCTTAAGTCTTACATCTAATTTCAAAACATGGTCAATCTACAAGTCAACTATCCTCTATGTTTAAGTTGAAATTTTCTCAAGCACACCCTATCCACAACCCTATTCCATCCTAAAAGTAATAAAGGTAACTATATCAAGCCTCATTGATTGGAATCAATTATCATCCTCATTCATCCAATCTTTATGCATTTATACAATAGAAAAGACCCTATTTTATTGATGTGTATATATTTGTGTGTGTTATTTGAATGATCTATGTGTTTTTATTTTCCTTTATGTAAATGTTTATATATATATATATATATATATATATATATATTTCCTTTATGTAAATGTTTATATATATATATATATATATATATATATATATATATATATATATATATATATATCTTATTTTGATCTTTATTATCACATTAATATTTTTGCCTATTAGGTAATTAACAAGGATATTATGATGACACCCAAAAGTTATAATGATGTTTTTAGGTGCCCTTGATGTTAAAGAGTTTGTTATTTCCCCCTTTTCCCCCTTTTATGATCATGCACTTTGTCATAATGTCCTCCTGGTCATACTTTTATCATGAGGTATACTACCTAGTGCTATATAGACATAGATTTTCTTAGACTATGATGATCCATATTATAACAATGATCGATTGATAATAGACACAATCATCATTTCTCCTATCCTCTATCACTTGTCATAATATATAACATCTCATATCCTCTATCCTTTTATCTTCATGTCTAACATATAAGTCACATCCTCTATCTAGAATCTAACATGTGTAACATACATCATCCTCCTCCTCTTCTGGTCTATATTTTCATCTATCATTTAGTCTAAACTACATTGGACTAAGGTCTTTTCAAACTATGTAGGTAGTTCTTAGTCACATGGTTTACCTAAGGTTATCTTATCAACTCTCACCTATTTCCTCATCATCATCCCTAAATATTATATCAGTCAAATCATTGAGCTATAATATCAATCAGTCTCTTAATCAATCACCATCCCCACAATCATCTCCCTAATCTTTTTTTCAATCATTTGCATGTATCAATTAGGCCTGACAAATCACAAAATCCATATTTTCTTCCATCAGTCATCCATTATCATTGATTGGTCAATTCAACATTTAAAATTTATTGATTCCTCCCTCAATTAGTGCATGATCACAACCAAAAATTTATTATCATCTCTCATTACATTGCATGCATCCTTAATAGAGGCATCATCACTATTAACCACATTGTGGCTCATTAATTTGATTGCATTGAAGTCCAATTCTTCCCCTTCATCCTTTGGTCACTTTATAATATCATTTATCGTGTCTTATCCCCTTCATTATATCACTTGACTTCAGATTTGAGCTACACTCATTATTAATTTTATTAATTAACTATCTTATTTTGGCTTGATGCTCTCCCAACATGTATCCTTACTTGGGATATGTCGATAGCTCATGGATTTCTCTATCAAGAATCTTGGTTCATAGCTCTCCTTTACGTGTGTCCTTGCCTAGGATATGTTTAAAGCTCTTGTGACCTTTTATCTTATCATCATACTTTTATGATTGATTCCTCCTTGGCATGTGTTGAAACATATGTCATAATTATTTCTTCTTACTATGTATAAGTCTTTGCTATGGGAATAATCCATTTGTATCTCATTGTTTAGATTGAGTTCATCTTCTTCATCATGTATCTCATATCTAGCATCCCATCCTATATGTATTCATTGAATTATGTCCCTTGTTTCCTCTTTAGAGTGGAAATCCATCTCATTCTTCTTCACATGTCCCATCGAGGGGGTATCATAACTACTAATATCATTTAATAACATTCACATATGAGTGTATTTATTCTTAGAAAAACCATTACTTCTTATACTTCAATAAGTAACAATGGCCTTTCGAGGAGGGTAAAAAATATGTATCTAAATTTATTTTCCTATTATGTCTTTCTATTTGTGTCACTAATTCTTCTTAATGATTTGATAATTAATCCATATAACATTACCTATTCCCCCCAGTAAATAATCTAATCCCATTTATATATCTATATTAATATTCATATTTCCCATCTAATATTAATTCCATTATTATTTATTATTAACATCCCATTTATCACCTAAATCCCTCTTATGCACACTTGTGAATTTTGAATTCACAAAATCACACCTATTCTTAGGATTCTATACAAGCTTACCCACTAGACATGACATAATCACTTTATTAACCTAGTCTAATCCTCCCATAATCACCATTAGATTCCCTAATGGAATCTAGAACTCTCCACCACCCTTCTCCTTCTCTAGAGAGTTCTCTCTCTAAAGAGTTATAAGGAATTTTAAATTACTTAGAATTCCCTCCTTCCTCTATAGAGTCTTCTTCTCTATAGGCTTCCAATGTATTTTTAATTCACTACAAAGTCTCCCTCCATTACCTATTTAAATCCATGACTCCTTCCATTCCAAACAAGGAGTTGAATGTGCAATAAATCCATGATAAACCAATCCATCAAGAATCAATTAATACATAAATCCATGCTATCAAAGTCTTTAGATAAATTCAAACATCATGCTAAAATTATGAGTCTATTTGTAAGCAATCCATTATCCATATCATTTAGTCTTTTTCTTGTTTTAATCCTGATTTATAGTACTTAGCTTTTAGGATGTAATGTTTGTGTGAATGTTTCATTTGTCTTTCCATTGTAATCCTAATTAGCTCTAGATTTTATTTGTAAACTGGTAATTTGGGTATTTTTTATATAAATGCATAATAAAAATCCATAGCTCAAATTTATCATGTCACACCTATTATCAATCATGTTTTGGATTGCTTACTTACAAAAGTATGATAATTAGATTTCATTTATGTAATGTTGATTTATTAAAATTAATTCGGTCTATGAGATATATTTACTTAAATAATGTTTAGATCATTGATCACAAGCTTTTGATTTAGAAATTTCATCATTTAAGGTGATGGGAACATAACTACATGAATGTTTTTATTCCTTGGTATGTTGGTTGCCTATAATTGATTGAGTGACCCATTTGATTAAATTACATAACTTCACCTCTTAGGCTAGAATAATTTTATGTGTACATTGAGTGTGTAAGAATAGGAAAAAGGAAAATGAAGGAAAGAGAATATTCCAGGAATGGTTTTATCACTAATTATATTTACCCTTAAAACCATCCTAAACCCATGCTAAGTATCAGATGCCTAGTCCACCACTTTTTTTGACTTAGTCTATGTTTTAGGTAGCTAGCCTTTAAGCCTATTTGGTAAAAATTGATGTTGTTTGGCCTTTATATCTTTCAACAAACATCAAAATTGTCTAGTGGACAACTAATATATCTCCCATTGATTGCCTTAGGTTTTAATCAAGTGGGAAAAGAGTTAAGTGAATATAGAAAGTAACCAAAAAATCCTACAAGGCTTGTCATGCACCTTACTTTAAAATAGGAAAAGAAAATCCCTTAATAAGGCATGGTTTAGAAAGTGGTTGGCTAATTCTAGAATGGCTATATGCAATACTCAAACCCCCTTAGTTTAGGATTTATTTTCCAATTCAGAAAGAAGTTAGACTTAGAATAAAAGAAGGAGAAACAACATATAAGAAAATTGGGCTAGTAGAGCCAAGTCTAGACAACTGGACTATAACACCCAATTGGTCTAGAGGTCGATAGGTGGGATTGCTAATAACTTATGTTTTCTAATATTAATTTCTAATGAAATAATTGTATTCTCTATTCCACCTTATTTCTTTCATGAGAATAAAACCAATTGGTTTAGTATGCATGTTTTATTATTTGCCCATCGTTATACATTGGCTACCATGTAGTTCTTTCTTGTGTGATGGCCTTGAAGAGGTTATTACTCCTTAATTGGATTAAATGATTTATAATTTTTTGTGTGAATATACTAATGTTATTATGACACAATATGATGGTTTTTCATGAGTAATATGTTCATGGTGGTAGATTGTTAAATATTCTCATGTTATGCATGGTGGTATATTGCTTGACCCTCTTATGAATATCATGGTGGTAGATTTTAGACCCTCCCATGCTTTGGTATAGTGGTATATTGCCTGACCTTCTCATGACTATTGTATGAGATAATTTGAGTGAGGTATTTTCTTTCTATCCAATTAAACGATGAACATTGTTTATACTATGAAATATTATCTTTTTCTTTTCTATATTTTAAATGCTTAGCTTCATTCGAATGTTCATTAAATTCTTTCTTGAATGATATTTGAGACTGTGAGTATCTGGGTAAGAGCCAAGAATAGGACTATAGGTGTGTTTATGGTCTTCCCTTATGCTAAGATACCCTGGCTTATATATCCACCCTTGCCTTTACCAAGTTATATAAATGTGGTCAAAATTGGGACTATAAAGTTTAGGGGTGTCTATAGAAACAAATTAATGATGAAAAAAGGTTGGGTAGTGATCCTTCCTTTGTATGGACAACATATGCTTGGGATCGGATGAGGTGCACCATTGAATCCTAACTAGTCTTCCATTATTTAATTAGGACTAGAGATGTACATATTACTATGTAAAATAAATGGATGAAATATGATGTATTATTAATGATTTTTAAACCAACATAATTATAATATAATTAAAAAATAAATATTTTGTATAATATTCCAACAATGGATTGAAATATTTATTTTCTATTTACTAAAACTTTAGTGTTAAATTGAGTTGTATATGTTATAAATACTTGATTTATGGGGACTTTGGGAAGGATCCTATCTATATAAAATATTCTTTAGCACTTTGGGGATCTTCTAATTAAATTGATTTATTAATTTCTTTTCTTAAATCTTTCTCTTGAGTGGCTTGTTTATAAGCATTATGTATCCCTTTGTAATTAGAAGGTGTTGTGATTCAATGGATTGAGCTTGTGAAAATATGATTGGAACTCAAATAAATAGTTGATTTTTTTATTAGGAATAATAATATAAATAAACTATTTAAATCTTAATGGTAATGTTATTTGGGTAAAAAGAATGCCTTGAGAAAAGTCCCTTTGGTATTTATAGTTGAATAAACTACTTGCTATAAAAATTCCCTATAATGAGACCATATAATAAGTGAAGAAGAGTTTTAATAAAGCATAGTTCTTATGTAATAACTATAACATGGACTCAACATTAGGTTTGATTAGTGTGTTTACACCTTATAAAATGCATTGTCTGACCTCTCTACCTTAATGGAGTAAATGGATCTATGTGTTAATGCAAGAAGTTTAATATCCAAATAATATACCCATCAACTCATAGGAGTGAGTCATTCCTTAAGCGAGGAAGGCTAGAGTAAAGTCACTTGTGATTATTCAAAAAATTGATTAAACTAATGAGAATATTGGTTTAGTGTCAAGTCATGTTGATCTAAGAAAATCCACGCTTATTTATCATAATAAAAACCTTATGAGAAGGCAAACTTAGTTTCAAATGTGTTAATGGTGACAGACTATTAACAAGTAAGCTTTGCCTTTAATTTAACCTATCAACCTTTCTCTAAGCATTTTATCTATACACTTTGGATTATATCTTAGTCATTTACTAAAATAAATAGTTCTAGTATTAAATTTATGCCTTAATCCATTTTCATGTTTAGATCTCTGATTAGATCTTACAATCGGTAGTAACTAATTTAGACATTTTATTTCCCTTAGCCAGGTTCTAATTCATTAAGTCATCTCTGAATTTTATTTTGGTTGTGACTTAGTCAAATTATGAATTTGACTATGCTTGGTTTTATATTTGATCTTAGACTTATCTATTTGTTGATTTATTTGCATAACATTCTACCTTAGTCAATCCCTTCTTAGTGACTCAATCATTTGGTTGAACTTTATCTTCTTTATTTTAAAATTGGTCATTGCATGAACTTTGGCCTTTTATTTTTATTTTTCATTTGTCAATGAAACAAATTTTGATAATTATTTTGTATTAATCCACATGTTTCCATATTGCTAACCCAAGAGTGACATCAACATGGTTTGATGTACAATCAATGTTGGGCTAGAGGAGGATTAGGATATTGCCTTGTGGCATCATCCTAATAACTTGTGATAATAAAGAGAACCATACAAAGTGTAAATCCTCTAAGATATAAGGTGAGTGGGATGTTTCAACATATAATCATCCTAGTGACTCATGATCTTAGAGATGTTTGTGCATGAAACTTGCCTCTAGGCCAATGGGCAAGCAGGATGTTACCACATGGGATTATCCCAATGACATGTAATCCCATAGAAGACCATATAAGGAGTTTACTTCTAAGATAGTAGGCTAGTAGGATTTTTACATGTGGCATCATATTAATGTTATATATTCTTTTATAAATCTATATAGAGCATAAATATTTTATGATAGCAGGGTAGAATTATGTTTCTAGGTGGCATCATCTTGATGGTTTATAGTCCTAAGATGTAGGTGTAATGCAAAAGCTTGTCAGACTAACACATAAATGGTAAGAGACCACATGGAAATAAAGGCCTCAAGATCTGAAAGAGAAGCTCGCATGGTCTTAGATGCCAAAATAACCATGTGGATGCTGAATGCATCAAATTTAAAATAGGTTTAATTTAATTCTAATCTTGATGTGATGACATAATAACCTTTGGTGTGAACTTATGAATTATTTTTTTAGTGCTAGGATGAATGAATTAGGTCTTGTGGATTATTAATTATATGATTACACTTGGTTAAGTATTAATGTTAGTTTTAGGATTTATATTCTATTATGTGTGATTGAATGGATTCTGGTATCTATCCATGTTCATCAGTGTTTTGTTTATTGAAGTTATGTGTTGTGCTTGTATTTAGGAAAAAAAATGGGCATGAAATTTTAACCCTCTTGTAGGTCTCCTTTCAAGAGAGCATGTACATGTTTAACTTCCTTGAGATCCTAGAGTTGATGAGTGTGCCAAAAGATGTCACATGTATAAAACAATTGAGCTTGAAAACAAAGAGATTATGCATGAAAATTGGAAATTGCATATTGGTATTACTTAAATAATATAGAAATGTATAGAATTAGAGATATGTGTTATGAAAGTTTGGATGCATATAGGACATGATCAACTAATAAGACATTAGCAGATGATGTTTATATCTAGTTCTAGTCCATTATGTCTTATAGGGGAAATGGAGTTTTTCTGGGAAAAATGTTTCATAAAGATAGATTAATGTCATTATTTAGTGATATTAAACACTATTTTAATAATATTCAGAACTAGAATTTAAAAGACAAGGGCTAAGGGGACAATTCAATTAAATCCAAGGGAATATAATAATGGATCAATTGATTTCAGAGGCAAGAAAATAGAAGAATAAGATGTAAAAACCAAGAATTATGTAAAATTGGGTTTTTATGATTTTATATGTTTGAATTTGATTTTATAATGTTTGAAAATGCATAAGCTATCCAATAATCTCAATATTAGGACACACATATACAAGGACTAGTAAATGAATAACATTTCTTGAATGAAATGTGCCATATGTGTGTATATCAAAATCAAAAAGTTTATCATGTTATTTTTCTAATATTGTACTTGTTATCTTTTCTTGAGAGATATTTTAATTTGTGTGTTCTTGTTCTAAATCTATTCCCTCTTTTAAAATGTAAATGATTTTGTCTTAAAGATAAAATGTAATGTAACCTTTGTTTTTATCGATTGATGACCCAATTGATTTTAACCATGATCCACCAAGCACACTATCAAATATATTTAGAGGAGAAACAATACTAAAAATAAGATGGCACTCTTTTGAAGCAAATTATATTATTAATTCAATTTATCCTAGGTATGATGTTGATGTGGTAGTTGTACACACCTAAAATTAGCCACTGATAACCTCCAATCAAACTTTTGGCTAATTTCCACCCAAAACACATAATTTGGCCTAAAATCACTAAAATACATTATATGATGTGAAACTAACATATTCAAGTGCTGATTTTGGCTAGGGTATCCCTAAATGGGGAAATTAAATTTATGGGCTAGCTAATTTGATCAATTCATTTTGAGTCAAAATGCCAAATTTATACCTGGGTGCTCTAGATTGCTCCTCCCTATTTCTATGCAAATTTTGCTTTCTACATTCAAAGAGAAGAATTAGAAACTAAGAGATGGTCAAGGCTTGTGTACCTGGATGTCATCATGTGCACCGTAATCCAGACGCTATGAGAACTCCTCTTTGGCTGTGGAGGAATGACACCTACAAAGAAAAGAGACTTGGACAAAAGAAGGTGTTAGATGGATAGATGGTGGCTTGCCAAGCAAAAGATTGATCCCAGAAGTATGAAGACTTCCTTAAGGGATATTAACCCACTAGTCAATAAAAAGAAATGTCTAATAAACAATAGAATGATAAAGAACTAAAATGAAAAAGGGAAGCAAAGGCGTACCTGAAAGATGCTGTCAGACTGGTCACAGTCGCCGGCGTCGGTGGTCCTATCGGCATCGGTTGGTCAAGGTCTGTCAACGTTGATTAGGCTGCCAACGTCAGTTGGGGTAATGGACGGTGTCAGTCGGGGCAGTAAGCTTGGACAGGGTCTGGTCGGGTCTGTGGTCTGTGGACAGGGTCTAGTCGTGCAAAATGGTTTGGGTCTGTCTAAAGGTCTGAGAGTCTGGTTTTGAGGTAGTCTAAAGGTTTGGGTCTGAGATACAGGGAAGTCAAATGGATAGAATGTCAAATGGATAGAAGGGTTGAGGAGGCCAATAGGGAGATAGGGAAATAAGGATTCGGGTCTGGTCTGGTTTGGGGATAGGAAGTGCTGAATCTAGTTCATAATACTTAGAAGCAAATGACTAGAAAACACAAAGAAAACATAGACAATATACTTACCTGTGGTTGGCTGAAGGTGTGCTGCTGATGATCCCCATACCTGATGTTGATGTAGCCTGTGCGGAGGCCCTGTTGCTAATGTAGAAGTATGATGCATAATACCTGTTGCTACACCTGAGGGAGAAATTGGTAGATTGACGGATGGTCAAAGACTGAAGATTGAAGGATTCATGATTAGCTCCCCAGATTCAAAATTTTGTGATTCGTGATTAGTGATTAGAATTTGTGATTAGCTAAGAAAAAGGTCAGAAGCTAGTTTAAGTAAATTGATGTCGGTGATCCCGCCGGCATCAGCCGATAGTTGACCGACATCGGTGGGTGCAGAGCGAGTAAAAGGGCCAACAAGCCCGTTCCACATCTGCCAGGTGCATAATCCGTTGGAGATATGTCTAAGGTAAGGATAAATACACATGAGAGTTGGTTAGGCAGTTGGAAAGGAGTAAGAATAGGTCTTGGGTGAGTCATAGGGTGGGAAATAGTCCAAGGTGAGGTGTCCTAGGCGAGGTGTCATGGGTGATGTGTCAAAGGAGGGGGGTTATTAATTCAAAATAAGTTTATTATTTTAAATTAGTAATTGTATGGGTTAGGAATGGGTTCGGAATGGACCAAGGGGGAGGAATGAAAAAGGGCCAAGGGGTAGACATGATTTCGATGTCTAGATTTGCCCCTTTTTGTCTTGTTGGTTGTTCTGGATGAACTGCAAGACAAAAATAAGAGTTGATTGCCCCAGGTATGAGATGATGTGGATTGCCTCGAGGTATGGATGAGGTATTCCCCCTTAAAGAGAGAGTCAAGGGAAGGGAATCTAATGTTGGGTACTGATTTGACAAAAGGTGGATGAGAAGGATGAAAAGTGAGTGAAAATGTTGTAATAGGTGTGATTATACGCATACCACTTCACAAGATGGATAGGTCAAATATCATAGTCAAAAGGTTGAGGAGTGCCAAAATTGAAATAACCGGGCCCCAACATTAGTCGTAGCTGATTAGGTTATTCAATCTAAGCTGTAGCTCCAAATGGTCATCGTGCTCTAGGTATCTCGGGCTCAAGAAGTGCTCCTGGAAACACGAAAATGTCACAAGTAGTGTGGATCAACCGACTTGTGATCCTATACTTGTGAGGGTCCAAAAATATGGTTTGTGAACAATTTTTATATCTATTCGTGAGGTAGCATGTGTGCAAACAAAACCAAGATAGAGTTGTCTCAGAAATGGTCAGGGTCTGTAGAGATAGGCGTGATCTCCATGGTCGCTGGTCGGTTTGAGATATAAGTGATCTCAAATGTGCCCCATGAGGAGTCAGAAATGACTTCGACATTGACAGGGCTGTTGATTGGTCATGATGGAAGATGAAAGGTCGTCATCATGAGAGAGATGAATGAGCAGATCGATGGATGAAGGAATGGCCGAGCTAACCTTAAAAGACTGAGTGTTGCCTACATAGCCCCTGTGGGAAGGGCCTCAAACCAATGTAGTTTAGAATAGAGGGTCAAAGAGGTTGATAGGCTGGTCTTGGTCAAGGTTAAGGTCAAAATGATGAGGAGAGGAAGATGTTATAGCCTTTTCCAATGGTGTATTTTGTAACATTGGTGAGTGGTCTTTCATCCCTAGCAATTTTCCATATGTGTGATGAATGTATGCTAAAGATGAATTGAGGTCTATTTATGTTTCAGCAAGTATTGGTTTATGCTTAACATAAATTGTGATCTGGTCGATAGTTCCCATGTGTATTGTTGTCCATAGAAACTATGTAAAATGGACTATGATGATGATGATGATGTCATGATGTCGAGTTGTTGGTCTGAAAATGGTTGGGTTGGTTCGGTTGGGTAGAAAAAGGTTTGGTTGAATGTGACCAAAGTGTGAAAGATAAGTGAAAGGCACGTGGCTCTTTCATTGACAAGGACCATAATGATGGCATGGATGGGGTTGTTAGAGCAAAATCCCCATTTATGCATTACGTTGTAGACTAGTGTTGTGCTAGAGAAGTAGTCAAATCACTTGACGTTAAGTGAGCTCGAAATCCCTTGAGCGGGTGATGTGATAGGAGAGGAGGGGGTAACCCATTTTGGCAGGAATAACCTTACCCCTTTTATAGGTGACCCAAGAATGACTATAGGCATGTCCATGGCTTGATAACTTGTCAGTCATTTTTTTTTTGGAGAGCCGACTGATCAATGCAGGAAGTCCACATAGTGATGTTGTCTTGAGTGGTGGTCAAATATGTGAAGCTGATCAATGCGGGAAGCTTCAGAAAAAGAGGTGTTGTCTGTAGCAAGATTAGTCATAGCCATCCTTCGAGGGAGTGGTCTATACTTTGCTTTATATGTTGGATAATGACTTGGCCTAGCTGTCCTTCAAGGGAGCAGTCTAGTAATATAGCAATTGTGTAGCTGTCCTTCGAGGGAGCAGTCTACATTTAGAGAGTTTTATGACCTTTGATATGATAGGTATTGAAATTTTTGATATATGTTGACTGAAGTTTTTAGCCATGGACGAGCCTGTAGATGTTTAAGGGTTCCCTTTTATTAGGACAGAGTTTTACTGCTTGACAAAAAGGGTTGACGAATGTTGGGAATCAGGGTTGAAAGGAATAGGAATGACAATGACAGGGATTGCTCAAGGGACAAGCTCAAGTAAAACATCAAGTGATGAATACTCAACTAACAGAAGAATGGTCGTGGATGCAAGGCATAAAGGGGGCTCAAATTTTGATAAGTCCCTGGGCCATGCTAGTGCGTTAAGGTTCAAGTCAATTAGGAGCAAAGGTGCCCCATTTGCCTCTTTCCAAATTGGTCATGATGATTGATGACAGTTTGAAGAAGTGATAGGTGTTTGGTTGGTTGATGTTTGATAATTGAAGTTTGGTCAAGATTTGGTTGCTGCTGGTCAGGGTCATGATAGGAAGGTTGATTAATGGTTGGTCGAGACTTGGTCGAGGTTTGGTTGAATGTCTGGTCAAAGTTGGTTGAATCTTTGGTCGAAAGCTTGGGTGAATGTTTGGTTGAGGTTAGGATAAGGTTGGATTCCCCCAGTCACTTAGGGAGAATATTGGATAGATTGGTCAAGGTCGGTTGAGGCTTGGTGGTCAAATGGACTGTGTTGATGTCAAACAAGGGGTCAAAGGTGGCAAAGGGACCATAGACTAGCGTGGAGATCCCGATTTAGGCGATGAGGTTTGAGAGGCATGGGTCGGTGTTGATAATTTGTTGAAGAGGAGGTCGAGAGGATCCTTGATAAGAAGGATATCCTTTCTCCGTTGTTGACGAATGACAACTTTGAGAGCACAACAATGCTCAATGTCATGTCCCAGAGTGTGATGATAGTGGCAAAATTTAGAGTTGTTGAACTAAGATGGCTTTGATTTGAGAGTTGATGAGTGGGGTGGTGTTGAAGGTTTACTGATAACATGGTCGAGAAGAAGGGTGTCATTCCCCAGACATTGGCAAATGGCAACCTTGAGGGCATAACAATGCTCAGTGTCATGCCCAAGCGTGTGATGATACGCACAAATGTGAGTGTCGTCAAACCAAGGCAGTTTTGGTCTGAAAGATTGATATGGTTTAAGAGGTAAGAGATTGATACGCGATGACTATAATAATTGCCGTAACAGCAAGGCATAAGAACCTGCTAACAGGTCTAGATGTTTTGTTGCAGTAGGGATTGATGACTTTGGTTTAGGAGGTATAAGAGGCATAAGTCGATGGTATGGAGGAGATATATGTCTGATGGGTTGAGAGAGTAATGGAGGTGACTTGCCTCTATGAAGTATGGGAGTGGGGAGCACCCCTATTAAAGTGGATGGATGCGGGCCCAAGATTGAAGGTAATGAGGAAGGTAGGGGAGGAGTTCTCTGATGTGGTCTAGTGGCCTTCTTTGGTTTGGGTTGAGGGCCACTTTTGTGCGAGGCGAGGTTAGATGTGGGTTTGGGTTCAGATATGGACAAAGGTGAGTGAGATGTAACAATCTCAGGCAAAAGGCAAGAGCAAACTGTGACGGGGTCTTCCTTTGTCGAAATGGGTGAAGAGACTGGTTCTTCTCTTGGTGGAGAAGAAATAAGAGAGTGCAACTCCTCAAGAGGGCAAGAGGCAGGGATGATCGTGCCTTCTGCTTGTGCTTGAGGAGTAGGCAAGGTAGGGTCTTCGGATGAAGGTAGGGCTAATGGTGTTGGCATGGTCAAGGCATCCTCTAGTATAGGAGAGGTAGATGGAGGACTAATAGGAGAAGAAAGATCTTCATCCTGTGATGGAGGAGGTTGGTTAGGGACAAGAGGCAAGATAGTGTTGATTGTGTGAATATTATGGTCTTGAGGGTCATTGATCATGGTTTGGATGTTGTTTTGAGTAGGTGGATGGTTCAGGAATGGTTGTTTGAAAATGTCGATATGTTGGTTGGAAGGTGCATTTGGGTTATCTAAAATAAGATCCCCCTTGTCGATCATGTCTTGGATGATGTTCTTAAAGGTTCAGCAATTGCCGATGTCATGGCCGTGGACGCAGTGAAAGTGACAGAAGTCAACCTCCCTATACCATGTAGGGATGGATTTTGAAGGGTCAAATTGAGGTGGTCAGATTGGATGGAGATTGAGGACCCCCTGCTTGACAATTTTTTCCAAAACGAAAGCGTATGACTCTCCAAGTGGAGTGTATGAACGTTGGATGTACCGTTGTTGGAATTGTTTGGTGATGCTTGGAGATGTATAAGGTTGAGAGTAATTAGTTGTCGTCGAGGATGGTGATCTAATGACCGTAGTGTTGGCCACTCCTTTGGGTTTGGAGTTGGCAAAAGAAGAAGGTCTGGAAGAAGAAGGGTCATTAGTTTTTGCATTGGTATTACGCAATTTGACCTTATCTTCTTCAATGGCACAGAGTTCAAGCTTTCGAGCCATAGTGAAAGCTTCATCGAAAGTGCAGAATGTCTGAATCTACAAGGTAGAAGAGATGTGCCTGGCACATGCTCGAGAAAAGAGCTTGATGAGCTCAGGTTGAGGCAAGGAGAAGGAGAGCTGGTTAATCAAGCCTCTCCAATGGGTGACAAAATTGACTATTGATTCGTCATCAAATTGCGTGATGGAGTAGAGGTCCGTGATTGAGACTTGTTTAGTGATGTTGATAGAAAAATGGTCGATAAATAATTGGGTAAGTTGAATTAATGAAAAGATAGAATGTCTGGCAAGAGAGCTATGCCAGTCAAGGGCAGGGCTAGTAAGTGACATGGGAAACGTGCGTAAAAGTAACACATCGTCATGCGCTATAAGATAACAGGCATGTCTGAATGCCCGTAGATGTTGTTGCGGGTCTTCCTTACTCTGAAAGCGAGCAAATTTAGGAAGCTCCCATTGGTTGGGGTATGGTCGGATAGGGATGGAAGGATGGATGGGCTCGTTGCAAATTTGCTCATATGAGAGAGCATTGCGTGAGCCAGAGATAGAGGTCTCAAGACTAGACATTTTATCCATCAGCATTTTAATGACATATACTAACAGATTGGTGGGTGGAGCACCCCCTAGGTTGTAGGGTGCTTGAAAGAGGTTAGAGGAGGGATACGACGTAGTTAGTTGTACCAGTAAGGGAGCAACATACGGATGACTAGTCGCAGGGATAGATGTAGAGGCCAAGTGTGGTTGGGTCATTAAGGTAGAAGGCATAGGCTGACTAGATACCACCAAAGGTGGTTGAATGGTTGTACTAGTAGAAGGGGAGGTAGGCACTCCTGCATATATGGGTGTAAGAGTGTGAGGGGTCGAGACAATCAAGTTTTGGTATGATGTAGAACTTGGTTGAATTGCGTGTGGTTGAGGGGGTAATGGAACCTCGATGGAGGTTGGTCTAAAAATAGATGGGGAGGCCAAAATTTGCGTATTGGCCATGGTCAAGTTAATGGTTGAGGCAAAAGACTGGGTCATAAAAGGTTGGGTAGCGAATGGTTTCGATGTCACCGCCGCTTCACCCGAAAGGTCTCACGTTGGGTTTCTCGTGAGATAGTTTTGGAGGGCTGTGACGTTGAGGTCCAAAAATCTTTCAAAATCTTGGTCCCCTTCAGGGATGATGGGAATTTGAGTCAGGGTTGGTCCTGTAGGAGTTCTTTCAGTCTCCGAGTGGAACTCCATTATAGGATTGGTTAAGGACAGGGAAGTGTGGTCAAGAAGAGCTTTGGTTTAACTATGTGTCAAAAAGGCAAGAAGAGGGTCAGGTTCCAAAAATTGTGTTTTTCAGTTTCAGAAACTCAAAATGGGGTTTTGGTAGAAAAAGGGTCGGGTTTTAAGTTGCTATTTTTGGAAAAAAGGATAGTGACAGTGACCAATGTCAGTTGAAAAACTGATGTCGGTGAGAAAAAAATGGCCGATGTCAGTCAGATAATCGATGCCGGTGGAGGAAGGTGGCCGACGTCGATGGCAAAGCTGATGCCAGTGACTGTGGTTTCTAGAAACTCAAATTTTTTTGAAGATTCTTGGAAACAAGGAAGAAAAATTTCCTCACTAGCTCAAAAAACTAGATAGGAACAGAAAAATAGAGATGGAGACAGACAGGCCCTAAGTGTAAAATCCTAAGAATCAACTTTTTAGAATCCTGTGGCTTATGCCTTAAAGTGATGTTTGGGAGGTTGGCTATTAGAGGGGTCCTAAAAGAGGTAGTCTATGGATGTTTTTAGGTTTTGTTTAGGTGCTCAAGAATTCTGGGTTAGGTTCCGTACATGTCCTGGTGCTAAGGAGCAAGCTCCCCTCACTTCACGAGTCCAGTGATAAGCTGGTCTCGCTTAGCCAAAATATACTTTCCCTAGAGATTAGACTCTGCCAGAGAATAGAGTGGACTTTCCCCTTGGTGATGAAATCTAAGTAAGATCGTTGGGACGGGTAAGGTATCCGCTGGGGGATGAAATCCTAGTCGGGCCTTGTCTCAGGTGTGTTTGATGTTTGATTTAGTGCAAGTGGTTTAGGTTGTGTAACATGAAGTGGACTAGATTAATTCAATATGCAGTTATTAATTACTAAGTGTGGACTAAGAAATGCAAGCACAAGCAGAAATGCAATGCAATAAGTTTTAAGCCCAAGTTGAAATGTTAAGTTGGAATGAAAACAAGTTGAGAAAGGGTTCAAGAGTATGATTTTGGACTAGTCTAGAAATGCAAGAAAAGAAAATAAAAGTTCTTTTTATTCCTACTTATGATGTCATTAAGAATCGAAGAAAGAGGTGAAAAGGGAGGCTCCTAATGCACCCTAAATGAAAAAGGAAGGAAAGGAACCCAAGGAAGGCCCTAAGGGTCCCACTGGGTGTGCCAGAATGTTTCCATGCAAATTTTGCTTTCTACATTCAAAGAGAAGAATTAGAAACTAAGAGATGGTCAAGGCTTGTGTACTTGGTTGTAGTCGTGTGCACCGTAATCTAGACGCTATGAGAACTCCTCTTTGGCTGTGGAGGAATGACACCTGCAAAGAAAAGAGACTTGGACAAAAGAAGGCATTAAATGGATAGATGGTGGGCTACTAAGCGAAAGCTTGATCCCAGAAGTATGAAGACTTCCTTAAGGGATATCAACCCACTAGTCAATAAAAGAAATGTCTAATAAATAGCAGAATGATAAAGAACTGAAATGAAAAAGGGAAGCAAAGGCTTACCTGAAAGATGATGTTGGATTGGTCACAGTCACCGGCATCGGTGGTCCTACCGGCGTCGATTGGTCAAGGTCTGCCAACGTCAATTAGGCTGTCGATGTCGATTGGGGTAATGGCCGGTGTCGGTCGGGGTAGTAAGCTTGGATGGGGTCTGGTCGAGTCTGTGGTCCGTGGACAAGTTCTGGTCATGTAGAATGGTCTGGGTCTGTCTAAAGGTCTAAGAGTCTAGTTTTGAGGTAGTCTGAAGGTCTGGGTCTGAGATTCAGGGGAGTCAAATGGACAGAATGTCAAATGGATAGAAGGGTAGAGGAGGCCAATAGGGAGATAGGGAAATAAGGATTCGGGTCTGGTCTAGTTTGGGGATAGGAAGTGTTGAATCTAGTTCATAATGCTTAGAAGAAAAGACTAGAAAAAATAAAGAAAACACAGACAATATACTTACATGTGGCTGGCTGAAGGTGTGCTGTTGATGATCCCCGTACCTACTGTTGATGTAGCCTGTGTGGAGGCCCTGTTGCTGATGTAGAAGTCTGATGCAAAAAACCTATTGCTACACCTGAGGGAGAAATTGGCAGATTGATGGATGGTCAAAGACTGAATATTGAAGGATTTGTGATTAGCTCCCCAGATTCAGAATTTTGTGATTCATGATTAGCGATTAGAATTTGTGATTAGCCAAGAAAAAGGTGAGAAGCCGGTTTAAGTAAACCGACGTCGGCGATCCCACTAGCGTCGGCCGACAGTTGACCGACGTCGGTGGGTGTAGAGCGAGTAAAAGGGCCAACAAGCCCGTTCCACATCTGCCAGGTGCATAATCTGTTGGAGATATGTTGAAGGTAAGGATAAATATGCACGAGAGTTGGTTAGGCAGTTGGAAAAGAGTAAGAATAGGTCTTGGGTGAGTCATAGGGTGGGAAATAGTCCAAGGTGAGGTGTCCTAGGCGAGGTGTCATGGGTGATGTGTCAAAAGAGGGGGGTTATTAATTCAAAATAAGTTTATTATTTTAAATTAGTAATTGTATGGGTTAGGAATGGGTTAGGAATGGACCAAGGGGGAGGAATGAAAAAGGACCAAGGGGTAGACACGATTTCGGTGTCTACACTCCCTATCAAACATTTTGCACAAGACACATGCCTTTGTTATTTGTTATTGGAAACATCCTAAATGGGAATATAGTTCGAATGCATCTGACATCACATTCTAATTCTAATCCAGTCAAATTTTGGACCCATAACTAGACATTTTGATCAATTTGAGTAATTTGTGCACAAAGTGCTTAATCATGCTTAAGAGATAATTAACCCAAATCAAGGTATAATTAATAATTCCATGGAAACTTGTTGAATATTTATTTTTAGAAATAAATATTGAATATCTACATCATCAAGTGACCTCATTTCTTGGGAAGACATCCCTAGGCCATAAATGCCACAAATGTTAAGATTCATGCTCTTCCATGCCTCATCAATGTCTTTCATGATTCCTTCCATGCCTCTTAATTTCCCTTTCTTCCAATTCCATGATAAGGATAATTACAAACTTAACTCCAAAAATTTAATAAATCCTCAACCACACATCTCAATCTTGAGATGGATGGTTTAGGTTGACTCTGATCAAATCCAAAAATCTATAAATAAGAGGCCTCATGACATCATTTCTAAGCTTTTTTTATGTAAAGTTATAATTCTAAATTGGTTCCAAAAGCTTCAATAAAATAGTGTTATAATGCCAAATTTATTTCAAGTCAATCCAAGACACAATCCATAAGTGCCAAGGAGAAGAGGAGATAGCCAAGCCTCCTTTGATGAAGACTTCATGAGCACAAGCTGAGAAAGCCATCATTACAAAGGAATTTGGAGCATCTAAGGAAGGTGAAGGAATTCTTGTGTTTGATTCCTTTCTTTTTTGTTGTGTTTGTCATTTTCTTTTGTTAACTAAGCTCTCCCTAGTGTTTAAGCCTAGAGATGTTATGCTATTAGTGTGTTTATCTCATCTTATTTTCATTTTGGAACTAACACCATACTAACCATCCTCTCTTGAGTCAAATTCCTAGATCACATAATGGTATGCCCGGTGGGGCTAGATGCATCTCACACCTAAAGGAGATCCTTTTACAACTCTGAAATATATATTTGGGCTCTTAAAACTCTTATAAATTAATTTTCTAACTTTAGTTTATTGTTTTTATTTTCCATGGTTTTACATGGTAACCAAAATCGATAGGAAATATTGACATCAATTACCTAAATTAATCAATGTAAGTCACCAAAACCAACATTGGTTAGATCTCTATTAGCCAGAGTAATTGACATCGGTGGTAATAACTGACGTCTATTATTGTGTTTTTCCAAAATCATAGACCTGAGAGTTACTTTTTCAAATTTTATTATTTGAAACTCAGAAGAGCTTCAAAGCTAAAGGATATGCTAACAATTTTTATACAAGACCAAGCTTTATATTTGTTCAAAAGATGTTTAAATCACCTTTTCATGCTTAAAATTTGACTTGGAACATTGTTTTGGGTATTTAACAAAGAATTTTAGGTGTTTTTGGTGAATGTTTTTCAAAATTTGCAAATAAGGCCATGAGGTCAAATGAACACTGCCAAATCTTTAATTTTGGGTTTAAAATTGAACACACTTGTCAATTTTTGTTTGAAATAGTTATTTAATAAAATATTGTTTGGAAAAAAGAGGAATGTTGCATGTGTGCTCCTCCATTTGTCCCCTGTAGGGAACCCTTGGAATCAAAAGTGTCATTCCTATTACAAATAGCCTAGTCCAAGGCTTAGAAAGAATGTAATCTAAAGCACTACCCAAAAACTCATCAAATTTTGGATGATCTTGAAAATGACCCTAAAGTCTTTCTACTTTCTTGCTTTTTTTATTTTTTATGCATATTGGCTTGCGAGGGGGACGTCATTACCTCCTAAAAGTTATTTAGGGAAGCTTTGACCTGGGATTTCATCTCTTGGCATTGACTTTATTTGGCTCCTTTATAGTTACACATGGAATGTATCTACATTTGGACATCACACTACATTGAGTGAATAGAAGGATGTAGTGGTTTTAAAAAGGAATAGACTTTTTTATAACTAGCCAATACTATGGTCACCTAATTTCCATGCTTGTCTTTTACATCATTTGATGTGAAAGTCATTGTGTAATTTATTCCCTTAAAATTTTCAAAACCTTGCTAGTTTAGTAAACCCCATTTTTCCATACCCTTTCTAAGATTTGGATGATTATACTTAGTGTATTTTGGTCATTTCTGCTTGGTATGTTTTGAGACTAAAACCTGTTTGTTTATTCATAAGCCATGTCAAAACAATGCATTTGAGTTATGAAGGGTAGTGTTATGCTACCCAAATCATGTCGAAACTATTTTACCTTTGATTCTTTTAAAGCATAACATTGACCACATCATTCGAGTATGCTTACATCGTTATGTTGTTTAATTTATTTTAAGACTTGTTTCACCTTGTATCAAAAACCACTTGTTTCAAACCATTTTTTATATACCTTTTGGACCTTTGTCTTGTGTCATCATGCTATCCAATCTTGTCTAGCCTATTTAGTCAAATCTTAGTTTTCAAAGTTGAGTTTTTAATTAGCCTTGTTAAGTTTGGATCCAAACATTGATTGATTTATATTTAGGCCTCAATTCATGGGGCTAATACATGGATCTTTCTCTTTTGGGTTGCATAAATTTAGTTAATCAATTACCCAAATTTGAAAACTATTGATGGTTTGTTTGTTTAAAGCCTATCCTCATCATTATTTTTGATTTTATTTGGGAGAACATAGCCTCTATTAAAGAGTCTTTTGTCTTATGTTTTATGCCAATTGATCATGTTTATGTTTGATTCCATGTGTTGGGTCTATGTCAAAGTTATTTTCAAACTTGTTAGATTAAATCAAATCACATTATCCTTTGTTTCAAATCTTGATTTTGACACCGTTTGCCAAAATCCCTAGCACATGCCTATTATTTTGAGACTAGCTTTTGACTCCACATTTGGACAAAAGACCTAAAAACTCAACGTTTCCCTTTCCTAGTTTAGACCTTGTTTGGAATACTTTGATCTAGACCTTTGGCATGATGGTTTTTCTTCAGATGCTTAACCTTTTATATGTATGACATTTGACATTAGAAATTTTATGTTATGTTGTTTTATGTGAAGTCTTATCACAAACCATTTTGGAGATACAGTTCCACTTTTAAACCAAATTAGAGATACAACTCGACCTTTTAACGAAGTTAGACCAAGTTTGAACCATTTTTACTTTAGACATAGTTTTTTAGAGTTTATAGAACTCTAAGTCTTTTTGTTTTCAAAATTTTCATCATTTATGCAGATATGTCTCACTACACTTATGGTAGAGTCACTTACAATCCAACTTATGATAGAATGGCCATACAAAATGACTTTTATGACTTTTGTCAAGATCCTAATGATTCTAATATGGTTTTTGAGATATATTTCTATCCACTTCATATTAATCATTCATGAGAATAAAGTCACGAAGCAACTTACGATCCAACTTGAGACCTTGATTGGTATGAAGAGGCTTATGGAGAGGACTTTGAAGACCCAACTATAAATAATGTTGTTTAGGATATAAATCCACACCTTATATTCAAAAATAAGTACATGGAACATAGTCAAGAACCAACTTATGATCTAACTCAAGACTAAGATGATATGGTTTATGAGGAAGACTTGGATGTTTTTACTTATGCAAGTAATCAAGTTTCATGACATCCTTTTTATATTTGATCATCGACTACCCATAACCCTCCTTTGGATTATATGGGCCATCAAGCTTCATAATATCCAAGTAATACCATTACCATTCCTAGACATAGTCCTTTGGTTTGTGCAAGCAACCAAGCTCCACAATGCCCCGCCATTTCTATACCATGACCTCATCCTTTGGATTGTGTGAGTAATCAAGTCCCACAACACCCTATCATTACCATCTTAGGACTTTGTCCTTTAGTTCATGCAAGTAATAATGCTCCCTAAGGCTCTAACATTATCTAACCATAAGTCATTCTTCATCTAATATCAATCCTATCCAAACCTCAACCCATCTAATCCTTTAAAGACCAAACTATGTTCAAAATTGGTATTATCTAACTCCTTGAAAACCAAGGCCAAGAAAACCAACCAATCCAAGATGTTTATGTTGAACTAACCACTTATGATAAGTCAACCTATGATAAATTGCCTATTGATCCTATACCAATTGTCAAGGAGTCTCACTCAAACGAGTTAGTCTTTTTTGAGTCACTTATTAATGATTATAACCAACTTTGGGAAAATCATTACCTTGACCATATACCTATTTTTCAGGAGCCTCCTATTGACAAACCAATCTCTAAGGAGTTGTCTCTTGACATTTTTCCAATCCTAGAGGAGTCTCACTTTGAAGAACTAGTTTTTGTGGATCCCACCATGCCATTACATGTTGTTACTTATCTAAAACCAAATATTCAAAAAGACATCATTGTAATAGAGAACCTTCTATATTAAGAATTAGAGTTAGAGTTAGGTTCTATTTTTGAACTGACATTGGATTTAGGATCAGAAATAAAATCAACATCAATTGTGACATTGGATTCAGAGTCCCTTACTTTAGAATTAGATTTAGAAGAAGAATATGTTCATGGTTGTTACAACATTGGTTAGACATGCCTTGTAGATTAATTTGAATATATTTTTTATCCTTATATAGTTTTTGAGGATGAGTACTTCAGCTTTGACACAAGTTTTCCTAGTATCTTCTATGAGGATTGTGCAACCTCTCCCCATTCCATTACCATTCCACATGCCATAACCATCAACCAAGATAGCCATATTATTGGCATTACACCTACCATAAGTGTTGATTAGGACCAAAATTCACACTTTATTGAACTAAATCCATGGTGACATAGCAGTTGAAAAAGAGCAATGAGGCCAAGACAATATTTATGTAGTAGAAGAACACTCTCATAGTGACACTTTTTTAAAGCCATTAGGGGACAATCCAAGTCATAAATCAACATCTTCTAGTGACACTTTTTGAGAAGTGCTATAATACAATCAAAGTCAAAACCCAATGTTCATTAGTGAAACCTTCTTAGAGGCACTACGGGACAGTCAAAATAAATTTATTGGTGTAAAAATCTTTGAGGCACCAATAGCTGAGCACAAAAGTTTTCCATTACTTGATGAAGACAAAATAAAAGATCAAATCAAAATAGCTTCCTATATATAGCCTAATTAGATGGTAGTTACTTTTAGGCCCAAACAACAACAAAAATATGATGGTCCTATCAAGAGAACAAGTATTCGGCCACACCATAACTAAAATTATGTCAAATCTAACATCAACAACATTACGTGTGATTGAACATCCTGATCTTCATTTGTTTCTCCACCATTCCACATTCCATTTTCATCTTCCATTCCATTTCATAATCAAACCTACCATCCATTATTTGTCCTTGTTTACCATTCATGGTCACACTTTCCTTTGTAGAGGCTATAAACATACCTTGTCTCAATGCTTGAAGGAATTAGAATCAATGACCAAAAAGGAACACAACAACATTATCGACATCCAAATATGCAACCAATTTTTGATAGAGTAGCTATTTAAATGAGTGTGGGATAGTAATTAACATGATTAAGTATTATATTTATATCATTTGATGATTAGGATGTGCATCCCCATCATTAGGAACAATAGAATCAAAATCTACACCCAATCTAACAACATGTACCATACCATTTCACTTTACCATGATATTGTCATTGTTACATATCCATTTACCATTATTATAGATACTAGCCATTTACCCCATCACATTGGGGAAACCCTCTTACCATTTTATCCAATTTATCAAACCATCATTATCCTTAGCAAAACCTTGTCATCTTATCATTCCATTCCTATTTAGACCAAAGCCTATTTTTAGTCATCCTACCCAATCCTATTTTGATTTTGGTTCATTTGGTTCTTCCCACACCTTTTGTGAGGGGATTCCAATCAAGTTTCAACAATAAATCCAATCTATGTTTATAATTATAGTCTGTGAAAGTAGTGTGACAGTTGATCTAGAAAGATATCTTTCATCCTATATCCATGTTTGTTTATGTGAGTTTGATTATAATTGCCTATGGGCAAATAAATGTTTCACCAGTCTTACTAGTAATTATAATCGCCTATGGGAGAATTAGTATCATTAACCTATATTTTCGTATCTTAGTAATAACTACCTATGGGAAAACTAGGGACAACACTTTTTTATCATGCATTACTACATCACCTTACCATTACTATTTTCATTTGACTAGTCATTTCCTAGATTTAAGAACCTGTCGAGACCTAGTTGGTTTTTCCCCATCTTTTGTGTGGATAAAATTACTATGACTTGAGATCATATTTAGACTATGTGGGTCATGATCAATTCATTTTGAGGTCACCTTAGTCCCCTTTTTCATATGCTCTCACCATTTTGTGGGCAACCTAAGCCAAATGCTCTCACCATTTTGTGAGTAGGTATCTTTTCATTCTCTAATGAGTTAAGATACCTCAAAATGTCAAAAACATTCATAAAATTTCCAAAATCCAAAAATATTTATCCTATCTAAGCTTAGTCATTTATCCTTGATCTACCTTACTAGGGCATGGCCATTATTAGGATGCATTATTTAGCTTTTGTTTCTATGCTTTCTATTTGTTTGTTTATTTGTTGTTTGTTTGTTTGTTTGTTTGTTTGTTTACTTGGCTATTTTTTTGCTTTTAGCACTATTACCTTGACGTAGTCTATTTGTGTTCATTGGGAGATTCCTTGCATACATTATTCTTGAGTCCATACATATTCATCCATTAACATTGTCATCATGTTTTTTATCATTAGTGCACTATTTTTTGAGTGTTTATTGGATTGGGAGTCAGTCCTTATGCATATTTTGGCCAATTCTTCATGGTATTCTATCATGAAACCTACCATCACATGTTACAACAAAAAATTAGCTTCACAAAGGTCTACAATCAATGGAGCCATAGAATTTTCTCCTTGGTACCTTGGCAAAATCCTTCCATCCCACCCTTGATCAAATCAACCCAATGACCATTCTAGTTATATTATTTCTAGTTAGGATGAGTATCTCCTCATTGGTAGGTATAACTAAATCATTCACACTAATCAATCTTATTCTTCTATTCATATGTTTCATTACATTGCACCCACTCATCTTTAACTAATATTCTAGGTTATATCCTTGAGTTATGCTTGCTAATCAACCCTAACCAGAGCATAATCATCTTTAGCCAATCTAGGTCCTTGTAATGATTATAAATACCTATGGGCAAATCATTATTTTAACTTTTGTTCTTGATTATAATTACCTTTGAGAAAATTAGTACTCTTTTTAAATCAATGCAAGTTAGTTTCTCATTTGGATTAATCTCAACCACAGGTTAATTCCACCTTTCTTCTTATTTCTTTTTTAGGGACCATCCATTAATAAATGTGATATCCACTCCCTCGAGGGGCATCATCATAGGCTTCCCAAAACCATTTGGATCTTTGTTCTTCAACTATCATCTTCTTTTTGGCATACATGCCATCTCTCATTCTTTGAGAAGACATTACTTTGCCTATGATTTACAACATCTTCCTAAATATGGACAAACTTTAGATACTTAAAATTGGCCATCGATAACCTCCAATTAGAGTTTTGGCTAATTTCCACTTAAAATGCACAATTTGGCCTGAAATCACTAAAACACATTAAATGATGTGAAGTTGACATATTTAAGTGTCAATTTTGGCTAGGGTGTCCCTAAATGGGGCGATGCAATTTATGGGCCAACTAACTTTGATTAGTTTATTTCGATTCAAAATGCCAAATTTGCACATAGGTGTTATAGATTGCTCTTCCCTATCAAAAATACTACACAAGACATGTGCCTTTGTTATTTATTTTTGGCAACATCCTAAATGGGAATATGGTTCCAATGCATCTAACATCACCTCCCAATTCTATTCTAGTCAAATTTTAGATCAATAACCAAGCATTTTGATCAATTTGAGTAATTTGTGCACAAAGTGCTTAATCATGCTTAAGAGTTAATTAACCCAAATCAAGCTATAATTAATAATTCCATGGAAACTTGTTTAATATTTATTTTTTGGAATGAATATTAAATATATGCATCATCAAGTGACCTCATTTCTTAGGAAGACATCCCTAGGCCATAAATGCCATAAATATCATGATTCATGCCCTCCCATGCCTCATCAATGCCTTCCATGATGCCCTCCATACCTCTTAATTGACCCTTCTTCCAATGCCATGATGAGGATAATTACAAACTTAATTCCAAAAATTGAATTAATCTTTAACAACACATCTCAATCTTGAGATGGACGCTTCAAGTTAATTTAAATCAAATTCAAAAATCTATAAATAGGAGGCCTCACAACATAATTTCTAAGCTTTTTTGATGCAAAGTTATAATGAAAAATTGGTTCCAAAACCTTTAGGAAAATAGTGTTATAATGCCAAATTGATTCCAAGCCAAGCTAAGCCACAAGCCAAAGGTGCCAAGGAGAAGAGGAGATAGCCAAGCCTCATTTGATGAAGACTTCATGAGCACAAGCCGAGCAAGCCACCATTACAAAGGAATTTGGAGCATCCAAGGAAGGTAAAGTAATTATTATGCTTGAATCCTTGCTTTTTTATTCTATTTGTCATTTGATTTTGTCAACTAAGCTCTCCCTAGTGTCTAGGCCTAGAGATGTTATGTTATTAGTATGTTTGTCTCATCTTGTTTTTATTTTAGAACTAACACCATACTAACCATCCTTTCTTGAGTCAAATTCCTAGATCATAGTAGTTTTATCTATGTGTTTAACCCTATATTAAAGAGATACAAGAAATTATGTAGAATAAAAATTCCTTTCTTGATAGTCTATGACCTTGACATCCATAAAATTATTTCCATCTATGTGAGTAGTGATAATGAAAGGTTATTAATATAAATAAGTGATTTTGATTACCTCTTTTAGAACTATATTTATAATATTATGTGTTTTAGACTCTTCTTGTTCCAGTTTGTATTTTTGCACTTACTCTTTCTCAATATGTTCTTGTAATAATTTGTCTCTTTCCATTTGTTCCTTTTGAAATATTTTATTTTCAACATATTCTATTTGTAACTTTGATTTTTCATCTTATTATTTTATGTGTGAATCCTTAATTTCCATATTTAAATCAATGGATTTTATAGGAACATTTTTATTTGGATTGCATTATATGAGAAACCTTTTTATAAATGTGTCTTCTTTCTTACATTGAGTTTGATCATGTAATTTTTCTTTTGATAATTAGTCTTTTAATAAATTCACTTTATGTAACTTTTGTAAGTCTGTTTTCTCTAAATTTACATTTTGAATCCATGCTTGTTTTTTATCATATTGTGTCACTTATTCTACTTGAGCTTGTTCCTTAGTATATGTAGTAATAATGTGTGTTGGTTGTTGGATTGATGTATCTATTATAGGATTACCACTATAAATGAAACTTATTTTCTTATAGGGTGTATAGAAAGTAAATTGATCACTTTATTTTGAAACATTTCTCTTAGAATTTCACTTGAAATATCAGTAGCCTTTTCTAAAACATTTTAGTCACTAGTTGTAGATGTATTTTGTTTTGGCTTACAATATTGATATGAAGTATTATTCGGCATAAAATTACTAGGTGAATATGAAAACACTTGATTAACACAAGCATACCTTAGATTCTTTGTGAATATGATTTCATTTTCTCATGATGTGACCTTTGAAACCAAATACTGAATTTTTATTTTGTAACTCTTATATTGACTTTCTCATAATGATGATTTGATCCTTAAGGGATTCACAATCACAAACACTAGGTACTTCTAATTGAACATGAATTAAAATACCATAAAGAGGGTTTGTTAAAAGTGGAATGGGTTGAGGAAGGAAACATTTATTAAATTAACTTGACACTATAGGGTTTCTCAAATTACCTCTTAAGATAGTTACAACATAGACCTTGTGAGAGGGATACTATTTATCACCAATCTGAAAGTTAGGAAGAAGCCTTATAGCATCTTGAATTAAGGTTTGTTATTGCTCCTATGTTATGATCGGATTGAAAAAATATTAAATTAATTAAGCTTTTGTGTAGTTTTAGACAATTATATTATCAAAATCATCAAAGATATATATATCATGGATTGTAATAATCAAAAAAAAAAATATTGCAAAAAAGGCCAAAATGAGATGCCTAGAAACAAAGATATATTTTTTAAAATCTAGGATTTTTTTTTGAAATTTGATGTAAAAACAAGGAAATTGAGGTTGATTCAATATTTCCTTTACTTTCTATGTTTAAGGGGTTCATATTCTATCATGGAAATATATAAACAACTACACATTATGTCAAACAATAAAAGTATGCCATAAAAATTGTTCATTCAATTGAATCATGGTAGGTTACAAGTGGATTCATGATAATATTGAGTTATTTAGAATACATGATATGGATTAAATAATTAACACTGCTACCCTAGTTCTTCATCGACCTCTACCTCCCATTTTAGTGGTGTAATATCTTTCCTTTTATTAATACAAGGAATAACCACACACTTTTGATCTATTACACCAATTTCCAAGAGTTGACACACCCCAAAACATTCAATCTTCCTCCTCCTTGGTTTGAATGTCCCCCTCCCTCTTCATTCAAGCTCTTCCTCTACATATTTTTCAAGTAAATCTTTGTTTTCCCTCACCTGGGTGTTACTTCCAATAATGGTTAAAAAAACTCTAAAAAGATAAAATAAAAATAAAATCCACCTATAGGTAGATTTGGGTGATGCCTATTGGCAAATTTAAAATTAAATTGAATACACATGTCATGTTTTATACTACTTGATCAAGATTTTACAAGAATAAAACATAATAACATTATACAAGACCTAAATCTAGCTTTATTTTAATGCTCAACACTTGGTCGATATTTAAAAACCATAGACTAAATGAATGAGGAAATAATTTTTTTGGAAACACTAATGAATAATAACACAATTTGCATGAAAACTGCAATAGAGAAAGAGATATCTAATTAACAAAGGTGAAAATATTAATTTAATATAAATCCTTATTTTCACTTCAAAAAATTTCTTATAACTGTAAAAACACAAAAAAAAATTCAAGACCAAATTATCTAGTTCAAACCAAGGTATAATCAACAATATAAGTTAGTTTATAATTGTTGGTTACCAATGAAACATTCAAAGACAAATTTGGTGATGAGATAGTCATAATGAAAGACAAAACTCTTCATTTATTAGAAGACCAAGTCGAACAACTAAGATATTTGATTAAGATATAGAATCAATCCTTTCCACCACAAGAGAAATAATATAACAAGCCATAAGCAAAAGAGTCACAAAATGAAAATGAGAACAACTTGAAACACAAAACCAAACCAAAATCAAATAAAATTAATAAATAATCAAACCACTCTCTTTTTGTATGATACAAAATATATTATCTGCCATGGATACTCCTGAATCAGACACCCATGGTAGATGAAAAGTACCATGAGCTCCCACTCATGAACATGTGGTGAACTAATCTAATGATTTTATATTTTTAAAAAACTTAGAGACATTCATCCAAGTTGCATATTAATATACTCTACCCTCTCACTTGAACACATACTTGTATTACTTATAGCCTCATGTCTTCTTGCAAACTTAAATGTTTAAAATAGCTTATATTTCTTCATTAGTTGTTAGTGGTAGTTGCTTATTCCAAATTTTATCTAAAAAATACATGATATCACTTATTTCCCCTTGAACATACCCATAAAAATAAGCCACATTGAAGATAGGCGATATGTCTACTCCATTTGGAAACTCTATCTCATATGCATTAGTTCAGAACATCCTTAAAATCCTACAAGCTCTAATATTTTCCCAAATTAGCTTGTTATATTTACCCGTAAAAAACCTCTCCTTATGCAAATGTGCCAAAACCAAGTACCCAACTTTAAATTTCACATCTTTCTTATGAAAATGAATGTGTTACTTGTATTTTACAGCACTATCTTCAAGTATTTTCTTGACTTATTGATACAACTCGTGCATAGCTTGAGCATAATATTCACCCTCTATAGTTCTACTCATCTGAATTATACTTCTCAACTCACACACCCCTATAGGGATGATTCTATACATAATCTAAAAAGGACTCATACTTTTACTCTGATTAACTAAATCCTTGTATACAAATTCAACTTTTTCCAACATCAAGTCCCACTATTTAGGATTATAACCAAGCAAACATATTAATAAAATTTATAGACTCTAATTGACCACCTCTATTTTTCCATCCATTTGGAGGTGATATGCTGAACTAAAGTCTAATATGGTTTTGAACTTATTCCAAAGTGTCATCTAAAAGTATCCAACAAACTTCATGTTGCTATCTGAGATAAGACTTTGAGGTAATCTATGAAAATTCATAAGACTAGTTGCATGTGGTACACTAATCTTCCTACAAGCTAAAAAGTGAGCCATATTTGAAAATATGTCCACCATAATAAATATAGAATCATTATCTTGCTACATACTTGGTAAACCAAGAACAAATTCCATGCTTAATGTATCTCATGGTCTGTCTAGAATGGGCAATGCCTAATATAAACCAATATTATGACTTCTTCCTTTAACATGTTGATAAAATCTACATTATTTTACTAATTTCCTTACATCCATTCCCATTCATGAATGATAATATCTCTCATTCCGCTATGTCAAAGTCTTGTCATATCCAAAATGACTAACAAGTCTTCCACTATGCTTCTCTTCAATAAGTTCTCACTCATGAAACATTGTGGTATTCATAACTTTCATCCCTTGAACAATAGACCATCCTATATCATGTACTCTAACCATAGAGTCCTATTTATATATGTTGGATTTCAACATGCTACCAATGCATGTAGGAATTCTAATTCTTCCTCATATATCTCTGCCATGGCTTCAAATATAATGACCTATATATTTATCTCATTCACTATAAGAGTTATCCTACTCAAGGCATTTGCTACCTTATTGGACTTTCCACTTCTATTATTCAAAACAAAATAATATCTCTAAAAAATTTCTACCTATTTCATATGCCTAATGGATTAGGATTAGATATATATGAGGGCCAACAACACCAAATAGATAAGATAAGATAAGATAAGATATATAGGAAGGGGGGAGGGACAAAAATACTTTATATTAAGGGGGAGGTCCCCTTATATCTATCTAAATTATTTATTTATCTTACCTTGTTTATTTATGAACTACAAATCATGATTGTCTATGTATAACATGAACTTATTTTGTAACAAAAAATGCCACCACTTCTTGAGAACTTACACCATTTCATATAATCATTAGTTATAGATAGATTTCTTCCTCTTTGCTTTATCAAAAATTTTAATAAAATAATTAATAGGATAACCCTCTTGACTTATGAATATAGACACCTAATTCTATCCATAACTAGCTCCCAACTAGACTTTAGACTAATGCCTACCAAACATTGCAAATTAAATGTAAGAATCACTAAACATCCCAATTTTGGCTTTGAATCTTTCATCAATGCTAAAAATCATGTTGAGGAATCCCTATTTTGGATACTAGCCTATATGCAATAATAACCTCTCGTAAATTCATCCTTAGTCACCCTAGAACCTAACAACTGGTAGTTTGGCCTATACACCGACTAATTGGGGCACTCAATCAAATCTTAAAAGAGCTAAAATCCTAATAAAACTAAATCATATAATTAAACAAGATTAAATGCTTAGCTAAATTATCCTATTGTAATTAATGAATATCTAAAAATGTAAATTTCAAAAAAAAAAATATCAAACCTTTTCATCATTGCCTTTATGAATTTTCAAACTCTTCCAAAATAATTAAATTGAGAGCCATGACTAGTAATTGAAAATCATAATTACACAACAATTTTTAATTCAACTAGAGTTAGTCTCAACTTACCTAGGGTTAGTTTGAACCCATTCCATGTTTGAAATCAACTTTAACTCACCTTGGGTGAGAGTTAACTTTTGAGGCTATAAATATAAGACCATACTTATTAATATCTAAGCTTTGATAGTGTAGTGTTATTATTTAGGACTTATTCCATAACCTTCATTCAATTAGTGTTACCATACTAAATTTTTAAGCCAACTAGCCAAGCCAAGGTGACAAGGAGAGGAGTAAAGAAAGATTTATTTTTAAATACTTCTTGATGCACAAATTTAGAAATCTACATTAAGAAGTAATTTGGAGCTCCAAAGAAGGTAAAATAATGTTTTCTTGTATGTTCTAGTTGTGTTTTCATTTTAATGCTTGTTACCTATTATCTTCCTAGTGTATAGGCTAGAGGTGTCGGTATTTTAGTGTGTTGTTTTTATTTGTTTTATTGAACTAAAACAAGACTAACCTCCCATTTAATGATTTTTTGCTCACATAATGGTACACCCGGTGGGACATTGCACCCCATACATATTTTCCCAAGGCATTTTAGGACATCTTCCTAACAGTTTTCATGTGGAAATTGAAGGCTCAAGGATTTTTTTTTGGAAATCTTAAATTTAATTTGTAGAGTCACTTTCTTACTCTCTAGAATCATGATATTACATAATATTTTTACTTTAAAAATCATGATTTCATCATAAGTTATGTGATATTGTGCTAACTATCATGGTTTTGTCTTTGACTACCATAGTTTTTTGAATGATAATTTTATTTTACAAGGAAAATTAGTGATATTATAATATCATGAATATATCATCATGATATAGCATAAAATTATACAATATTGATAATAACATGAGTTTGCAGTCACAATATTGTACTAACTTTCATGGTATTATCCCTAACTACCACCATCTATTATTAGTTATTTTAAGTTATAGGGTAAATAGTGATATTGCCTAAATTCTATGGTTTTATCTTTATTTTAGTGATATTTATTTAATAATCACTATGTTTCATTAATAGTCTTTTTTATAATAAAATAGTGATTTGTCCTAATAGTTGTAGTTTTGCAGGAATAATCATGATATTGCTCTATGTTTCTATGGTTTTACACTCTATAATTTTGGAAACCCAAGAGCTAAAACTCAAAAGTTAATTATCCATTTATGTTTTTATTCTAATCACAAAGACCCCTAACATATTTTTTAGGAATCAAAGGCCAAGAGAAAATGGTTTCAAAACACTCTAAGTTACAAAACTCACAATTGAATCTAGTGTTTTAGAATATTTTTCACTTCAGTTATTTTTAATTTGTTTAAAGCTTTCAACACAATGCCAAGGGGATAAAAATTCATCACATACTTTGTTTTATAATATAAAAATTAACTCTCAATTTAGTTAAATAATCATAATATTTTTCATTTTTATGCTTGTTTATTGAAGTTTTTGTTTAACAAGACATGTGTTTCATGTATGATCGCCCCCCATCCCCTTTAAAGAAGTTGGGTGATAAAAATGCTCACATTTTTCATTTTTCATTTTAGTCTAAAAGATTGGAAGGAAATTTGCTAAGGACCTTCCAAATATGTGTTTGATTTGGGTGACCCTAAAATATTTCCACTTGTCTTTATTTCGTGTATTATGGATGGGAGTTCATTGCCTCCCCATGAGTTCTCTAGGGAATTGTTGACTCAAAAATTAATCTCTCAGAATCACTTCGACCCCACTCCATGATGGGGTATATGAATTTAGGGTGACTCACTAGGATGCTTATTTGATTGGCTAAACAAGCTCTGTTAGTGATACTTAGCCTCAAACCATAGGGGTAACTCAAACATCACACTACATTGAGAAATTGATGGATGTAGTGGTTGTTAAAAGGACAAGAAATTTTCACAAGATGGTTAATGTGGATCTAAATGATGTGATACACCCTAGTGTTTTCCACACATATGGGAGCATTTAGAAATGAATTAAAATTAATATTTTAGACAACCCCACTTGATTCTAACATAATATTGATACGGGGTAAGTAGGTTGAAGTTCCATGTCATCATATATACTCTTGAGAGAAGAGGGGGATTAAAAACCCTACTTTTCATTTAAATTTAATTTTTTGATTAATAAACATAAAATAATTTCAAGAGCAAGTATATATATGTAAATTGATAGTACGATGCAACTTTGTTAGTTTTAGGATTTAGGACATTAGACTTAGGTGTTTTTGTCATTTTGTCCTCTTTATGTACATGGTTTTGTGTCAAATTTATTTTTTTGTCATACCACTTCCAAAAAATTCTTGTTTACACATCACTCATTTTTTTGAAGAGATGTTACACTATCCATTTAACATTACACCTTTGCCTTAGTCATTTATCAAATTTTTGTGTGTATGTCACTTGTTTGAAAGGGGAATTGTTACATTGCCTAGTTCTTTTCAAGTTTGATGCCTTAGAGTCTTAAAAGAAACCATTTGATATATATTTAGAGAATGATAACATTTTTATGATTCTTTAATTATTTAAAATATTTGTTGCCTTGTGTTCAAATTATAATTTCAAGAACCATGTGTTCCTTCATGGTTTATGCCTAGTATTATCAAGCCATTCATTCTTGTCTAGCTTGTTGTCTATTTTAAGGAGCCTAGTTTTCTAAATTGAGTTTGTAATTGGTCTTGAAAAGTTTAGATCCAAACATTGATTGGTTTTTACCTATGCCTTACATAACTTTTTCCTAGATATTTACCTTTCACTTCTGGGTTGTGTAACTTAGACTAATTCCTTGTTCCATTTAAAGACTATTTTTATGCTTTAAATTGGGGGAGTAGTATATCTTCCATATACCTAAGGTCAAATATATTTTTCTAAATGATCAAGTGTGTGCTTGAATCCAAATGCCTAGTTTGTGTCAAAGTGTTTCAAATTTTTTAGATTAATTATCTCTTGCCTCTTGGACCTAGTTTTGTTTAAAGTCTAGATTTTGTTCCTTGTTCCAAAAAGACCTAGCAATGCCTATTTGATCCCAACTTTTGTGCCTTATTCCCAAAATACCTATCAACCTTTTTTTTTCATACCTATATTATACTTGTTTGAAACACCTTTTACCTAAGTTTTGAATTTGGTTTTTATTCATCCAATCAACCATTTGTACACGACACTTGAACTTTGACATTTGATGTTAGACCATTTCATACCAAGTTTAAAACTAAACCTTTTTAGAGATACAGCTCCATTTATTAGACCAATTTTAGACCATTTGTATTTTAGACCTTAGTTTTTAGATTTTTTAGAACTTTAGGCCTTATTCATGAAACATTAGTCATTGATTTGGATATGTCTCATTACTCTCATAGTGGACCTATGTACATTGTAGCTTATGATAATGTAGTCACAGAAGATGACTTTATTTAAGACCCCTATGATGATGATGTGGTTTCTGAGATGGATCATTATCCTCCTTATACTACTCAATCTAAGGAATAGGGTCAAGTTTCACTATCCCACTATTTGTTTAACACATCTCATTATTTAGAGCAAGACTAAGAATAAATCATGAAATACCTTGCTAGTGTATCATCAGTTGTTAAACAAGTTTAATAATAACTATATTATGTTATTTATTTGATCATCACTTTATTGAAAACAAAGATGAAGTTTTAGTCAGATCCATGGAGGAAGGGGTAAAGTTTCTAGTAGAATTCCCCTAATAAAACTTTCGTAGTCTAGTTAGAGTACCTCTCAACATACCTTATAATCAAAAAATCAAATAGGTCTCTTCTAGTCATCCTCAAGTGCTTGTGTTGATATCATATCAAAATCCCAGTATAATTTTCAAAGGAAAGGGCCCCATGGAGGACCACTTTATAAAAATGCAATAAGCATATCAAACCTATTTGAACCTTGTTCATAATTAATACCATGGTCATGTCAAACACTCCACTCATAGAGTGATCTCTTTCCACAAGAGTATTAATTGAAGTAATACATCAAGATAATTCAATTATAGACCCATTTATGAAAATTATTACCATGAGTGACATGTGCAATGTCCCATCTATTGAATAAGTGACTATTACTTCTATGTAGAATAATGTTCCAAACATGATGGATACCATGTAAGTGTCTTCCAATCTAAGCCAAAGTGGTTTAACTACACCAATAAATAATTTGAAAAAAAAAAGTGACTTTAGTTAATACCATGAGTGTTTTGAAATAAGATGGGGTAGGAACTCTAACATCCTAACCATATAAAGTTATTGTTAATCCTAAACTAGCTACTTTATCAAGCATACAATCATAAGGATTAAGTAATAAAGTGCCAACTACTATTTTACCTCAATAAAAAGTGATGAATGTTAATCCACCATAATAGGCGATGACTAAAATTCCATAACAATAGCACAACTTAATATACCACCATAGCAAAGGCAAAACACTATGCCACCTCAATAGGGGAAACAAATGTTTTACCTTGATAGGTAGTGACAAGTATACCTTAATAATGTTAGACAAATGTACCTTTGCAATCAAAACCATTTTCTTTTCAACAATGTGTCTCTATTGGTAAAACATAGATACTAAATGCCCAAATATCATATAGTTCACAACTAATGTTCACACAACAAAGAGGTACCACTATTTAACAAGTACCAATTAGGTAGCAATTGCCTTTTGTTTGGCATGTGCCATAAATCCAATGATAGGGACTTGGTCCAAAAAAAATTCCCTTAATCAACTAAGTTTGACTAGTTGGAAACAAGTGCCTACTTAACCTCAATAGGCATAAAACTTTACCTAGATCCATATCGTTCCATTGCATCCATAATTCCCTCAAAACTAGGCCTATATAATAAATCCAAACTAGAATATTTCACCATAATGTGTGAAATTTCTACAAATATATCCTAAGCCATAAATGCACATTCCTAGTTGGTTCCCTCATCAACCCAATATTTTATGACAAACTATTCCTCCATTATACCTTGGTCAAGGTAATCCACCTTTGGATGCCTAGCCATAACCTCAACCAAATGTTCCATCCAATTTTTTGGTAGAAGAACTAAACAAAATTAGGATGTAATTGACACCATTTAAGTAAGGAAATAGACCAATAAATTTAAGTTATATGACATGTGTTCATACCCATTCAACGTGGAGTATTTATAGATACCATTTCCTCTAGGGTACAAACCACTGAAATTTGATAAATACAAGGGTAAAGGAGACCCTAATGACCATTTTACATTATTCTTTTTTTCTTGCCAACTAGTGGCTTATAACATCATTTACTTACTCTTATTTACTTGAAGTCTTCTAGGATAGACTTTTTAATGGTTCCTAAAATTTCCAAAGAATTATGTATCTGATTTTGACAACCTTTAAGACAAATTTATGTAGCATTTATCTTATAATATTAAACATGAGATTTCATTGTTATATTTGACTAAGTATAAATATAAATTTTCTGAGCTCTTTTCAATCTATCTACAAAGATGGATAACACTTGCTAGTCATTTCACCCATAACTTATCAGACAAACAATTGTCCACTATGTTTACTAAAAATTTACACAATAAGATATCCTATCATCTAGAGATTCAGTGTGCACATACCTTCAAATATGTCATTGAAAAAGGTTTAATAATTAAAAAAACCTTATTAATAAAATTATTTTGAAGTTAACCTCACTTAGCCAAAATTAGAACCAAAACCAAGGAACAAGCCAAAATCAAAACTAAAACCAAGTTTAAATGCAAGCATCAACACTAGCCTAGGCTAGTAACTATGATAAATACAATAAATTCAATCATAAAAATAATGTTATTTCAATTGGAGTAACTAAGTTTCATTATGTTCAAATGGTTTAAACATTTTCTACTCTACCTACACCATAAATATAACTTACTTCTCATCAACAACTCATTCAATAAGTGTAACCTTCATAATAATCTAGAGCTGCTCAACATTTGTAACAACCATTACCTTTATAAACCTATCCTATAAGAATAAATGTCCCTACTCATCAAGCCTTCATAAACCTTGGAGAACCTATATAAATAGTGTTTCAAAATCTCGTTGATGTTAATATAATTAGTTCACCAATACTAAAGCACTACCCTGAGGGTATTCCTTATCTAGACTAGTATAGAGAGAATGAGTTTTATGAATACTATCATGTTCATGGACATAATATATGCCATTGTGTACAAATCAAACACCTTAATGAAAATATGTTATAAAATAGGGAGATTACATTTGATAATGGGACATCTATGTCTAATTAGAACCTAGGTATTTACCAAAACCCTTTTCCATAACATAACAAAAATAATCCACCACCATAAAAACAAAGGTCAAGATAAAAACAACAATAATAAAAATAACTATTATAATAATAACAATATCAACAATAATAATAATAATGTCAGATGAATGGGAGGAACCAAGGCCAAAATGATTCCAACAACTAATATACTTACCATGCAGTTATACACAACTACACTAAGGTTGTAGTTCATATGATGGGAGGTCACATTTACATAATCACCATTAATCATAGTTTGAGTAATGATATAATTGGACCATTTCTAAATAATTCTAATCAACCCACCTATGCTAATAATCCTTCCTTGACTTGGGACTACAAACAAGTATAGCGAAAATTAGGGATTACTATTTTTGCACCTTATACTGATAACTCATAATTTCCTTGTGACCAAAATCAAATTCACTAATAATCAAGAATTATCCTATTTGGCCCCTCCCTATCATCATTTTATAACAACAATAGTCCTATATCTAATCCCAATTATGTAATCACAACTCAAAAGTCAAAGATTACCATTCATGGTCCACAACCACCAACTAAAAAACCCATCTAATCCACTATTATAGATAGGAACAAGCCATATACCACTCTCAATTCAAATCCATATGATATTGTGGAACAACTTTAGAAGACACTTGTACAAATATATATTCTAGATTTGTTACATATGTCTACTATCCACAAGAACATCTTAATAGAGTTACTATGCTAATCCGAAGTTCTAAATGACATAACCCTAGATAAATTCCAAGATTTGGTTTTACATTTGGCCCCAAGCCCATAGTTTACCTTCAACTAAAATGATATGTCATACCTTGGCCCTCTCCATAACAATCTAGTTTACATTGAAGTTGTCATTATGTGGCATAAATTAAAATGTGTCCTCATAGATAATGGATCGAGCCTAAATATTGTGTCTCTAAAGATCATCAAACATTTTGTATATACAATAAATGATCTATAGACAAAGACAATTATTATCAAGGCCTATGATAATGAAGAGATAAAATCACAAGGCACCATAAGTTTTCTAGTTTTCAATGGGCCCATGATCCATAATACACTTTTCCATGTGTTAGACCTTGATCTCTCCTAAAATTTACTTTTGGGTAGACCCTATATACATTAAATTCATACAATCCCTTATACATTTCACTGGTGTCTCAAGTTCTTTCACTTAGGCAAGGAGGTCACCATTAATGGATATTTATAGTCCTATGAACATTGTAAACATTTGGAGGTGGAATATGAAAGTTATAATTGCTACTTTGGCCTAGATCTAGTTCCCAAAAATTACAAAGACAAATAAATACTTATTAAATTTCTTGAGGCTAATTGTATAGACCTTGATAGCCTTGATTAATCTTCACACATGCCACTTTGGAAATGTATAATCATTTATCATCTTAACTGATGGCCTAGGAAAGCATTTGACCCATGACACATTCTACAATTCCAAGATTCTATAGAACCCTAAGTTATATGTAAGACCTAAATCCAAGACAATTTTCATGGAGTGACAAAAAAAAAGGAAAAGTAAAAATTCATAGTCCAACTCCTATCATTTTCACACCAACCACTGGCTAAGAAGAGGACCCAGTTACCAATAATTAATCCTTATTGAACAATGATAAGTTGGCTGATTTTTATAAAAATGCCAAATATTTTATTCCTTCTAGGATCATGGAGAACCAAGCCATGAATGTGGAGGCCTCAAGCCAAATCAATAGGGGACTCTTAAGCCAATTTTTATAACTTGATATAAAAGAACTTATGGTCTTAGATTTAAATTTATTGAGGTTGACTCCATGTTCTTATTAATGTTCTAATGCCAACATCTAATGATGATGATGTTGGTAGTGAAGTAGAGTCTGATCATAAAATCTATGAATAATATACCAATACTAATATGTTTGACACCCATGCTATTTTTACCCATACCCCAATTGTTTAACATAACCCACTTCCTCTATATCACCCTCAACTTATAGCCTGGGACAAAAAAGAATCCATAGTACCTATAAATGAGTTTGAGAATGATAAGGCCTTTTGCAATTTTATAGGACTACGAGATAATGTTCCATTGGGAGACTGTAAATAAGGGTTCTCTATCAAACTAGTTCCTACAACCTATTTTGGAGAATGGATGAACAAACTGAGCCAAAAATAAATAAATAAAACATTGAGGTCCTAAAGTAAAAAATTATTTGAGCCACTTTTGGAATAGGGTAAAAGTAAATAGAAAGGTCAGTCTTTTGATGAAAACATATTTCAAGAACCATTAGATTGGGGTTTTCACCTTTCTCAAATGAAGCTCAAGAGACCACCAATGACGAAATTACTTTTGGGTCTGAGTTTAGTTTTAAAGAACAACATGCCTTTGATCAAAAGTTTTAGTAATTTCTAATAGTGTTTGTAGCATGGGAATCTTTACCATTACAAGATTCTAATTCATCTTGTTTAGGGGAACTTGAATAACTAGTCCAAATAGATTACTTTATAGTTATAGGCCAATTCAAATCATTGCCAACCATTCTAGAAGATGAATCAACTCTCATTGTAGAAGACACTATGTCAGTCAACATCAAGACTTTGGATGACACAAAATGGATCAAATTAGGTGCATCCCTCACTAAGGAGGAACATGAAATATTGATATCCCTTTTGAGGGAATTTGTTGACATCTTTGTTTGGGCCTATTCAAGCATGTCAAGTCTAGACCCCACCTTATTAAATATCATGATGTTAAACTTATGAAATAGAAATTTCAGAAAATGCATCCTCATACTAATGTATTAGTAAAGAAAGAGTTGGAAAAACTCTTAAAACAAGATGCATTTGATCAATTGAATACTCAAAGTGGATCTCAAATGTTGTGCTTATTAGTAAGAAGCTAGAAGGAATCTAAATCTACATTGATTTTAGAGATATAAATAAGTCCTACCCAAAGGATGAATTTCCTCTACCAAAAATTAACATGATAGTTGAATCCATAGTGGGGTATGAAGTACTTTCACTTATGGATGGATGGATTTTCAAGATACAACCAGATTAGGATTGCACCAAAAGACCAACACAAAACAATGTTTACTATTTTATGGGGAATATTTTGTTATCAAGTCATGTCATTTAGTCTCAATAATGTTGGGGCCACATACCAAAGAGTCATGATCATCATATTTAATTATATTATGCATGACATTATTGAAGACTATATCGATGGCATATTAGTTAAATCAAAAACTTGGGCTAATCATCCAACCATATTATGTAAAATATTTGAGAGGATTCACGAATACAAGGTCATAATCAATCCTAAGAAGTGAATTTTTGGTGTTAATTCCAAAAAAAATTCTAGGATTTGTTATCTCTCACTGAGATATTGAATTTGACCTTGCTAAATTACAATCCATTACTGAGATGCCACCACCTTCCTAGTTGAAGTATCTCCATATTTTGTAGAGTAAGATTCAATCTATTAGGTGATTCATCTCATAGTTGGTCAAAAAATTCTATCTATTTACACACTTAATAAAAAGGGTGTCACATTTCATTAGGATAAAGAATGCTAAAAAACCTTTCAACACCTCAAGGAATATCTTGCCAATCCAGCTATTTTGTTATTACTAATTCCATGAAAGCTATTTTTATTGTATCTATCTGCCACCAAAAGATCCTTGAGGGAACTTATAGCTCATCATGATGACAATTAAAAATAACATGTCATTTATTATCTAAGCCATACACTAGTTGTGTATGAAAACAATTATATGCCCATAGAAAAAGCTTGTTTAGTTATGTTATTTGCAACCTCGAAGCTATAAAATTACATGTTAAACAACAAGACCATAGTTATTTCTAAAGTAGATCCGTTAAAGTATCTACTATCCAAAATAAATTTACAAGGTTTCATGGCTAAATATATCATGATTTTAAGTGAGTTTTAGATAGAATACATCAACTAGAATGCCATAAAGGGATAAGTACTTGTAGATCATCTTGTTGAAGATCCTCTTGCAAATATCAAACCCCTAACTTTTCAATTCCCAAATTATTCCATCATGACCATATTAAAACACCTCTTGAAGAGATACATTGGAATTTGTATTTTTATGGATCATTCAAATCACATGGATTAAGGGTAGGCCTATTTTTTATTATACCATAGGGGGATCTTATCCCTAAATCATTTTATATCAGTTTTTCTTATACTAACAACATGGTTGAATATGAATTTCTCATCATAGGTATTTATCAATAAATATAATGGCATATCCATCATCTCATAGTTTATGGTGATTCTTAGTAAATAATCAATCAGGTTATAAACCACTTTCAGACCAAAGATGATAAGCTAGTGATATACAAAGCCATGATTGACACTCTCAAATAGTAAATTATTGACATATAGCTTGAACACATACATAGGGCCAATAAAATGATGGTGGATGCCATGGACACCATTAGTTATTTGATCTATCACACTAAAAATTCAAAATAATATCAATTCCTCATTGAAAATATTCTAGTGTCTACTCATGAACCTTTAATAGTCATAATGATCTATGATATTTTTGGTCTCAGCTCTTTATGGTATTCATAGCTCTTTACCTACATACATGACCATATCATGCCACCAAACCTATTATACAAACACCTAAAGGCCTTTACCCACCAAGCCTCACATTATAGCTTACTTGGCCTAACCCTTTACCATTGCAACTTTGATGGAACTTTGATTCATTGTTTAAATTAAGCAGAAGTAGCATTAGAATTATGAGAATTTCATGAAGGAATATGTGGAGTCCACACTAGTAGGGCCATCATAGCAAAAAAAACCCTACATATTTGCTATTATTAGCCAACTATAGATGCAGATTTAGTTGCTTATGTCAAAGGGATGCTAATTTGATTCCTACCTCAGCCAAAACTCTAAAACTGATTATTACACCATGATTATTTACAACATGATGACTCGATCTCATTGAGAATATTAACCCAACCTCATATAATGTCCATAAACACATCCTCACCACTACCAAATATTTCACTAAGTGGGTTAAAACTATACCCATCACTTACATGATTGGAAAATAGATTTCCAAGTTCATACTCAATAATCTCATCTATCACCATGGTATCCCATTTGATATTATATCTAATAATGGTGGATTGTTTTAAAAAAAATGTGAAAATACTTTATGCCAAGTATAATATTATCCAACCCATAAAGTAATGGACAAGTTGACGCATCCAATAAAACCATTATCAACATCCTTAAAAGGATTGTCAATGATGCTAGCCACGATTGGCACCTCTAAATATTTTACACCCTCTAGGCATACCTCACTAATTAGCATACCCCAACTAGAGCCACTCCATATTCCCTATTGATGGTATTGAGGTCATTCTTCCTATCGAGGTCAAGTTACCTTCTCTACAAATCTCATTGAAGCATGTCATGGATGATGATTATTATCAAATAGCTTGCCTATAAGATCTAGAGTTGATGAAAAATGCTTGGCTACTGTCAACAACATTTAAGCATACTAGAACACACTCTATGGCTACTATAACTAGCACATAAAACATATAAAGTTTAAGTTTGGGGACCTTGTTATAAAATAAAACCAAAAGAACACCACAACTAAGAAGAAGGTCAAGTTAAAACTCAATTGGATAAGCCCATATATCATTGTTGTAAATTATGGCTCTAGAGCATACATGCTCACTACACTAGATGGAGATGAATTGATTAAAATCAACACCTCAAGCATTACTTCACTTGAGAGACTTGAAGTATTATTTTTGAGGCACATTTTTTTGGTACCATATCATCATCTTCTTTGTACCATACCATATACCATTATACCATACCTTCACTATCAACCAAAGTTATTTTTAACCTTCCTACCCAACCCATTTGACCTTGGCTCCATTCCATTCATTCTTTGGACACCTTCAATGAGAGAATTCAGATCAATTTTTAGTAGTTAATTTAGTATTCTAGACAAAGGCAATATTTTAGACTAGTATGATAGTGTTTTGGCAATTTCATTCTTCATTTCTTATTTCATTTCATTATAAGTGTTCTTAATTATAACTGCCTTTGGTCAAATTAGTGTTCCACTTTGTGTTATTAATTAAAACACCTTTGGGTAAATTAGTATCATTGACCTATGCTATTGTTTCCTAATTACAATCACCAATGTGAAAATTAGGAAAAACACCTTTATCATGCCTTGAAGTCCCATTTTGCCATTATTATACCATATTATGCCATTTGCATAATTTGAGAACTTACTACTACCTAGTTAGTTTCCTCTACTATAATGTAGAACTATAGTGACTTGAGGTCCTAATGGGACTATGTAGGTAATTATCAATTCACATTGAGGTCAGCTCAATTACTCTTTTCCATGCTCTCACCATTTTTTGAGAAATTTAAAGTTTTAATGATCTCACTATTTTTTGAGTTAGACAATTTAGTATCTCCTAATTATCCATTGAGTTGATATGCTTTAAAATTCCAAAAACATTTACCAAAGATTTTACGCTCTTTTCATTTTACTAGTATTCTCAGTTTCTCATGCTCTCATCATTTTGTGAGACCTTTCCCATGTTCCTCTACCACATGAATCATGTTTTTATTGATCATTCTTTTATTCTATCATATATCCTGGGAGAACTACATTTGGCATGAAGTTTATATTGGACCTTGTGCTCATTAAACTATGTAAGCAATTTTTGTAGACAACTAAATTGCATTTAGTGTTAAAATTCACCTAAAATATATTTAATAATTTTTCTTAAAATAATTCATCACATTTATTTCCAAATTCAAACAATTAAATAAGTCAAATTAGTCAATTGTACACACTTTAAATATTTATGTTAAATATAAAATCTAGATTTTACACCTCATCCAACATCTTCCACCTTTTTCTCCCTCACATGTTGACTCATCCCACAACTTTCTCAACCTCCTTTGAGTCATACCCCTAGTTGTCAAATCAATTGACTCATTCATGCTAACTCAACTAACTTATCCCATACTTCTCTCAACCATTTGAAATGGTCTTCATCCTCATGGGTGAGGACTCATTAGCCACCATTGATTATTTAGATAATTTAATATATCCAAATAATCCTCCACCATTGGATATTCCTCCAAAAAACTATAAATAATCTTGAAACCCTTCATTTTCAAGAATCTTGAATTATACTAATGAATTTCCATTCAATTCACAAGTGAATCCAAGTGAATCAAATCAAATCAAAGCATACAAAAACTCTTTTTTTCACCAAAAAACTGCATGTTATCCTTTGCATTAAAAGAGATATAAACCACATTTTCAAAGAAAAGTTTACATTGTAATGGAGAAAGCTTACACATTTGAAGTATAAGTTTGTGTTTTATGTTTTCTTTATTTGTTGCTCTATCTTAGGTTGAATTTATCGTAGATTAAGATTACATTCTTAGTTGATTTCTTAGCATTTCTAAATATAGTTCACACATTTTTGGCACATCCAGTGGGACCTTCTCTCATCTTTTTCATCCTCCATTCATCATATTTACATTTCAAAAGCATTTTTCATCTAATCTTTTTTATTTTTATTTACATATATATTTAATATTGTCTTTATGAGTGTTGGTATAATCTACATATTATTATTAGACATTTTCTACTTGGCTATGTATGCCCACTATGTAATAATGAATTTAGAAACATCAATAAAGAAATTATACCCTATAATAATGAAATCATTTTTGGACCTATTTTTAGTCTCTTTTTATTTATTTTATTTAGAACATTATATTTCTATTCACATTATTTTTCTATCTATGTTTTTTAGTTTTTTGTAATAATTTGCTATAATAAAAAAGTGAAATTGGTATACATTTTAGTGAAATCACTATGTCTAATAGTGAAATCATCATTCTTAGTAGTGAAATCATCCTTATTAGTATAAAAATCATTAAACTGAGTAACAAAATTATTCTATTTATCCCTTTATGTTTTTTGTTCTGTGTTTATAGGTTCAATAGTGAATTTGTTTTGCAACAACAAAATCATCATTCTTAATAGTGAAATTGTCTTTTTGTGTAGCAAAATCATCTTTTAAAATAATGAAATCATTTTTATAGGTTACGAGTTCATCGTTTTGACTAGTGAATTCATCTCTATGGATTGTGAAATTATCATACAGGACAATAAAATCATTTTTTAAGCAAACTATTTGTTCTTTGATTTTCGTATTATCTTTTTCCTATGTTTACTTTATTATAATTTCACTTTTTATATCTTTTTGTGTAACTACAAATTTTTCATAGATAAGTAGTTTTTTTTTTTTTTTTTCTAGTTTGTATTTACTCCATTACAGGTCACCTTACTCTAGGCCTAATTAAACATTCTAACCATTTGTTTGTAGAATGCTTGTCAAATATAATCAACAAAAAGGGATAAACAAAAACCAAATCTATGTACTAACACTTTAAATATTATTTTCAAAGTTTTTAGTAATTACATCACATTTTATTTCAAGTATTCTATTTGTAATTATGGAAATTATGTATGTTCTTTGCTTGGCATCACATTGGTGATATGATACTTTGGAATCATAAATAATTCCATAATTTTTTGTGTTACCTAAGTATTTCCCACATATGCTCTTTCCTTGGTGTCACATTGGTGATGATACTCAAAAATAAAAAATGAATACTTAATTTTTCTTTTTCTTTTTTAGGGGCTATATTGACTATGTATTTTACCACCATGTAGTAGGCCAAACCCTATTTACAGGTGGGGTATATAAATTAAGATCCATTAATTTCAATTGTCTAAGTAGTTATGTGTTTTAAACACACTGTGACATGAGGGGCTTTCATACTCTAATACCCAAGGTTTTGATAGCTACCTCAAAATACAATATCACTAATTATCAACACACTAAGACCCCTATGACTATTTTAGGAATTTTGAGAAAGACCCAATAATGTTCATCCACTTTATCTATTTCTTCCATGGTTTTTCCACCTAGATAATCTTGTTTAAACCTTAATCCTAGGATAAACTCTTTTACTATTCAAATTTAGTGCATTAGTTAATGGTTAGCACTAAAAAACTACCTTCTACACACCCTTGAAACTAGACTCAGTGGGCCATGGGAATGGCATGATCCTCCATGGTTAGTGTCTTGAAATATTAAGCCACAATGAAGAGTATAAATAAGTGAGTGACATTGGAAGCCCCACTAGTTATTCATGACCCTCATCCTAGTTTTTCACCTTTTATGTACAATTTCTTGACTGATTAGAATATAGATTTTGTTTATTATTTCCTTATGTTTTCCACATGTCCTTATTTTTAAACAAAACCATTTAGTTTATAATCAAAATTTTAGTCACTTTGGTATTTTGTTTTAGTTTTCAAGTCTTTTTCATTCTTAAGATAAGTCTTTCCTTAGTGACATCATGCATTGCTAGAAGCATGGATATGTGGAATAATAACTTTATCAATTCAATCAAAAATCCAAATCCAAATATTCCATGTTATAACCTAGGGTTATATCCAATCAATTTTGATTAAAACACATATTTGAATGCACATCAAATAAACTATCCAACAAATCCAAATCTAAGTTTGAATTTGTGTTCATCCTCACCCATTAATCAATCAAATTCAAACATGAGTAATTATTCGAGTTTACCAATCAACCAATTCAATCCAAACATCAATAAATCAATTCCAAAATTGAATATTTATTCATATTTACCCATATAATAACATCACAATTTTACTTCAAGGACAACATCAAATCAAATTTTAGGCTATGATAATCAAAACTCTCTGAATTTGTGTACAATTTTTACACCATTCATATATCGAATACCACTAATCATAGATCAAAATATGTTCATAGATCCATTTGGTTCCAACCTTAACATCAATGTAAATCAAACTTTTGGTTCACCTTCATCACTACTTTCAAATATTTATATGAACCAAAATGCATTCACAAATCAAACCTTGGTTCATTCAAATCCAAATATGTTCCATCCAAATAAATATTTCAACTCCTACACCCTATTGGTTCCTAATTATACACCTCATATGATCGACTTTACACACTTACAAAAAATGGAAAATAATGATGAAAAACATATTATGATGTCATTATTACTCGGGGAGGGTTTAACATCAAATAAACAACTGAACATAGACAATGACTAAGAGCCACCTACAAAGGGTATGGTTAACTCTCTGCTACTTTTGGCTCTACCTAAACTAAGGTGAGAGAATCTATGGGGTAGCTTATTCACATGAATGGATTTTACACTTCAATATTCATGAGGATTCTTGGTACATAAGGGAAAAATGACCAAATCATAACCAAGTTTCCACACATTACCTATAAGGTTTATCACACAAAATGCATAGATGATTTAAATCATACACAAGCTACTAGAGATAGATGAAATGATGTCTATAATCTCCATTTTATGAGACATTCAATAATAGAAACTAGATAAGAAATTGTAGCTTTAATATTTTAAGCACAAAACTGCAAATACATTCCAAATATACAAGATATTATGTATTTTCAATATAACATTTATGTTATGAAAATGGTGTGTTAAGCATAGGGTAAGATAGGGTGGGTTGATTTAAACAAATATATAGATGGGTTTTGAATGAGAGAGGATAAATTCACTGAACTGTCATGTCACTTCCATAATCAGCCATTTTAGAACCTTAAAAACAAATGGAATGAAACAATACTTTGCAATTCCTTGAAAGAATCAAAAGAAAAGCTGCACGTAATCATTCAAGAGCTCTTTCTCACTAAATCTACAAGCCTGGGACTACCCCTAAAAAAATATTAATACTTCATTCTAAATTTTATAAATAAAATTATTTTATAATCTAAACACATTTCCTAGATGATTACCATAAAAGGAAAGAATGAGAGTACCAATATATTTAGAACTCAAAATAACACATTAGATTTCAACTATAACACAAAGCAATAAAACACAAGTATATTCCATTATCAATCTAAATCTCAAATACATATAGCATGTGGTAGAAATTCTACAACATGTACACTATGCAAGTCATCTCTATAATAGGGGAAAATCTTAATATGATCTCAAAGCTTGTTAATGGTTTTACACAAGAAACCAATTTGACACCAAAGAGATTACATAAGAAGCAATTCTCTAGAGCGATATCTCTTTTCTAATTTTTTTTGATTGACTGACCTCTGTAAAAGAACAAACCTCCTTTACTTATACCATTCTCAAATCAATATGTGGCATATCCAAATGAGATGCTCCAGGTGGAAAATCATTTATGGGCTTGGAGCTTATCAGTTACAACAAAAAGATTCTTGGGATAATGTGCATGCTCTAATGAAAGTGACATGTTTGATATCTGATCTTGGTGGGATGATCTCCATACACCGCATAAAGTATAGTCTATAAAGGGACAAAGTAAACCTTTGTCCACTTCTGTAACCAATCCAAAATGTCTCTTTATCTAAATAATAAAGAATATTCCTATGAGGGACATGCCACTAATAGGTGAAGTACAAAGAATAAGGGAAAAAGAGAGAAGAGGAAGAGGGAGGAGAAAATAATCTTTTTCATCAACTAAGAAGAAAAAAAATGATTTGGTCATATCATGGAATCAACGATGATGATCGAGCCCTGTGCCAGCTTATTGTTGTATACAAGAAACTTCTCAATCATGGTGGCAATAGATTTCTTATTTGGGCCCACCTAGTATTTGAATTTAACACCATATTCTTATAACTAATTGGTAGTACTTATGATTGCCTTATACTTCTTCTCAACCAATTCCTTCAATTGGTCATAGGATTTTTTAAGTAGCACCAAGTCCCTTATTTTCTAGCTATTGAAGCTTCCATGGGGTACATCGACAAGACTCTTCAAGGCATCTTCTATCAATTCCTTTATCATGTTAACTATACCATCAAGATTCATCATTCCCCTTAAGGTGGCCTTAATTTCTACCCTAATAGTCTTGAGAGATTTCTCTTTCCCTTTTATATCAAAGGAGCCATCCTTAAGAATTGCTAACCTATGTTTTATGGCTAGCTGGAAATCTTTGGGAATTTTAGGATCATCTAAAGTGATGACCTTTTATGTAATCAAGGTATTCTCACCCACATTGCATAATTCATCTACCTTGGTTTTAATTTCCTCCTATCTCTTGATATCAATATTATAAATCAATGCTAAGGACTTGCATGCATCTTATTTATTTGTTACATCATCAAGACATTCTAATGATGTATAGATGACCTCTTTGGCTTAGACCATCAAGTCTTTCTACCAATATTTTTTTCCCATCCTTTGGTCTTTAAATATTTAATGAGGCCAAAATTAAGCATATCTTAGGAGGAAATAGGTGGGCTTAGGGCTATGCTAGTAGTTGGAAACAATACTTTAGGCGCACTTAGTAACTTTTACAAGTACTAGATCATCACCTAGTTATGCATATTAAGCTCATCCATTGATACTTTATTCTTATCCATCCAATGATCCACCATGCTCGATAAAACCTATGATATGTGCTTGATCTCATTTCTTGAAGGCTCCCCTAGATCATATCTATACACTATGTAACTTTCAAGAGGAACACCCTTCTTTGTATCACCTTGTGGAGGGATATCCATTTCTTATGTTCTCTCCCCATCATTAGTGAAAGTAGTTTGAGAGAGTGCCTTATCCCTCTTAGGAGGATTTACCTTATATACTTGAGTAATCCTCATCACATCTATATCTCCCAATTTTCTTTTAATGCTTTGTTTCTCCTTAATCTATTCTTTGACCCATATCAAAGGCTTAGTCTAAAAACCCATTAGAGTTGTGGACCTTGAGGCTAGTCTAGGAGCATTGAAAGGTGGTGTTAATGGAACGTTGACTAGAGGGAGCTTAATAGGATTTGAGTATGAACCTAATATTATCTGCTTTGTATCTTCATCATTATCCAACTCAAGTTTCTCCTTTTTAGCTTTTTGCTCTCCCTTTTTACCTAGTTTAACTTGTTTCAAGACCTCAATCACTACTTCAGATTGGTTTTAGGACCACCCCAAAATCAATCTATCAATGACACTCTCTTATCCTACAAGCTAAGAAGGTGGTCTTACTTCTAGCTCATATTATGAAATTAGTTGGGAGATCTGGGAAGAGGCTATGGAATCTTCCTTATCACCCCTAGGTGGCTCATCACCAATCATGACCTTAAAAATCATATGCCCAATAGGATCATAGACCTTTATTTGGGGAAGGAGCCCTTGGGGTACTTCAATAGAAGTAGTTACTATTGAAGGTCCCTCCCTTAAAACTTCATCAACTTAGTCTACCTCCTTATTTATACCTAAAGGCTTAGGGGTACCCATTTTCAAGCTTGATCCCCTATCTCCCTTAGGTGTAGCCTCTTATTCTTGTATTAAACTTATGTGCACTACAGAGGGATAGTCCTATCAGGCTATCTCCATAGGCACCACAACATTTGGTTGTTGTTTTCCTTGAGCCTCTACCTTTTCACTATTAGTGGGGGCTTGCTCTTCTAGCCTTGGTTTATTTTCAAGTTTATCCCTAGGACCTTGCATTATTTTTGTCTCACCCTCCACCTCTTGCCTTGATGGTTGGGTGAACATATCCTAGAAAAATGCTTTTATGTCTAAGGATACAACTTCTTTATAGAGTGGAGCTTGGGATTGCATGGCCACCTTGACACCTACTTGTATCAAAATTTAAAGGATAAAGGGTCATTTAAGGTCAAAATAATTTACTCATCACCTTTTTCTTCTCCTCCCAAGGGTGCTTGTGGTCCAAACAATCCCATTTCTAGAAACTTGATAGGAGTCTATAGCCTTTCCCTTAGAGTTATTTGGGTGATCCTCATTGGGGGATGAGTGAATGCCTTGGATTGCTTCACTATCTTTGTAATAGGCCTATCATCATCCAAATATTATTCATCACTCATATCCCTTAGCAACTAGGCATATGAGTACTTTTCTTCTTAGGATTCTATGGCTTTGTGTTGAGAGGGTACATCTAGATGTATGACCTCTTTCCTTTTCCTAGGGGTTACAGGTAGAGGATGCAACACCTTCTTCTTCCTTTTAGACTTTGGCTATTATTCTTGATCCTCCCCTCTCCTTATCCTTATGTACATTTTTGGGGGTGGAATGGGCTCTAGTGATTTCTTAGGTTGAGGGGCAAGTGCAATGGCTAGTTTGGCTAATGTGGTAGGAGCTTTATTAGTAGTGATCAAAATGGGAGAAGAACTTGTAAGCTACACCTCCCCCATGGTAATCTGAGTCCAATTTTTATCAAGGTTGGTCAACTTTGAGAAATATAGTCTAGACTTGGACTATGCTACTATAATCTCATTAATATTTCCCAACTTTGTGAAACTAGTATCACCTACCAACTTTTTCCCTTTACTTTTGGCCTCTTCCTGAGGGCTTGATAAATGTTAAGTGTAAGGGGGAAGAATTTCCTTGAGCTCCTATATAGTTTTGATCTCCCTTAGGGTAGGGGTATCATGTTCACTAAGGCCCACACCTTAGGGATTTAACCACCCAAATGTTTTTTTCATTATATTATATGCCCTCCATGAAATTGAATCATTCTCAAAGATTATGAAGTTTTCTTGGGCTATAGGCTACATCTCTATATTCACCTTAGTGTAAGATGATGACATGGTAGCCTTGTCATCCACCATTTACTTGGGGATGGGGATGATTCCATATGCAACAATCTCCTAAACGGTGAGCCTTAAGTAATTAATTTTCCTTACTTGCTCCTCCATTGGGCATTTTAACTAGATGTCCTTGTAGTCTGCTTGGTGAATAATTACACTAGTATAATTGTTAACCAACCACCTTATGTCATATTTGGACCAAGGAGGCATCTTTGCAATCTAAAACCACCCCATTTCTTGTTCTAACCCCTTTGCTTTGGCTAGAGTAGGACATGTATAATATCCTATATATATATATATAGGTAATTTGAAGGGGTTTTTAATATTCTTTACCAAAATAATCTCATGCGGGGGAACCATTTGTCTACACAATTCCATGAGTGAAACCTTGTCATTAACATACTTGGGTAGTTTTTGAGGTGCCCCTACAAATCCACTTACCTGAATATATGTGAAGGTATGAAATTGAATGTACACTATACCGAACTTGTTGATCACCTCCCTAGCCACCTTGGTAATTATATTTAAACTCCTTAGAGGGTATAAGACACTTATCATGGAATTGAAAAAATAATTATAGACCTTGGCCTAGTTGTTCCTAAAACCTTCCAAAGTCATTTTAGGATACAACTCATAAATTCTGAGATCGGATGAATTCTTAGTGAATCTAAGGAAATATCTATTATGTAATAAGATATACATGAGGTAGGAAGTCATGTAAAATGTACCATTAAATTCCTCTTTGGAAGAGATGGCCACTTATAACTATATTATTTGGTTGTGTAGGTTTTTACTTAAAATTGAGGCCTATTCTAGCTGCTTCTCACCCTCCAACACATTAATAAGGATGAAAAACATCCATGACTAAAAATTCTTTATTGTGGGCACCCCATAAACCCTAGAAACCATGGTGGTGACATATCATGGTAGTTACTTGAAATATGTTAACTTAAGATTCCTAGTCAATTTGAAAACCTTAGTTCTCTTCTTGGTAAGCCAATAAGTGTTTACAATATCCCAAATGAGGATATCATTCTTATTAGCATACTCATAACACTCTTCCATGGCTAAAATAATTCCTTTAGGTTGTGGTGCTATCTTAAGCATGACACTAAGAGATTGAGAGGAAAATGAGCAGATAATTGATTAGATCCCATCAAGTATAGTTCTTATATACTCATTATACATCTTTGTACATGTAATGACCAGCTCTGGGTATAGGGATACTAGTGGAAAAGCTTCTACATGAACCATATAACTCATACCCAAATTATTTACCACCTTATGGGGATTAGATTTTTGTAAAAGATTTCATAAGGCATCAAAATCTAAACCTTGGACATCAGTGTCCTTAATCCCATCAAGAATTGAGGTAACACTTATTTTTAGATGGACTAAAGAAGAATAATCTATTTTTTATTGACCAATGTGACACTACCTTCCTTCAAACTAAAAAATACCCTTTCTCAATAGCTAACTTTCTAACTCCTCCAAAATTGACTTCCAAAGCACTAAGTTTATAACCTATAAAATAATTACTTGTAACCAAACTAAAAAATATGTAACCTAAATAAGAAATTGCTTGAAAAATATAATAGTAGTTATTATTCTCATCTCACACTGCTCTGGTTTACAAATCACTTAAAAACACAAGTGTGAGCTCCAAGTGTGAAAGGTGGATTAAAATGAAGGAAAACACTTAGTTATAGTCATCCCCTTTTTTAAATTATAGTTATAAATTAAGCCTTGGTTTGGAACAACTAATCTTTAGCTATCACATTAATAACCTTAAGCAACTTTCAAAATAAAAGGAGGGAAACTTGATGGTGCTTCCTCTTCTAGTTAAATAATTTTCCCTATGACATGTGTCATCAAAATAAGTTAAAACCCACCTTTGGCACTCATTAGGTCTTTGAGAATCTTTTCACCTCTTCACCCCTCATATTTCTTAGTGAGGAGATGCCACATGCCCTAAAATTTCCTTTGAAAAGAACAACTTTGACATGTGTCAAAAATCTAGGAACTCAGGGTGTTGGGGACATTTGCAATGTCTCACCCTTCATCTTGGTGTCTTGGTGCAATATAATTTGAGATCGCATAAAAGTGCCATGTGTCATGATCCTACTTGACTACCCCAATGTCTTGATCCTCAATGACTCATTACACCTCCTCCCCATTTTTGAGATAAGGTATTCCTCTAAAAGAGCCCAAAAACTAAAAATCTTGAGAGACTACCATGTGACATGATTTGAGGATTCCATACTTTGGAAACTAATTGCACCTTTGGTATAAAAAACACAAGTGTGACAACCTTTGAAAAAAATTTGAAACCAAAATCATTTTGGGATCCTACCATGTGTCCATCATATATGCTCACTCGGGCCTTCAGCTATGTTTTACCTTCATACCATTAATCAACCCAAGGAGGATTACAACATTCTTGCACCCTTTAAAGAGACTTCATTTTTTAATGAGAGTGCATGACCTAAATGAATATTTTTGTGGGAATCCTTTGATAAATGGTGCTTGATAACACCTGGGAGTACCGTCTGAAAGTAGAACATACCCTTCATAAGTCTTGAAAAGGTCCCCCAAAATCTCCAAAGTGTCCCCTCAGGAGTCTTGAAAGTGGCCTTTGAGACATTGAAAAGTGTCCTATGCCCTTTGAGTCATCCTTAAAAAATGTTGAAAGTGTCATTTTGCCTACATAAATACCCTTTAAAACTTGTGAAAGTATCCTTTAGGATTCTTAAAAATTGACCTTGCCAAATTAAACAATTCCTTTGAGCTTTTTGTATGTGAAAAATACTCAAAGGGCAAGTGCCCTTCATATTTTTTGCCATGGACAAAAAGTACTAAACAAATAAGACTTTGCACCCTTTTTTGAAATAAAGGAATTTTTTTGAGACTTTTGTAGTGGAAAAAATGTCTGATAGAAATAAGTCTTCAATTTTTTTGCTTGAGACAAAGTCCAAAAAAACATTTTTGTCAAGCATTGTGTTCATTAGAAGAGGCCCAAAAATTCTAGAGGATAAACACTTTTACCAAGCAAAGATAACACACAAAGGACTTAACCAATTTTTTATGAATAACTTGACCTTCCCAAGGAACACATGAAGATAAAAAGAATTAGACATGGAATTCAATACTCACCATGGTCTCAATTTTAGGCATTTTCCATTGACAAGGGCCCAAATGCCTCAATGTAATCTCAAGCACTAACACACTCACTAAAACCAACCTTTTCACATTCATCAAAATCAACCATTTGATTTTACATACAACTCATTCTAAAATTTGAACCAAACTACATCAAATACACATTTTTTTACAAATTCATTAAATTAAAATTTCTTCATAATGGGGATTCAACAAAATCTAAATATCTCACTTTCAATTCAAATCTAAAAAAATCATCCTTCCAAGATCAAGTAATCTCTTTAACACATTTTATTACTAGGGAATAAAAAAAATTTCCATATCAACATCATCTTATCACTAGTGACCCTATATTCCAAAATCATCCATGTTTACCATCCACTTGTTATAATTCCAACATTCCTCACTATGCTAGCCAAGATTTGGTTGATGAAGAGTACATCAAAATAAATCTAAATATATCCAAGTTTGAAAATCATACTTTAAGGGTATGCCAAGATGCCATTCTTGAGCATAATTAATCCACCCCATTTCCAATTCAATATCACAATCTTCCATCCATTCTCAACCAAACAACCATTTTTGACAAAATACCTATTTTTGACAAAGATCCTATCTTAGCCCAAACATATTTTAACCAAAATAACCTACCCATCATTGAATCACCATATATATTTCATCTAATACTTAATATTTCACATTTCCATAAATCTCTTCATCCTAAATTAATCATTTCTAAACGATAAGTGAAAAAGAAACTTGGAAATAATGCAATTCAGTAGACCTTCCTTATGGCCACCTCCAAACCAAGATCAAATTTATTATCAAATTTTGATCTACAATTACTTTTTATATTAAATTAGGGTTCATCATCAATGTCAACATACACCATTGTCTCAATAATAGCTTCATCAATAGAAAAGCTTGAAAATGTTAGTGATAATTTTATGGTTAAAAGGGAAGCTTCATTTGGCATCAATGAAAATTCTCTCGGTACCATCCATATAATATGTTTTCCTTCCATAAATATTATTATTCCCTTTCCCATCAAATATATTAACATTGGATTACCAACACATGTCAACTAAGATTTGTAAAAAAAAACTTCATTGGACTTGTCTCATGACAACACATTAGTTGTAACATTCATCAAGATGTAAGAAGACATCCAATTCAAAGAAATGTTACCTCACCAAACATTTCTTAAATATCTAGGAAGCAATAAATATACACAAATAGATGAACAAATCAGCTCCTTATTGATTGATGATAATGATATCAAAAATAAAGAACACACCAAGCCAACTAGAAGACAAACAATATGTAATGATCTCCTAGTTATAAACCAAGAAGGAATCCTAACTCTTACATTTCGTACTTATTATGTTAAACTAGTATAATGTTAATATAATGAGTTATATCATGATTTTGAGGTTATGTTCGATGCACATCACAACAAGTTTGAACATTCCAAATTTTCCAAGGAATTAAGGATTGTCAATATGGATCTATCTTATTTTGACTTTTGTAGTATTTGGTGGTTAGTTAGTAGCAGTAGGATAAAAGATATTGGTTTTTTTACATAGGGAAAACTCATTAGTCCCTAGTGTTTGATAATCTTTAACAACATTTCTTGTAACCCTTATAGAGAAAGGTGCCATGATTCCATGATGATCAAAATAACTCTTAGAATATTTTTAGAGTTTAGCTTTACTATTAGACATATTAACATGGGTCTATTTGATCATTGTTTTTTCCCAAGAAAAACCAAAATTAATACATAACTCTACCAAATAAACTTATATCTAGATATATTTATTCAACAATGACTTCCTAATAGAGAACCATACTCTAGATGGTTTGCTAATAACTCTTGGTGAGATCAACAATCTCATCCTAGTCAAGCACTATTCAAAGTAAATAATATAACTAAAATAAAAGTTGAATAGGAAATCCAATTAGAACAAAATATATTATATATAGTCGGCATGGGATATAAATTTGAAGAACAAGAAACTTATGCATATTAAAACCTTCCATTGGGTTCAAATGTCAATAAATCCATTTTTTTAATAAAATCACAAAAATTAAAAAATAAGCAAACTAACTAACTTTTTGTCTACAAGTAGCTTGATACTTGGGGGTACATTATTTACACTAAAATGTATTTATCATAATTTACATTTTGTCTTGTATATCAAATGTTATGTTTGGTGATTATTTAATTGTCAATTTACATAATACATAAATTTAAAATTATAGCCTACCATATCATTTTGATTTTTCATACCATCCTATTATTCCATGAAAACATTTTCAAAATTAGAATTATATTTGTTCTTTCCTTAGTTATTATAAGTAGAGTAAATATCTTTTTCCTACATCTCCTTGCCAGACTTAAAAAATACCAGCCCATAGCTTAGTCTAGAACATTGTCCATGACAAAGTCTCCTCTTGTATTTCCCTCTAAAGTAGGAAAAATTAATCATGATACAAAAAGAAATATAGTAACTTTACTTGCCTATATTGGTCTTTGGTAATAAGTCCTTACATCTTATTAGTCACATGTGGCCAAGACTTAGGGTTAAAATCCTTGCATATAACATAACATCCTTATTCAAAACTTATCAAATTCAAACTCTCCATCTCTCACCACTCATTGATGTTTGATGTTGAGCCTTCACATCTGACTAGTTACATAGAATTAGCATTGGGGAGAGATTCCCTTACTTACCTATACATAGTCTTTGGTGATAAGCCCATGTGTCTACCTGATCAGATGAGACCATATGTAGGGGTCATAAAACAAATTATTAAAAAAGAAATCAAAAGGTGTCCAAGAAAGTATTTCTTCAAACAACTTGTTTGCATGTTTATGATAAAAAGGGTAACTTTATGCCATTTACTAATTCTATCATGATTAGTTATCCCTAGATGCATGCAATAAAGTTATTATTTTTTGAGTTTATAAATATTTACACTTTATCCTTTTCTCATAAGGATTAGGTCACCCTCCTTTTTCATGAAAAAAATTGATCTTCATCTTCACCATTTCATACTTATCATATTACTTATTTCATTATTTTACTATAAATTGAAAGTCATATGTTATGTAAACAAAATAATTGGGTTATCACTAAAAAAATAATTGATTATCACATTCAAAAAATTTCATGCATATTTATCATGTTCCATTATTTTCATATATCAAAAATCTAAAATAAAAATGAGCATACTCATCCATGACTAAACCATTGTCTATATTTACCCTAGTTACTTGGGAATATCACCTTTCAATAATCCATTGTATATTCCCAAGTTTATCATTTTTTCACTTGTAGTCATTTATCCTATAGTATGATAAATTTAGGGTTTTTATTCCTATATGGGAACTTGCATTCTTGCTCATGATAGTGGAAAAAATATATTTTATATTCCTTATTTCAAAAATCCCATTAAAAAAAAATAAAAAATAAAAAAATAAAATAATAATAATAATAATAATATACAAACATTTCAAAAACATCAACACATCTACAATTCTATCTCACTTCCACATTATTCACTTATTTTTAGGTAGGTAACTCATGCATAATTTTCATCCAACACTCAAATGCTTCATCAATCATCCACTTTCTCATCATTTCTTGTGTTGGGAGAACTACATCTAGTTTGATATCCCCATATGGACTTTTTCTAAGGTGGATTATGTGGGAAGTGTTTAGAGACATGGGGTATCTAGGGTTAGCTTAGCTACCATCTTCCTCATCATCCATTTTCCCAAACATGGACTAGCTTATCCTTATGCTTCATCCTCAATTGTTCAGTAACTAGCCTCACTCTTGGCTACAATTATCCAGCCCTTGCTTAGATTATCTTTGTTTACAACTTTTATACTTAAATCCATTATTTTATTTGATTGTTTTATTATTTGTTTTCTGTATATAACCATTAAATTGGTTATTTTTATCCATTATCTATCCCTATCCATTAATTTGGTTATTTTATCCATTTATCTATCCCTAACCATTAAGTTGGTTATTTTACTTCATTTTATCTTTATCCATTTACATATTTCCTTTAATTTGTCCATTGTGATCCTTTGTATTGTTAGATTTACTCTTTGTTTATTTATTTGTGTATCATTATTGCTTAATATTATTGAAATTATCATTATGTATATGTTAAAATCATTTAGATTACTTTTGTTTTCACATATTTTTTCAATTGTTATTTTATGTGTGTTTTAAAATATTATTTGTGAATTACATAATAGTATGGTTATGGTTTTACTTTATCATGATGTACTTTGCTTTTACACAATTTATTATTTCTTTTGTTCATATTATTAAAAAATAAAAATTCATCATGATTATTCAATATCATTGGTGGTAATGTGTCTTATGCTATATTATAAATCATGTTGCTCAAAACTCAATATTGATGTAAATCTAATGCAATGAGCAAATAACAAATGAAATGAAGTTATGTCACTTTATAATTCATTTATAAACCTAATCATTCATCACATAATCCATAAATCCATAACTAAAAGAATGAAAACATTCTAGCATAAATCAAAATTTAGGAAATATAACTAATGTTGTAATATATCCATACATCTATCAATCATACATAAAGTCCATATAAATCAATAAATAGCTGATCAATACCCAATCCAAATATTATAAGGTCTCATAATAATCACACACACACACACACACACACACACACACACACACACACACACACACACACACACACACACACACACACACACACACACACACACACACATATATAAACACACAAAAAAGGTACATCTCAAAATATGTATATATCGATGAAACCAATCTATCCTATATCCCTTAAATCTCATCTTGTCCCTCTGATAAAGTTTTTGGTCTTGGGAATAGCTCCTCACATCATGGTGTGCCTCGTGAAGGACCCAACACATGTACATATCCCAATGACCTCTCTAACTAAATTGGTTGGAATAATCTAACTAATGTCAATCATCTCATAGAGTACTCACTAAATGATGTTTCCCTTTGAGAACATGGTACAACCTCCTCATATAAACTCCTATAGTACATGGCCTTATGTATGGCCCTCATCACTCTATCCAAAGTAGCAATTTGACCTTGTTTAGCTAGTAACACCCTCACCTCTACTAGCTCAATCCTTATTTTATCTATCTCATGTATGTAGCACTATGTTAACATTGTATAGTCTATAGTCTGGGTCTCTACTTCATGTGTAGAAACTATTGTATCCATACCATCTCCATGTATCCCATCTATAATTACCTATCAACCTCATCTAATCTTAGCCATCTGATCCCCTCTACCATCACCTACCCTATAATCTAGATACCTCCTAGTGTAATCCATCAATCTACCTACCATGAGATTTAATATCCTCTTAGAGTCTATTAATAATTTCATAATCCTCTCTAGATCTTGTACATAAAGAAATATCCACATCCCCTCTATCTATTTGGGTGTCCTATGTTTCTCTCATGATCACATCCTCCCTCTCTCTATCCTCCTCACTATCAACCTCTATTAATGGAGTCTCCCCTCCAACCCTAAACATTGTACCTAGATCCATCCTTGTATCCAGATCAATACTAACCCCTACCTCAAAAAATATATATACATACTCCACCTTAGTAATATCCACCTTATGTATCTAGCTAATCTCCACAACACATCCACTACCTCATGATCATCCTCATCCTCTATCTCTTATAACAACCCTCCTAATTTGGGATACCAATCCTATGCCTTATAGATTCCTACTCAATCTAGCTACTAGACTTTGCCTATATGTCCATGGTGGTGCATATGGAATAGTCAATCTAAGTGGTCTTTATTGAGCCCACCAATCTACATAGCCATCAAAAAATATTGCATCAATCATGTCTCTCTAATGACTCTACCTAATAGTCTATAACTATGACTAACTATGGTTAGATATCACTGGATCAATAGTCATGCCCCACTATGTTCTCTCCCTCATTGATAATGAGAATACATGTGGCTTAGCTGGGATATGCTATCTTACCCCAAATTGTCTCATCACCCTATTTGAGAGATATCTCTCTATGTTATAATAATGTGTCTCAATGATTTAACATAGAGTCATCATATAGTCCATATGTAGGTCATAATTTTTCCATTGAAATATAATCTCCATGTAAGTCTCTAGGTGATCTGATCATCACCTAGCTCATTAATATCCCTCCTATTAAAATCCAAATCATCTAAGTGTGGTCTGTGTGTGCTAATAATCATGTGCCACCCATATGCCAATGGATCATCAACATAATGAGTAATCATGTGTCTAATCATCCTTTCTATAGAAATGTGATCCCAACACCATACCTATAGTAATGTTAAAGGACCAATCTCTATACTATCTATAAATATTGCATGATGTAAATCCTAATACAAGTGTGCTAGTATACATGGCCCCCATGCAAATATCTCAACCATCTCCATCATATCCCTAATCACATCTATAATACCAATAGGATATAACCTCCCACTCTTGTTAGGTATCATAATTCCACTAACAATAGCCATGAGTACTATCATCAAATAATACATCTCTAATTTAGTATAATAATCTACACCAACTTTAATAATATGAATCATACAATCACCAAATATCCTAAACAATGTGATTGATTATGGACCCTACCCCTAGTATGCATGTCTCCCTTGTATCGAAATACCTAAAATACAATACACATCCTCTAATGTGATAGTTATCTCCCCTATCAATAAGTGAAATGTACTATTCTCACTATGCCATCTCTTTGCAAGTGCTATCAGTAGTACTCTATCTCCTTAAATCTCTAGCATTTGTGCAATGTAAGATAAGCCACTTGGCTCTAAAACATCAAAATCATACTCTATAAAGCTCACCATCCATTCCATTGCTCTAGGTATCCATTTCTAGGTCAAAATAACTAGTAATGCCTCCTATAAATCACACACATTATCATCTAATTATTTTTACTCAGCATGAAATTCAAACCATTATTATGTTATAATCATTCAAAAATAAAATAACAAAAATAAATAATGTATGCTATCAACCAAAAATATTCAATCCATCCACTCATATATCATTCTCATACTATTTATCCTTCCCTAAAAATCTTCTTTGACTATCTAAAACATAGTTTTGTTTCTACAATTAGCATTTTTGCTAACTATTCATTTGATTCACCTTTGATTGACCATTTTATTCACTCTAATGAATTCGATTCTTAGTTGAATGAATTATTTTCTTCGTCAAATGATTTTTATCCCCTATTGAATTATTTTTCAATTACTAAATAAATAAATCAATTTTTTAACCCAATGCAATTTTGCTACCTTATTCAATGAAATTGCTTCTCTATTTGACAAATTCATAGTTCCCTATAGTGAATTCACCTTTTTTATGTTGAATTTTCTGATCTGCCATCTTTGAATTCATTGTCCCTCAATTAAAGCCCTAATTAATGACCATAAATTCAAAACAATTCCAAATGAAAACTAACTTACTAGATTCTCACTCCTCTAAGGTCTCTATAACCTCCTCACTCACTCTGCCTAGTGCTCATGGTGTGGACTATGATCTATACTTCCTCCAAGGTCTCAAAGTAAAGTTCCAACTAAATTTTCCTAGAAAATAACTTAAAAAATCAAAATTTCTCAAATGAATTTCTATACCCCATTTTTTCTATTTATATTTTTATCCCCTCCCAAATATTTTATTAAAATGACAATACATTTTCCATCACTCTACTTCTTAATCATCAACACTCTACTTAAATCATATATATATCCATATTATTTTACTTAAATGGATATTTTGAGATGGCTAATTTGAGATTATTTTACTTAAATCATATGGATATGGATATGACTAAATTTATACTTATTAATTATCAACACTCTAATTTATCTATTATTCTTCAAAATAGTATTACTTCACAATGCTATTTCAAAGAGGGGTAAATATAGACACCTAATTTACATTTAGTGTCAAAATGCACCTAAAATATATTTAATAATTATTTTAAAAATAATTCATCACATCTACCTCCAAATTCAAACAATTGAATGAAAAAAATTAGTCAATTATGCACACTTTAAATCCTTATTTTAAATATAAAATCTAGATTTTACCCCTCATCCAACATCTTCCAGCATTTTCTCCCTCACATGTTGAATCATCCTAAAAATTTCTCAACCTCCTTTGAGTTTTTCCCTAAGTTTTCAAGAAGTTTGACTCATTCATGTTGATTCATCTAACCAATCCCATACTTATCTCAACTATTTTAAATTATCTTCATCCTCATGGGTGAGGACTCATTAGCAACCACTAATTATTTATATCATTTAATAAATATAAATAATCCTCCACCATTGGAACTTCCTCCAAAAATCTATAAATAACATTAAAAAACTTCATTTTCATAAATCTTGACTTATGCTAATGAAGTTCCATTCAATTCATAAGTGAATCTAAGTGAATCAAATCATACACAAACTCCTTTTGCACTAAATTTTTCCCATTCTCCTTTGCAGTGGAAGAGTGAGAAACCACATTTTCAAAGAGAAAATCAAGTTTACATCACAATAGAGAAAGATTGCACATTTGAAGTATAAGTTTGTGTTTTCTATTTTCTTTATTTGTTGTTCTATCTTAGGTTGAATTTACCTTAGATTAAGATTACATTATTAGTTGAGTTCTTAGCATTTATAAATTTATTTCACATAATGTACACTTTATTGGTCCATCTAAAGTCAACTTGGCCACTCCTTCCTTTTCTTCCATTCCCACATTTTGTTTATTTTGTTATCACCTATAGTTTAGGGGTAATGTTTGTCATCTTGTTTATGTCCTTGTTTCCCTATATATTTAAGGTAACCTCATGTCATTTGATTTTGTCTTCTCTTTGAACTAACATTGTGATTAACCATTGTTTGGGTTTGTTTCATTTTGTTCATGTTATTTTATTTTGTTTTGTCTTTATTCTATATTTCTTGGTGTTTTGTCTTTCTATTTGTTTATTTGTTTGCATGATTGTTTGTTTTCATTATTGTGCCTTAACTTAGTATATTTGTGTTCATTGGGTGATTCCTTACACATTATACTTAAGTCCATCCATAATCACATGTCAACATTATATTCATGGTTTTTATCTTTGCTGCATTGTTTTCAAGTGTTTATTGGATCATGTGTTAGTCCTTATGCATATTTCAGCCATGTTCTCATGGTGTTTTATATCATGATGCATACTATCATGTTCTATACCAAAATTCATCTTAGGAAATATTACAATCAATGCGATTGTGTTACTTCTCTTTGGTTACCTAAAAAATTTCTAATCTATCCAATCATTTACCAAATACAGAGTAATTAAATCATGAATGAATTTTAATCCTTACTAGTTAGGATGTACATCTATGTACTCATAGGTTTCCTAAATTCATATTTCTCCTATATACCAGCTTACTCTTACTCTATGAATATATATTTCATATGTAATACCCTTAACCAATTTGCCACATTATCCCACTAAAAGTACCAATGATTATAATTGCCTTTGGGCAAATCAATGTGTTTCAATCTATCTAGATGTTAAAGATTATAACCTCCTTTAGACAAATCATTATAATTATTTTTCCCAATAAGGGCATGTTTTCCTTATGCTAATAATTATAAATGCCTTTAAATAAATATTTATCTATCCACCTAATTGGTTCATGTTTTCATCTTGCCAATGATTATAACCACATGTGGGAAAATCATTATTTTCCTTTCAATTATTATAACCACCTTGTGTAAGTCATTATCTTATTACTTTATCATGTGTATAATTATTATAACCACCTTTGGTAAAATCATTATATTTTTACCTAGAAATGTTTATGATTATAACTACCTTTGGGTAAATCATCCCTTTTATATACCCAATTAGGACATATCATTGTGCCACTAATTATAACTATCTTTGGGAAAATCAGCCTTTTTCACCATTTTTACTTTTTGTTCCATCATTTCCTTATTTCAAGGGATTGATCACCAACATTATTTATTGACCACTACCTCAAAGGGGAACCTAGATCTCATCCATTAACTATTATGGAATTTGGCATATAGTAAATTTTCACTCTTTGAGAAGACATTATTATGCCTATAGCTTAAAACACTTTCCCAAATAAGGGAAAATTATAGACACCCAATTTTGCCCACAACTAGATCTCAACTAGACTTCAGACTGATTCCTACCAAACATTACAAATTAAACCTAAAAATTATTAAATGCCCTATTTATGGTTATGAATCATTCATAAATTCTCATAATCATGTTGAGGCATCCCTATTTTTGATACTATCCCATATGCAACAATAACCTCTCTGGATTCATCCTTAGTAACCTTGTGACCTAATAATTGGTAGCTTGGCCTATAGGCTCATTAACTAGGGCACTTGATCAAATCTTAAAAGAGCTAAAATGTTAATCAAATTGAATAATATAATTAAATAATATTAATTACTTAATTGAATTATCCATTTATAATTAATGAATATCTAAAGTTAGAAATTCCAAAAATCAAAATATCAAACCTTTTTATCATTGCCTTTATGAGTTATCAAGATCTTAAAAAATATCCCAAAATATTTAATTTGAGATCCATACCTATTAATTAAAAAAAAATTACATGACAAATTTTAACTCAATTAAATCTAGTCTCAACTCATCTAGGGTTAGTTTGAACCCATTCCATGTTTAAACTCAACCTTAACTCACCTTGGGTGAGAGTTAACTTTTAAGGCTATAAATACAAGACCATGCCTATTGATATATAATATTTGATAGTGTAGTGTTATTATTTAAGATTTAATCTATAATATTCATTCAAGTAGTGTTACCATTCCAAATTCTAATCCAACTAGGCAAGCCAAGGTACCAAGGAGAGGAGCAAAGAAAGCTTCATTGTTAGAGACTTCTTGATGCATAAATTGAAAAGGCCACTTAAACAAGCCATTTGGAGCTCAAATTATGGTAAAATAATGATTTATTTTGTTTTCTTGTTGTGTTTTCATTTTTTTGCTTGTTACCTATTATTTCCCTAGTGTCTAGGCTAGAGGTGTTAGGATTTTAGTGTGTTATTTTGATTTGATTTATTGGACTAACACAAGACTAACCTCTCTTATATGGATTCCTTATTCATAATGACCACCCTTATAGATATTATAATTGCATAATAATAAACCTAAAACACCTTTAAAAAATATGGTAAGGCTAATACTAGATATTCCATCACTTTTTTATTCAAAAACTGAAAGCTTCTTTTTCTACAATAGTCCACTAAAACCTCTTCTTGTCTTCCTTCATAGTCTCCATGATGGGTGAAAATATACCACTAAAATTTATTATTAATTTCATATAAAATCTATCCTACCCATGAAAAATTCATACATCAAACATACTCTTTGGTGAAGGTTGATCAAAAATTACTCATAGATTCTAAGGATCCATCTTCAACCCTTCTCCTGAGATCACAAGCCCCAAGTATATCGACTCCTCTTGCATAAACCTACACTTTTTTAGATTTATAAATAGTTAATTCTATTTAAACTTATCCAAAACAAAATTTAAGTGCTAAAAATGTTATTCTTTGAAGTGACTAGAATTTAGAATATCATCCAAACAGACAATTATAGACTTACATATGAATAGTTTTAGCACTTTGTTCATGAGTCTCATGAATGTATTTGGAAAATTTGAGAATATAAATGGCATGACTATCCATTCATATAACTCATAATTCATATTTAATGTGGTATTCAACTCATCCCCTTCTTGTATGAATATTTGATGATACTCATTCTTCAAATCAATATTGGTGAAGTACCTTGCTCTACTCAAACAATACATTAAGTCATACATTTTTCAGAACATAAAGCTATATTTAATGGTAATATTGTTAATTTCACATGAATATATACACATTATCCACCCCCAACCTTTATTTAGTGAAAAAATATCTAGAACTACATGTGGGCTTAGACTATCACCTATCAAACATGTTTTGATCTACTCCTACACCTGCTTCTTTATCTCTTAAATCTCCATTGGAATCAACCTATAGGTTTCTTTGTTAGGAAAAATTTCTTTACACACTAAATCCTTACGATGATTAATAATATTTATAGATGATTGTCCATGTGGTGACTCATTTATCATAATGTAAACATAGTTATTTAACATATTATGAATTTTAATTGGTAAATCACTTATCGTAGTGGCTTCCACAGCCTGTACCAATTTGGAAATCCTTGAAAAATATACTTATTCCTCATTATCCACCTTCAATAACTCATTTTTATAAACCAATATGGAATTTTACCTTCTAACCACCTCATATACTTTGTCTTTCAATGAACTCGATGTGAATTTATTTCCATCCTTTGTGATAGTATATGTGTTTGCTCATCTATCATGTATGTCTCTCCTATAAAATTTCCATGGCCTACCCAATAACACATGACACACATCCATGGGCATGTTATCACACAAAACCTCATCCTTATACAAACCTATTAAAAATTTCACCACATACTATTTATTCACAAGCACCTAATACTCCTTAAGAAACTAAGAAACTTTGTATGGTGTAAGATGTGCCAAACATATCGACGCAAGTGTTTTTACCATTTATTGAGAGAAAATTTATTGATACTACCACTATCAATTACAACTTTACAACACTTATCTTTGGATTTGAAAATATTCCTAAATAAATTCTTCCATTGTGTTATTTCATTCACATATTTTGCTAGTTTTAACAACACTCTTTTTATTAATAAAGCTTCTCCTTGTTCTAAATTTTCCATATGACTTGGATACCAATGTTTTCCTCATATCCAAAATTCAGATGAAATATTTATTCATATCCCTCACCAATGTTTGGAGGGATTTTTGGACAATCTTCCCACTTATGACCAACATACTTATTGTAACCAAAAAAACCTACCTCTACCTCATTCATATGAACCTCTACCCCTTCAAGAGTATCCTCATATTGTACTAAAATTATAATATTATGTTAACTATTAGCTTCTCCACCATTATTTTTTTGACCTCTACTTATGCCATTATGTCCATATCCTCTCAAAGAACATACTCTACCTCTAGAGTTTATTTTTTTCCTCCTTGAATTTCTCATATTTAGAAACATACTATGGCTTCTTCTATGGTCCATAGGTTCAAACAACTAATTTCATCTTTAATTGAAAAATTCAACCCATTCACATACCTCACCACTTTCTTAGGATCATCTTAATAATGCACCACTCATATTGAGAGTTTGTAAAATTATTTTTAATATTTGAAACTCGTCTCTTTTTGACTTAACTTATACAATTTTAGGAATAAATTCAACTTATAATCTATAGGAAAATATTTTGACTTCAACTTTGCTACCTATTGGCCAAATTTGGCCTACATACAATTTTTTTGCCTAGATGGATCAATAAAATATCTTGGACCTTTAATTAACCTTATACACCCATTATTATTCCATTTGTGGTCCTAAATTGATGATTCAGTGAAATATTTATGGAGGTCTTGGTGTGGTGTGAGAAGCTGAGCTGAGTTCTAGTTGATTGAGCATTCAGGGGCATGATAGAGATTTGACACATTTGGAAGCTTTCCTAATATTTTTGGAATTGAATAATAGCATGAATTTTTTTTGAATCATTGGAATATTTTTAATCCTTAAGAAACCACTTCAAAGTTGAGAATTTTAGTTTCAGGGACAAAGTCCCTAAAAGTTCAGAAAACTGGTTCCAATAACTTTTGTTGATGCCATGAAACAACATTACAAGGGGATTTGATGCATCCAAATGTTAAAATATTGTATCCATATAATATGGTAAGATCCATGCAAAAAATAAGGGGTGTGTGAATATAAAATAGTAGTGTTTGAGGGCCTCCAAGTTTCACTTTTATTCATTGTGATCATTCAATGTATTCTACAAGATTTGTGTATCAAATGACCTTCACACCCAAAGATAGAAATTCATGGACTAAAATTTGGCATGGAACATAATGGTATCTTCCCAAAGGTGAATAAATTTTTTTTGAAGAGTTTTCATACATGCAAAGGGAAAAAAATCCATTTTTTTGTTTTCTAGGCCTAGAGAGCTAAGATAGGCCTACAATGCTAGAAGAGAAAGGGGAGACAATAGTACTTTACTTGGGATTTAGGACCTGAAATTTAAAGGATAGTTATGGGCATGGATGATACACAAAAATCTCTCTCATTTTCCTTATTTCACCCTTATAACTTAATAATCATCATCAAAGAAAAAATAGGGCAGTAAGCTTGCACGTGTTTGTTATTTTTCATTTGAGAGATTGGTAATGTTTTTATGATTATTTAAAACTTTTATAGGTCTTGCCCATTCATACATACCCAATTAATCCAAAAATAGGTCTAGGTGAGGTCTAGAACTCATTTTAATCCCCCAAATCCAAAATAGGGTCTCAGAAAGAGCATTAGAGAAGCCCTAAACTAGGTTTTTGATTGTTTTCAAGAGTTTTAACCCTCTAAAATTGATAAAATTTTGTATTATTATGTTTTTCAAGGTTTAATAAGTTATTTTAGAGTTTTTGTATTGATTTAAGGTTGTATGGTATGGTTTATAGACTTAGGGTGTGCTTAAAGGTTAATTAGGCCTAATTGAGGGGAGCCTAATGAAGGGAAAGTGATATTGGAATGGAATCAAGTCTTTAAGATTTAAAAAAAACATGTAATGACATTTATAATATCTATAAATTTTCTAAATTATATAATGGTCAACCCAAAAAGAATTTAACCAAAAAAGGGGTCTACACGCCTAGAGAAGCCATGACACATATGTTGTGTGGAAAGAAGTGATTTAAGGGAATTTGGGAGTTTAAATGGGTTATTTAAGGTGTTATAATATCACCTTAGAATATCAATGACAAAATATTTATCTATTGAAGCCAATACCAAGTTTTGGTCTTTAAAACCCTTGAGATTGGTTGCCTAGTGTAAGCTATTAGAAGCATAAGAGTTTGAAGGCAAATAAATTAAGAATGGAATGATGAAAGGATTATATAAATGAGATTTTAAAATCAAAATAATAATTTGATATTAAAAAAAAACCAAATCAAAGAGAAAGAAAAATTAGTTGTGATTTTTGACCATGTAGGCACGTGTTACTAGCTTTTGCAAAAATGGACCTACAGGCCAAAGTATGCAGGTTCTAATCATGAATTTTCTATAGAGGATAAATATGAATTAATATTCCCATTAAAAATATTTTTTATTATTTTTTAAAATGGTAAATATTCATTGTTTTGGTACAGTCAACCTTATGTCAAATCATAGTCAACATTGGTGCATACCATGGAGAAATTGGCTATTTTGAAACATCTACAGGTTGAGTCAAAGTATTAAATTTGGTAAGTATAGTAAAAATTATCTAAAAAATAATACCATGAAATAATAAATGTCTTATAAATAGTTAAAATGCCCATTGTTTTGACACAGTCCACTACCAGTCAAGAAGGTACCTATTGGAGACCAAATGAAGTTTTGTCAGTTCTAAATGCCAAGAAGTAGTTTAGGCCTTGGAGAATTTTTATAATGGTAAAATATGATGTTTGAAAACTATATTATCCTATGGGAGTTATAAAATTCAGGGGTTTCATACAAAGGTTTGAATAAATACAAGTTTTGCCATGAAGGATTCATGTAGGCAGCTCAAGGTAATTGTTGGTAAAAAGGGTGTATAGGAGAAATTACATGTTAAAATGACTTTAAATTTGGTAATTTTTGTCCTCATGACCTATTATATCCATATAAATTATTTTAAGTGTCATGTGACCATGGGAAGTGCTTGTTTCTTTGTCACAATCCCCCCTATGTCTCATAATGGTCACTATTCATACAAACATACTTTTTGGATTTTTAAGGGGTGTTTAAGTTTTAAAAGTTTATATAATTGTTTTAAAAGAATTTTAAAATGTTTTTAATATTATTAGACACATTTTTATGGTGTCAACACTTTAAACTCCATGAAAACACATTGGTAAGCTCAAATCCCCACATGTATCCTCAAGGCATAAAAGGAAAATTTGAGTTTTGATCACTTAGAGAGGTGTAATTATGTGTTTCAAGTGTCATTAATATGTTTCCAATAAAATTAGATAATTTTAATTGTCAAATTGGTCATTTGGAGAATTTTAAGTTTTTTAGGCTTAAAACACCCAATTTTAGCCCATCTTTAGATGCTTATTTCTTTCATACCATGAAGAGTTGGGCCAAATTATTTTAGTACGTTTTTAGTAACCATATTTAATTTTATTTAATTATGTATTGAGGTTATTTAATGGCATTATTTATATGAATTATTTCTAAGATTGTATGCATGCCCAAAATGCTTGCAAACTGTGTAGGCAATCATCTTTACGTTTGTATCTTTTCACACATTCCACATGGGAGCCCAATTTTTTAATATGCATTGAAGGGGACTGTGTAACATATATTAATGTCAATAATTATTGTATTGGGTGTCTACATTATATGAACAATCATCTTGAAAGGGAGCTTGTTTGAGCTTGCAAAAAAGCTTTTTGCCTAGTTTTGAGTATTCGGACTCATAGGTCCATAAAATGCCCCATAATGACTTTTAAAACACATTTAATATGTATATAACTCTCCAAATATCCTATAAATCTTATTTTTCATTAGAATATGGCACGTTTGGGTGCCTAAAAGGCCTAAAATGGCTCAAAATGCATATTTTAAAAATTATTCAAATAAATAAATGGTATAAATCCATGTAATAGGTCTAATGGGATATTAAAAAATATTATATGGCACTTATAGCTATTAATAATACTTTCTATGGTGCCTACCTGAGCAAAAGGGTCAAAAACCCATTTTTTGACATTTTTGTGCATTATTACAGGTTTAATGGTGTTTTCCACAATTATTTCAAGTATTGAAGGTTTTTAAAATATTAATTTTCATCCTTATAAACATTTCATGAATGTATATAAGTCTTATACAGGGCCAAAAGTGGTTTTTAGGGTGCCAAATGGCCTTGAGAGTAGTTTTCAGGATGGCTGGTTTGAGGTGGTTCAAGCTTGTGACTTCCATCAATGGAGTGTACATGAGTTATAGGTATTATGGAGTTTATTTTAGGTTGCAGGAGAAAATAAACTCAAAAATCAAAGTCAATTTTAAATTAGAATATAACCTCCATGGTCAGTTAAGTAGAAAGTGCTAAGTCAACTAACTTTTGCATAATATCTTCTAAAAGTTCAAGTTGAGGAGTTTTATAAAGTTTTAAAGAGTATCAATAAAGAAAGTGGAAGGGGGGATAAAAAGTGAAAGTGGGAGATTTTTGGATGTGTAAGGATATAATTTAGATTATTTTAATGCTTTTTTAGATATTTTGAGGATATTTTCTCTCTTCTCTCTTCTCTCTTCTCTCTTTCTTTCCCTTTTCTCCTATATCTCCCATTTCTTCCACTTTTTTCAAGAGACTCTCATTTGACAAGGAGAAACTTTATCAAAATTTGTAAGGAAAACCTTTTGAAGCAAAAAAGGTCAATTTTTACCTGTCTCTTACCTCTAAATTATTCTTAACAAGCTTGTGCATGATGGCCTTGTGAAGAAGTGTTCTTCCATGTCTAATATCCTTATTTCTTGCCCATTTTAAGGTGTTTTCAAGTTAGTTTTAGGTCTGAAATTGAAGTATTTCCAGCATTAATGGATTCCTAGTGTGAATTTTTTAATTCCTCTTTGCTTCATGTATTTTTTGGTGAGCCTAGTTTATGAAACACTTATGTAAATTAACTAGTTTGTGAGGTTGTGTGAGTAAGATTTATCTTATGTTAAATTAGTGTTTATTTCATGCTTATGTGAGTATTAATTAATCTGGTGTATCACCCATTTATCTCTTTTATTTACCCTATACCCCCCTCTCTACCTCTTTTCCAAGCAAAAACATTAGTTCAAGTGATCTACCAAGAGGAAGCTAGCCTTCTCCAGAGATTTTACCTCACTACAGGATACCCATAGCCTAAGATTGCTCCAATATTGTGGCTGGGAGTGAGAGAGCCTAAAAAACTTTCCCAAGAGGGTGTAATTCTATGCCACAATAGTTTTTGGCATGCCTGGTGGGATCACTTTTGAATAAAATTGGTCAAGTTTGATGTTGGTTTAATCAATTTGTAGTAGTTATAGATTTTATCTTTTAGTATCTGACAACTCTAAGGAACACTCAACAATCTGGTGGTAGAGCAGTAACTATCTTTCATGCCAAAGGTAACTACAAGACTAGCTTCAAGAGGTATTCCTTTTGAATTACCTTTAAACTTAGCAAGAAGGTTAAGATTTACTAATACTCACCCATACATAGGAAGCTTTCCTCCTGAACCAATCTCAAAATCTACCTCAATAAGAAGATCTTGGTTGGGTCCTTTCACTACCATGGCAGCCCCTAGAGCTTTCCCTTTTGTGGCTTTCAATGGTCAGAGTCCTTTGAACCTCCAAAGTATGATCCCATTCTAGTGGTAGCTCTTAAAAGTTTTTCTTATTTCATGGGAGACCAATATACAACCCCTTCTAAGCACCTTAGGGATATATCCAATATTTGTAATATTCATAATGTCAATGAGGAAAATGTAGCTATCAAGTTATTGACCATCTCTTTCAAGGGTAAAACCCTAGACTGGTATAGAATCCTTAATACTAACTTAATCACATCATGGAACTAGTTAGGTGATGTATTGTGTAAGATATTTGAATACAAGAGTGACCTCTTGTCACTTGTTGAACAACTAATAACAATTAAGAGGGCTCCTCTTGAGATTATGCAGGACTTCAATACCAAGTTTCAAAAGATATGGGATAAGATTCTGATCTCTATCAGACCTACTCCTAACTATGCTTTCCTTTACTATCTAAAAGCTCTTAACAATGATATTATAGTAATGATTCAGTCTATGGAAGGAAATACATTAGCAGATGCCTATGAGATGGTAATCAGAGTAGAGAATAGTCTAGTACAAGCTGAAAAGCTTACACCTAGACCACCAATGACTTTATTTCTTGAGATTCAACCACCTCTTATTTCTATTCCTCCCCTTGATATCATTCCTCTTATGCAAACACTTACTTCAATACCTACAGCAAAGCAAGAAAATGCTTCAACTAGTCAATCTAGTCACCCCCAAGAAAATAAGAAATTTTAAGAGCTTATGAGCATGGTTCAATCATTTAGTAATGAATTGGTGAATGTGAAGAGGCAAGTTCAATTTAATAAGCCTTATCAATCTCATATCATCCTTAGTAAAAATATTATCAAGCAAGTAGGCCATCCTAAAAAGGAAATTTCCAAAGACAAGATCAAGGACAAGGGCAGCCTAATTATGCTAGACAAAATAACTATAATCCAAGTACTTCAAGAACCTCTAATACTTTGGTCACTACTTAGAACAACATTGCTCAAGAAAGTGAGGGTACCATACCTTAGAATTAGTCTTTCAATTATTCCATTATCCCAAACATTAAATTCAATCAAGATTTCAATGATCAATGGTAGCAGGGTTCTATATATGGATACAATCAAGCTCTTATGGCTTGAAACATATAAACGCCCATGATGACAAAATGAAAAGAGCCTCAATAAGGCCAAAGGCCTAATTAATAACCAAACCATTTTGGTGCTACAATGGTTAATTATGAGCATGAAGAGTGCTATGCACTCAATCAATAGGCTATTTTTGGCCAAACATATATTCTAATGGTAGCTAATACAAGGTTCAAAATAATGAATATGGATGGTAATAAAGAATCAATCAAAGATCCTCCTACTATTACTCCATTAATATCAAAGCCAAGTGAACCTATTATTTCTCTAAAGGTTCCAATACTTCCAAAGAATTAGAACCAAGGGAATGCCTTTGTATCTCAAAACTCATAATTTCAAAGTATGGTTGTTCCCCCCAAATCACAAACAAAAGTTGGTGGTTTGCCCATCAATATTGTTGAACAAATGAAAAATTCCAATATGAGTGTACCAATGTGGTATGTTCTTTCTATGCCTAGTCAAGTAGATATCCTTTAGGAAGGTTTATCAAAGATTAATGTTTCTGAAAATCCACCAAATAAGGAAACTATGGTTCTCACCAATATAACCAAAGGACCTAATGAAGGATAATAAAGCAAGGTGGTCAAACCTCCTCCTTTCTATATTTATGTAATCATTGGTGATTATTTGGTACATAACTGCATGGCAGATAGTGGAGCAAGTAATTCAATGATGCCAAATTCAATAGTAGATCAACTTGGCTTAAAGTATGAACCCCAATCTCAAGGATTTTTATAGGTTGATAGATCTTCCACCAAACTAACTAGTATTATCATAGGTATTCACTTGAACCTATATGCTTGTCCTAGTGTTTTGGTGGATCAAGATGTGTTGATTCTAGAGGTGCTTCCTCATTTTTCTTTATGTTTATCTAGAGACTTCACAACCAAAATTTGGGGTTATCTAGTAGCAGATTTATCCTACATGGCTTTCAAAATAAGGTATGGGACCAAGGTATCCATCAAATCTGAGCCTATTGCATAATTTAATATTGAGCTTTTATGGGATAGATAACCCAAACATCAATTATACCATTCTTGATGAAGATGAACCTTTGGTTGGTCAAGAATTAGACACTCATCTTAAGGGAACACTTGATAGGTTCCGAGATGAGTTTTTGAGTAAAAATAAACTAATTTACCCTTTGGAAGGTGTTGAGAAAAAATATATTGGGGTCTACTACTTGCATGAGGAGAATGAATTCTTGCCATCTCTCACTAGGCCACAGGAAGATACTAGTGGTTTTGGAAGTTGTTATTTGATGGCTCAAGGAGCAAACATGGAGTAGGTGCAGGTTTGATGTTAATATCTCCCTCTAATGATAATTAATTTTCTTCTTATAGGTTCTAATTTAGTTTCTCTTGAAATGCAACTAAGTATTAAGGTCTTATCCATGGCCTTAAGTAGGCTAGTAAGAGGGGAATCAAGAAATTACAAGTATATGGGGATAGTGAGCTGATAGTCTAGAAGGTTAAAAGCTAAAACATCATAAATAATCCTTTGATGAAATACTACAAACATAGAGTGTGGGATATACTTGAAGACTTTGAGGCCTTCAAGATCCAAGTAGTGCCAAGGATTCAAAATCAACATGCTGATAGGCTGGTAGTTGTGGGGGCTCAGTTTGATATCCAAAATGAGTTAAAGAAGACAAAAGTACAACCACATGTTAAACTTATAGTGAGACCATTAGTGCCAAATAATGAGGCTCATTGGTAGGTCTTTGATATTGATAAGAAGATTGCTTATTTCTTGCACCAAGAAGCAGAGTTTTCCTCAATGAACCAAGGAAAATTTCAACATTAGTACAAGGATCAAATTGTTCAGTTGAGGTCTAAAAAACTTCCTAAAGGATTGGTCACCCTTGAATGTATTTTCCATGAGGGAGACCATACGAAGAAAGACAAGGAAATGATGTCAACTAATGAGGAGAACTATGAAAGAGTTTTTATTTTCAGAGACAAGCTCCTCAAGCTTGGGAAAGTAAGCAATGAGGTAGAAAGGCATGTTTTCATTGAAATTTTTAAGGAATATTCAAACATATTTGATTGGGAATACAATGATCTGAGAGGTTTTAATCCCAAGCTATCCCAACACACTATAGAACTAGAGGCCAATGTTAGGCTTGTGAGGTAGAAACAAAGGCCTATCAACCAAAAAATTGAAGTCTTAATGAGGAAAGAGTTGGCCAAATTGATAGAATCCAATATAATTTTTCCATAAAACACTCCTCATGGGTAGCCAACATGGTACCTATGAGGAAGAAGAATGATGATCCCTGGTTGTGTGTTGATTTTTGAGACTTGAACAGGGTCTCTTTAAAATATCACTACCCCTTACCATCCATAGAATAGCTCCTTCAAATGGTTGTTGGTTCAGAATGCTTCTCTCTTTTGGATGGGTACTCGAGATATAACCAAGTGTTGGTAAGAGAATATCAATACCAGACTACCTTCACCACAAAGTGGGGCACATATACCTATCAAAAGATGCCTTTTGGCTTGTCAAATACTAGGGCCACTTTTCAAAGAGAAATGGATATGGCCTTCCAAGGATTACTAAATCATATGGTACTTGTCTACTTGGATGACATAATAGTTTTCTCTAAGAGGGCTAGTGATCACTTAGATCACCTGAGATTGATCTTTGAAATATGTAGGGAATATGGGATATCTTTAAACCCTAAGAAATGTGTGTTTTATATCCATGAGGGCAAACTCTTGGGACATATTATCTTAAAATAAGGATTAGCTATTGACCCAGATAGAATAAGTGTCATCTTGGAGTTATCCTTACCCATGCATAAGAAGGGACTCCAAGTTTCTTTAGGAAAATAAACTTTGTGAGAAGGTTTATACCTAGTTTTGCAGACTTGGTTAAACCCATCACTACCATGCTAAAGAAAAACCCAGTGTTCACTTGGTTAAATGAAGGTAATTCAACATTTGAGGCTATCAAGCACAAGCACCCATGCTTATGAATCCTAATTTTTCAAGGGATTTTATATTATAGGCCTTAATATTGATAATATATCTACTATGTTTATGCAAAAGAATAATGAAGAGCTTGAGCAACCAATAACATTTTTTAGTTTAGGAGCTTGAGGGGTATGAGGTGAGGTATACTTTTGTGTAAAATCAAGTCTTTGCAGTAGTAAGAGGCCTTAAAAATTTTAGGCCAATGCTCTATAATAGAAAAATCTATCTTATGGTGTCTCATCCTGGAGTGAGAGACTTACTTCTTAACAAATACTTCAACATAAAGAGGGCTAGTTGGATTACCAAGGTCATGGAGTATGACATGGAGATCAAGGTCACTAAGCTAATGAGAGGTAAAGGCTTGTTTGAGAATATGATTGATGACCTTCATGAAGACAAAGAGGTTTTCTTGGTAACACAAGATAACTCATAGATAGATGCACTTCCACCTCATACCAGTTGGCTCTGAGATATGACATATTTATTGATAATAGGTGAATGCCCACAAAGTATGGATAGGGTAAAAAGAATGTATTTTAGACTTCAATCCATACCTTATGCATTGATTGATGGGGTTTTATTTAGAAAGGACCTCAATAGAGTGATCCTAAGATGCATAGATGATGACCAAGTGACAAGGATATTGAAGTAATTCCATGGTGGGCTTGTAAGAGGCCATTTTTCTCTAAGGACTACAACAAAAGCGATGAGAGCTAGTTATTATTGGCCCAGCCTCTTCAAGGATGCATATGCATGGGTAAGAAAGTGTCAAAAGTGTGCTCTTTTTGTGGGAAATCAAAGATTGGCAACCTTTCCTCTCAATCCAATTCAAGTAGAGAAACCTTTCATGTAGTGGGGTTTGGACTTCATAGGAATGATCAACTCACCTTCTAATGGAGGACACAAATGGGCACTCACTACTATCAACTACTTCACCAGGTGGGTAAAAGCAATTGTCTTGAAAAAATCAAATGAAACAATAGTGTTGGATTTCTATGATAGCATAATAACAAGGTTTGGTGTACCAACAACAATAATTTTAGATAATGCCTTGGCATTTTTTGTCATGAAGACAATTGTGTGGGCACTTTAGATGGGCATCTACCTTAGTACATCTTCAAACTACTAACGCCAAGGTAGTGGACTAGCAGATTCAACAAACAAAAACTTGATAAGGATCATCAAGAGGACTATGGAAGAGAATTAGAGAGTGTAGCACACAAAGCTAAGGATAACCTTATGGGATAATAGAGTAACTCCTAAAGTTTTCATTGGCACCTTACCATTTATACTTGTATATGGGAGGGAGGCCAAATTTCCCATCTCTCTTGAGTTACCTACCTTAGAATTAGCCCCTTATCTTGATTTGATTGAGAGTGAACCTATGAGCATGAGGATGGTAGATCTCATGGAGCTTTAAGAAATGAGAGACCTTGTAATGAAAACACTAGAGTCACATCAAGATCAAGTCAAGAAAGCCTCTGACAAGAGAGCCATAGAAAGAGAATTCAAAGAGGGGGATATAGTATTCAAGTGGGATTCAAATAAGTCCAATCTAGGTAACCATACCAAATTTGACAGCTTGTGGAGTGGTCCTTATTTGATCCATGGATGCAAACAACATAATGCTTTTCAACTTGCTTGACTAGATGGAGAGGTACTACCCATACCAGTAAATGGGATTCATCTAAAGCCTTGTTATTATAATAGTTTGTATCCATTTTATATGTTTTAAATTTTTTATATTTTTTAATGTTTCCCTTCCCTAAGTGCCTTCTACACATCCTTTTTTAGTTGTGTGTTTCCATTCCCTAAGTGCCTTGAGCATAGTGTTGTTTTCATTTCTTGTTATCCTTGTTGCTTCAAAAAGAGGTTTTAAAAAAGGGACAACCTTGTATCATTTTCACATCAGTTGTATAATAAATATTTGTGACCCCATATGCCCAATGGATTAGACAAGGCAACTAATCTATTGCATAGCAGGTATGCAATCCTAAGAGGTCACTAAAAATGTTGGCCTAATTTGGCCTACATACAAATTATTTTTCCTAGATGGATCAAGAAACTCTCTTGGACATTTAAGTAACCTTATACCCCCATGATTAGTCCCTTTTTTGTCTTGAATTGATGATTTAGTAAAACATTTGGGGAGGTCTTGGTGTGGTGTGAGAAGCTGAGCAGAGTTCTGGTTGAGTGAGCATCCAGGGGCATGAAGGAGATTTGAAACATTTGGAAGCTTTCTTGAGGTTTTTGGAATTGAATAATAGCATGAAAAACTTGTTTTAATCATTGGAATATTTTTTAGCCTTGATAAACCACTTCAAAGTTGAAAATTTTAGTTTTAGGGGACAAAGTCCCTAAAAGTTCAAAAAATTGATTCCAGGAACTTTTGTTGATGCCATGAAAAAATATTTCAAGGGGATTTGATGCATCCAAATGTTACCATATTTTATCCCTATCACAAGGGAAGATCCATGCAAAAAATAAAATGTGTGTGAATAGAAGAGAGTAGTGTTTGAGGGCCTCCAAGTTTCACTTTTATTCACTATGATCATTCAATGTATTCTATAGGATTTGTGTATCAAATGACCTTCACACCCCAAGATAGAAATTAAAGGTCTCAAATTTGGCATGGAACATCATGGTATCTTATTAAAGCTAAATAAAACTGATCCCAAGAGTTTTCATACATGCAAAGGGTAGAAAATCCATTTTTTAGTTTTCTAGGCCTAGAGAGCTAAGAGAGGCCTAGAATGCCAAAAGAGAAAGGGATGAAAACATTAATTTCCTTGGAATTTAGGACCTGAAATTTGGATTATAGTTGGGGTAATGGATCATACACAATACCTCTCTTATTTTCCTTAGTTCACCCCTATAACTCAAGAACCATCATCAAAGCAAAAATAGGGTAGCAAGCTTACACTTTTTTTTTTTTTTGAGATATTTTTAATGTTTTTATGATTATTTAAAACTTTCTCAGGTATTACCCATTAATACCTATCCAATGAATCCAAAAAGAGGTCTAGGTGAGGCCTGGAACTCATTTTAACCCCACAAATCCAAAACAGGGTCTTAAAAAGAGCATGAGAGAAGCCCTAAACTAGGTTTTTATTGTTTCCAAGATTTTTATCCATAAAAATTTTCTAAACTTTTATATTATGATGTTTTTAAAGTTTTAATAAGTTATTCAAGAGGTTTTGGATTGATTGAAGGCTGTGTGGTATGGTTTATAGACATGGGGTGTGCTTAAAGGCTAATTAGGCGTAATTGAGGGGAGCCTAATGAAGGGAGAGTGATATTGGAGTAGAATAAGGTAATTAATATTGTAAAAAACATGTAATTATATGGATAATATATATAAATGGACTCAATTTTTCAATAAATTTTATATAATGGCCAACCTAGCGTAGATAAGCCATGGTGAGTATGTTGTGTGGAAAAAAGTGTTTCAAGGGAATTTGGGAGTTGAAAGGGGTTATTTCAGGTGTGATAATATCACCTCAGACTATCCATGAAAAAATATTTAACTATTGAAGCCTATACCAATTTTTGGTCTCTGAAACCCTTGAGATTGGTTACCTAGTGGAAGTTATTGAAAGCATAGGAGTTTGAAGGCAGAGAAATGAAGAGTGGAATGATGAATAATGATATACATGATATTTTAAAATAAAAATAATCATTTTATATCAAAAAAAACCAAATCAAGTAGAAATAAAACTCAATTGTGAGTTTTGACCATGCAGGCATATGTTACTAGCTTTTGCCAAAATGGGCCTCCAGGGCAAAGTATGCAGGATCTAATCATGATATTTTTTGTAGAGGATCATTATGAATTAATATACACATTAAAAATAATTATTAATATTTTTTATAATGGTAACTATTCTCTATTTTGGTATAGTCAACCCTATGTCAAATCACAATCAACATTGGAGCATACCTTAGATAAATTGGCCATTTTGGGACATCTATAGGTTGAGTCAAAGCATGAAATTTTGTAAGTATAAAATAAATTATGTATAAAATCATAATATGAAATCATAAATTTAATATCAAGAGTGAAAGTGCCTGCTGTTTTGACACAGTCCATTGCCAGTCAAGAAAGTGGCCATTGGAGACCAATGAAGTTTTGTCAGTTTTGGATACCCAGAAGTAGTTTAGGCCTTGGAGAATTTTTATAATGGTATAATATGATTTTTAAAAACTATATTGTCCTATTTTATTGATCAAATTCATTTTTTTATGCAAAGTTTTGAAAAAAGATAAGTTCTAGCACGAAGGATTCATGCAGGCAGCTCAAGGTAATTTTTGGTAAAAAGGGTCTACAGGATAAAGTACATGTTCAAATGAATTCAAATTTGGTAATTTTGGTCATAATTACATATTATATCAATTTAAATTATCATAAGTGTCATTTTTTTGTGGTAAGTGCTCATTTTTTTGTCACAACCCCCCTATGTCTCATAATGGTCATTATTCATGCAAGCATACTTTTTGGATTTTTAAGGTGTATTTCAGTTTTACAACATTAGTAAAGTGTTTTAAAATAATTTTAACATTTTTATGGTGTCAAAACTTCAAACTCCATGCAAACACATTGGCAAGCTCAAATCCCCACAGGGATCCTCAAGGCATAAAAGGCAAAGTTCTATTTTGATCATTTGGAGAGGTGTAATAAGGTGTTTAAGGTTTCATTACTATTTTTAAAATAAAATTAGATGATTTCAATGTTAAAAATGGTAACTTAGATAATTTTATGCTTCTTAAGGCTTAAGACATCTAGTTTTAGCCCATCTTCATATGCTTGTTTCTCTCATACCATGAAGATTTGGGCCAAATTATTTTATGATGTTTTGAGTACCCATATTTAATTTAATTTATTATGTATTTAGGTTGCTTAATTTCTTTAGTTGTATGAAAAATATCTAAGAGTGTAAACATGCCCAAAATGCTTGAAAACCCTATAGGCAATCATCTTTACGTGTGTATCTTTTCACACCTTCTGCATGGGATCCAATTTTTTCAAGAGGTATTGAAGGGTCCTATGTAACATATATTCATATCAATAATTTTCATACTATGTGCATTCATTATATGAACAATCGTCTTGAAAGGGAGCTTGTTTGAGCTTGCAAAGGAGCTTTTTTCTTAGTTTTGAGTTTTTGGACACGTAGGTCTATAAAATGGCCTATAATGACTTTTAAAACAAATTAATGTGTATATCACTCCCTATATCTCTTAAAAATCTTATTTTTCATTATAATTTAGCATGTTTGGGTGCCTAGAAGACCCAAAATGGCTCAAAAATGCATATTTTTGAAAGTATTCAAAGAAGTAAATGGTATAAATACATGAAATAGGTCTAATGGAACATAAAAAAAATTATATGTCACTTTTATATCTTCATAAGAGTTTCTATGGTGCTTGGCTAAGCAAAAGGTTCAAAACCCCATTTTTTGACATTTTTGTACATTATTATAGGTTTAATGGTGATTTCCACCATTGTTATAGGAATTAAAGGTTTTAAAAATCTTAATTTTCATCCTTATAAATATTTCATGAATGTTTAGAAGTCTTCTATAGGGCCATAAGTGGTTTTTAGGGTGCCAAATAGCCTTGGGAGTAGTTTTCAGGATGACTGGTTCAAAGTGGTTCGAGTTTGTGACTTTCATCAATGGAGTCTAAATGAGTTTCAAGTATCATGGAGTTTATTTCAGGTTGGAGGATAAAATAAACTCAAAAATAAAATATAATCTCAAAAAGCAAAGTCAAGTTGAAATTAAAAGATAACCTCCATGGTCAGTTAAGCATAAAGTGCTAAGTCAACTAACTTTTGCATAATATCTTCAAAAAGTTCAAGTTGAGAAGTTTTTTAAAGTTTTAAAGAGTATCAATCAATAAATTGGAGGGGGAGTGAAAAAGTGAAATTGGGAGAGTTGTGGATGTGGAAGATAGAAGTTGGAGTATTGTAATGTTTTTTTAGATATTTTGAGGGTATTTTCTCTCTTCTCTTTTCTCTCTCTTTCCCTTTTCTCCTTTATCTCCAATTTATTGCCATTTTTTCAAGATAATATCATTTTACAAGGATAAAATCTATTAAAATTTGTAAGAAAGATCTTTTGAACAAATAAAGATCAATTTTTACCTATCTCTTGCCTCTAAATTGTGCTTTGTAAGCTTGTGCATGATGGCCTTGTGAATAAGTGTTATTCCATGACCATTTTCCTTCTTTCTTGACCATTTTTAGGTGTTTTAAATTTAGTTTCAGGTCTGAACTTGATATATTTCCACCATTAATTGACTCTTGGTGTGAATTTTGAAATCCTCTTTGCTTCATTTATTGTTCGGTGAGCTTAGTTTATGAAACACTTATGCAAATTAACTAGTTTGTGAGGTTGTGTGAAGAAGAATTGTATTATTATAAATTAGTGTTTATTTCATTCTTATTTGAGTGTCAATTTATTTGGTGTATCACCCATTTATCTCTTTTAGTTACCCTATACCCCCCTCTCTACCTCTTTTCTAAGCAAAAACATTAGTTTAAGTGAGCTACCAAGAGGAATTTAGCCTTCTCTAGAGGTTCAACATCACTACATGATACCCACAACCTGAGATTGCTCCAATATTTTGGCTAGGAGTGAGAGATATTAAAAACATCTCCCACAAGGGTGCAATTTTATGCCACAACACTACCATCCTATCCCATGACCAGATTTTATCCTTATTATTCCACTATCTTTCTACCTGCACATTGTCCCACTTTAGTGAGGCATTACCTTTTAGCTTTGTGCTAGTGAATTTCACTTTATTATGTTCTTACATAAACTCATAGTTAAATTATTTCTCCATATCTATTATTTAGTCCCTAATCTCTTTGAGCTTTTAACTATTATTATAGCATGGTTTATCACTTTTTAGCTTATTTCCAATTCTTGGTATAAGTACGATAAATATTATCTTATCCACATTATCCATTATCCTTAATCCCAAGTTCTTGATCTTCTTAATCCTCATATTCACTCACATCATCACCATGAGCACCTCTCTTTTGAGTCAAATCCATTTCATCCAACCTTACCTGCATAACTCTCATCATCTCTACCAAATCAACCACATGAGGTCCTTCCACACTTTCCCCTCTTCAAATAACATTTTTTAATGTGTTTCATACTTCCAATAATTAAAACTTATCTTACACAACTTACCAATAGACTCCACTTGAGTATCCTCTATGCACACTCTATCCCATTAATGAAATGAAGCTCTGATACCAAATGATGCAAACACAAGGAATGGAAGGCCAATTCAAGCCTACCTTTATTTCCTATGTTTCAAAGGTTCAAATTCTACCATGGAGATATATAAAAAAATACACATTAAATTAAATAACTCATAAGTATGCCATATAAATTATTCATTCAATTAAATTTTAATAGGTTACAAGTTTATTTTTGCTAATGTTGAGTTATTTTAAATACATGATATGGAGGAATGCATTAACACTAATCCCCTAGTTCCTCATTGATCTCTAACTCCCATTTTTGTAAATTAATATCTCTTTTTTTATTAATAAAATGAAGAACCACACACTTCTGGTCTATTATGCCAATTTCCAAGAGTTGAAACACCCCAAAACATTTGACCTTCCTCCTCCTTACCTTGAATGCTCCCTCCCTATTCATTTGAACTCCTACTTGGCATTTTTTTCCAATTAAAGATTTATTTTCCCTTGCCTAGGAATTAACTCCTCCAATGGTTATAAGAAAGTCTAAAAAGAAAAAAGAAAAATAAAATCCACCTGTAGGTATATTTAGGCAACATCTATTGGTGAAGCCAAAATGAAATAGAATGTAGATGTCATTTTATATACTACCTGGTCAATATTTTTCAAGCATGTAACATAATAACATTATACAAGACCTAATTCAATATTTAATTTAATTCTCATCACCTATCTAGTCTTAATAAACCAAAAAATAAATGAATAAGGAAATAATGTCATTATAAACACCAATGATCAATGACACAAAGTACCTAAAGACTACACCATAGAAAGAGATTGTTGATTAACAAAGGCATAAATTTCCATTGACTAGAAGTTCCTGTTTGAACTTCAAAATGTTTGTTTACAACTATAAAAACACATAAAATTCTTCAAGACTAAAATGGCTATTTAAAACCACAGAATAATTGATAATATAAGTTAGTTTACAACTATTATTTACCAATTAAGTATTCTAGGACCAATTTAGTGATGAGATATCTATAAAAAAAGAAATATCTTCATTTATTGGAAGACCAAATCAAACAACTAAGATAGTCTGATTCAACTATGGAAGTAATCTTATCCAACCCAAGATCAAAAACATGAACAAGCCATAAGCAAGTGTGGCACAACATGGAAATGAGAACAACTTGAAATACACAACCAAATGAAAAGAAAAGTAAAATAAAAATAATCAAACCACTCTATTTTTGTGTGATACATGATAACTTGTCCACCATGGATGCTCTTGCATCAAAATCTTAGGACATTTTTTTTGAAACCCTAAGGAAAACCTAGGGTTTGGATAGGTTTGAATCAATATGTGATTTCACTAATTGTTTTATTTATTGTTGAATTAAAATTGATATTAACCCTAAACTAGATAAATTGAATTGAGTAAATAAGCATGATAATAATATAGTCCTAAACAATAAACTAAAGATGAAACTAAAATAGATAAAGTGAAACAAAAAAATAAGGCTAAACTATGCAAAAGATATATATACTTAGTTTTTTGAGTCATTAGGTGACTACATAGGAAACAAGAATGTAGGATAATAACACCCTTAAGGATAATAATTTTCTTAGATGATGAATTAAGTGCCATCAAGAAAAGAAACACCTATCAAGATTGGACTGGAAGTCCTTATTGTCCATATTGGCCAATTTTTTCCTATTGAAGAAAGCTATAACTTTTAGAATAGTTGGGTGTGATAGTGGAAATTAGGTCTTTTTACATTGATTTGATCTTCAAAAACTATACAAATACATGTATATGCCTTCTTAAAGTTGCAATCCATATATTTTTTCCACAAGGAGATAATTATTATGAAGTATTAAAATGGGTTAGTGGGTGGAGGTTTGATAAACCTCAACACTCATTGTGTTGAGCATTACACAGATACCCATAATCCAAAGAGGGATCAAACATAGATGTAGTTATCCTACCTATGGGTTTTATGAAATTATGCTCCTTTGACTATATGAATGAATATATAATTGGATTTAATACTATATCATGATTGTATATGTCCACACAAGAATAAATTCATACTTGGTTCATGATTGCTTAAAGTGCTTAAGAGCTAATTGGGAAAGACAATGAAACTTTTGTCTTTTGTGCATTTGTGTAGACAAGCTTATGTATTAGATTTGATAGGTTTAAAAATATGTTTTAAATGAAAAAGTAAATGTGATTTTATAACTATTTAATAATGAAAATTAAATATTGGAGTGCTTAAGAATATTTAGGCTGACCCTAAGGATATTTTTATTTTTGAATTTTTAACTATTTTCATGAAAGAACATAATCAATAGATTGGGACATGAATGAAAAATGTTACTATCCTATTAGGTGATACTATCCCTTTAAAAAAGTGTTAATTTTTAGGTTTGATTTAGTGCATAGAGGTGTTTTTAATAGTAATATCATTTATGTAGATGATAATGAATGGTCTTGTGGTGAAATATGGTCTCCTCTTATGATTAAGATAGGTCAAATTAGAAAAATAAGTGTCAATTAAGTGCATAATAAATACATGGTAAAAATGGACAAAAATATTCATGATCAAGTATTCATGACCAAATTTAGGCTTTTACAATAGGAAATTATCAATGACTTGGTGGGGACTAATTAGGGTTTTCCAACCCATCTTTATAACTCATTTTTCTAGGTTAATCTTGTGTCAAAAGTGAAGCTAGGGCTTCAAGGCAAGGATAAGAGACACCAAGGATGCATATGAATTAGGGAAATAAAATACAACTAAGTAATCTAAAGTCAAAAAAATTGTGGTCTAAGGTGAAAAAAATATGTATAGTCAACCTAGATATTACCATTTTTCATAGGGGTATGAGCTTTGTTGAAAGTGTTTATGTAGGTTTTAAGGTCCCATTTCTTGATTTGAACCATCATAAAGCAAATAGTAATATTTTTGAGACATTAAGATGTAGGTAGTGAGTAGTATAACTAATAAAATTAGCTAATTTCATTTATTCTCCCTCATCTTGTCAATTTTAAAAAAAGTTAGTGTGTTATCAATCTCTCTTTCACATTCATATTTATATGGTTAATGTACTATTTCACATAATCTAAATTTAAATAGTTTTATCTTATTTATATTTCATTAATTAAAAAAATAAAACACATATTTCCTATTAGAATGGATTCAAAATATGGTTTAAATCTTATTTCATATGGTACTCAATAATGGGTCTTATCATGTTTTTCTTGGTAGACCTCGTGTCATATCCCACTTTTGAGGTTTATTTAGTTTAATTAAATTTGTGTGTTTGTACACAATAAATAAACTATTTAATGGGGTTTATGTGTTTTATGGACTTGGATTTTTTGAGGGTACCACTAGAGTCCTAGTTTGGACTTGTCTAAGAATGGTTTATCTTCAAACACCCTTATCTAGTACATGGGGGAATAATGCCAACAATATAAATTTTATGCCCCATCACCTACAACTACCCCCACACCACCACACACATACATATATTAATTTTAGGGTTGGTGCCACATTGATATTACACACACATAAGCATATATGTTTAAAAATGCCTCAATAGAGGATGTATACCATTATAAGCATGGTAAATAATATAGTGAATGATCTTAAAAAGATAATGGATGTGAAGTGCATGTGTATGTACCTAAATTTTGTGAATTTAATAAGATTTGTGGAAACCTTGTTGGTAGAATTGATTTGGTAATTATCAAAGGCATAAATAGAAAAGGTAGTGGTGTTATTAATAAAAATTATAAATAACTAGTTTGTATCAGCAAAGAAGAAGAATTTTTGGCCTTTCAAAGAGGCATTTAAGGATGTAGAAGATGATAATTTTATAGATACATGATGGAAGTATTATAAATAGCCATTATAAATGGATTATCTTGGCTCAAATCTGTCTTTTTTAGAGGGCTTATCTTGGGAATGTATTTTTTTCTCATCCACATGTAAATTCTTGCATGATAAGTATGTTAGTGTTGGATTTGGTGAATAAGGAATTAATCCTCCTAACATGAAGAAATGGATTTTACATTAGGATCACTACATTTTTTTATGGTAATGTAAGGAACATAAAACTAACTAGGTAGGTGGAATTTTTTGATGTCTCTACTTCTTATAAAATATAAAATTTAATACCTTCACTTTGTTTTGTAAATCCTAGGATGAGCACAAATGGTATCCATGCATTCAAGAGAAGTAATGGTTTTAGTTAGACAAGATCTTCCTTATATTTTATTTTTATTATGAATCTACCCATTGTCTACGTGTCTTCTAGGATATCATGCCTCTCCTTTCCTCAAAGTTAATGTCTTGAACTTATTTTTTGGAGTTCCACATAAAATGTAATGGTTGAGTTTTATGTATCAGGGTATTTAGTGTCTTAGGCATAATCCATTCATAGAGGGATCTAGATTGAGTGAGATATATTTTTATCTTTATTCTATTTCATGAGGATTTAATGGTCACCATGATAATAACCTTATATCAACAATAGTTTAAAATATCTACTATTTTTTCATTAAAGACATCAAGTAGCATGGAATAGATTTTATACTATAGTTAGTTTGAGTCTTGGAGGCTTGAAAGTGTAGATAATATTATGACCTAAAATATGGGTGGATAAAGGAATAAATTATGTGTGTGGGGTGTCCATTTTCTTAGGTATAGTTCTGTAGATGTAAAAATTTATATTTCCCCATGGTGCCCTTGGCCGTTATCTTTTTTTATTATAGTATTGTATACTATATATTGTTGTGACCAACATGACCTATTTTCCTAATTTTAAATTGGGACCCTATTTTGGGCTTGTCCAAACCTTGTTATGAAATGAATTGGTCCAAAGTATAAGATAACATTCATTGTCCTAAAGCTGAGTAGAAATCAAGGTTGTAATTGAATCTTTTTCATAAGTCCCTAACTTTTAAATATGAGTCCTTTGGCCAAATGAGGTATTCATTCAATTACTAGACTAATAGGGTTAGTTAAATGTTATTATTCTTCCTAGTTTGATTCATGATTTAATTGATGTCTAAGTCTAAATTTTTATATGTACTTGTTTGTTGAAGTTATTCTATTCATCTGTGAGGTTTTTAGTTCTATAAATTTCATCATATTGAATTTTTTATTTTATTTATGGACTAACTTCGCTAATTGTATCCTAAAGGTTGTTTTTTTACATGGATAAGTGTTTTGACCCCATAGGGCAGCCTTAACAAAACCTACTTAGTCTAGATCAGAAGGATCCTCCTATAGTATGAAGGATTTTCACATAGTCATTTTGCTAAAATTTCCCAACATGGATCATTTCCACTCATATCTCTTGCAATAATACAAACCATCAAATTTAAGATTATAAATGAACTCAAATCTTAAAGTCTAAGTGCTTGAGTTCTAATTCCAATGGCTAACTCCATGGGATCTAAGATCATTCCACATGTCACCACCTAGCTTCCCCACAAAGGATCTTTTGAAATGACCAAGTATTTTATTTGGTAAGCCCTAGATTCATAGGATTAAGACATGCATATTCATCCTACTTCTCCATGGATTAGAAGGAATTTTTTTAATTCCAAGTTCCCTAAGCACCCAATCAAATTAGATTATGGCACATTTTCATCATAATTACTGACTTATTCTAATAAAAATGGCTAAGGTAGGGACCATACAAGCATATAAATTAATGAGATTATTACACATGTCTCAATCTCAGTATTATTAAACTAAATATTGTAATGGCCAAGTCTCAGGCATATAGATAAGTGAGATCATGATATGTGTCATGATCCTACTCATCCATGAATATTAGATAGAGATAGGTACTCTAAAGTAGGAGATAATATAGATAAGTGAGGTCATCCCCATGGTAGCATGCACTCATTTAGATTCTATAGATAGAGATACACATTCTAAGGATAGGTTACCCTCTAGATAAGTGATATCATGTCATGTGGCATCATCCCACTCTTCCTCAAGAGTATTCCCAAGTTTTGAGGTTCCTTGATCGACTGGATAGACAAGATCATGGACATATGGCATGATATTACTCATTCATGGAAAATATAATAAGGTTGAGGTCCCAAGGTTCCTAGAGCACTCAAAAAAGTGAGGGCCATCCACATGGTAACATATCACTAGTTCATAGCCTAGAGAAGAAGCAAAATATTATATGGATCTTATTAGTCCTTTGATAAATATGATTGATCCACATGGAAACATATCACTAAAATATGGTCAAATTCCCAAGGGAACATGCATTTAAACTTAGTGACCAAGTGAAAGAAAGAGATATCATGCCATGTGTAGGCACCTCACTTATTCACTACTAAAGGTTGCCTAGGATGCTAAAAGCCTAGTTCAAATCTAGTGTAATAGTGAAGATGTGTCAAGTTTCAAGATATGAATAAAATAAAAACAATAAAAAGGTAAAATATAAATAAAACAAGGCCTATATGCATAAAAATTAGACACATGGAAAAATTATGACTCAACAAAGTGACTAAGAGGCCAAAGTCAATGAAATGGTGCCACATGTTTTTATCTGGATAAAGAAGATAAAAATCATGAGGATGAGTCCTTGGAAAGTTATATGAACATATCATTCATTTTAAATATGACTTGGCATCTAGATCTATTTTGGTTCATGAGCTTAGGCTAAGGTCCATAGGCCCTGATTGAGTGATAAATAGACAAGTGCCATGATAATTCATCCAAGACTCTTGATTTAAATTTGGTGCATAAGTAAAAGGAAATAAAAATGGACCCTAAAGCCTTATATCTATATATTTGTCTTATTTCATTAGGAATATATAGTCAAAGGTATTGATGAAGCACCACATGGCCATAAACTTATCCATTTATAATGCTATAGAGATAAAATAGGTGTGTGATCCCCACATTACTTGTGTATAACATCTCTATAAAAAATGCTTCTCCATGAGTCTTTTGTCAACTTTCATAAGTTTGAATTCATCAATTGATCATTGTTAGGCTAGCAGAGCCTACCAAGACTATTAGTACATAGTCCACATCATAACTCTCCTCAAGGTTCCTTAGTGGGTTGTGTAATTATATTTCATCTTATATGTTATTAGGTGAGGAATATTTTTACATAATACTGTTATACCATTTTAGGCCATGATGGCTAAGAGTGGGATCTCATGCCTCTTAGAGGTAATACCCATATTTACCTTATATATATATATATATATATATAAACTAACACTGTCAAAATAATGTAAAATTGGTTTTTTGTGTAAAGGCATCTAGTTTCCTTACAACTATTCTATTCCACTTTATTTTAAATTAATATATCAATACTAATATTTACAAATTGACTATATTTACAAACTAACACTATCAAAATAATGTAAAATTGGTTTTTTGTGTAAAGGCATCTGGTTTCCTTACAACTATTCTATTCCACTTTATTTTAAATTAATATATCAATACTAATATTTTAGGACTGTAACTTCTACTTGTCTACAAAGTTTATGCATTAACTAGGATGTGCTTCTACTATTTTTGTTAAGTTATTTGACTCCTGTCATTTTATTTGAAGTCTATAAGGACCTATGTGTAATCAATTAAAACCCTATTTACAATTCATTCATTAAATTAGACTTTAATTTTCATTTGTATTTTTCCTCAAACTTCCTCTCCTTGTGTGATTGAAGCTCAATCCATCGTGAAACATAACATACAATGGTGCAACTATAGCTAAGCATGTTATGTTCCTAGACACATTTATATTTCATCTTAATTAGAATAATTTATTTCTGACTTACTCTTCCTCTATTTTGGTGTTTATTTTTTAACACATTATATTTCACTTCTTTTAGAAATGGTGTGAATTAAAGTAAAACTCTAAAATTCTATGTGTTGCAATTGGTCTAGCTAAGAGTGTAGAAGTTTAATAAATTAGCAAGAAAATTGGTATTGAACCTCTAGTGATAGAATTTCATCTCTTGGAGATATATTATAATAATGATATCTAATATATCCCCATACCTATATCTCGTACCTTGGATTGTCTCAATAAAAATCCTAAAATGAGAGGACTAAGTCCCCTGATTGTTCCCAAACTTTCTTAGTACATCTAATCCAATAAGTGTAACTTGGAAATAGATATTAGATGGAATGATATATATATATATATATATATATATATATATATATCAATAATCCTAAAATGAGAGGACTAAGTCCTCCAATTATTCCAAAACTTTCTTAGTACATCTAATCCAATAAGTGCAACTCGGACATAGATATCAGATGGAAACATATATATATATATATATATATATATATATATATATATATATATATGGTGTCAAATTTTTTGGTATAGTTGTGTAGATACAACAAATTCCATTCCCATGGTGCCCTCCATAGTGTCATTTGGTTTTGATTACAGACTTGCCTACTATATATATATGTGTGTGTGTGTGTCTATATATATATATATATATATATATATATATATGGAAAATATGGTCAATAATATAAATATCCTCTAATATATGAAGAGGTACAAAACTATAGTAAATCCAAAAAAAATACAAAATGATAATCTAAAATTAGAAAAAATACCTATCTAGATCCAAGATGTAATAGTGGTTGTCAAAATTAATTAAAAGAGAGATAATTCCCTTAAGTTGTAAACAAGAGGTATCTAATCTAAAGGTTGTAACAAAGAGGTGTAAATAAAGTAAAAAAAAACATGAAAAAATAATACACACTAAATTAGATATGGAAGATAATAACATATCAAAATAACACATGCATACATATATATTCAATAAGTAAATAAAGAAAAGAGTATAAGGATATGAATACTTACCTTGGGTTCACTTGTTAGATCATCAATCTCTCCCTTGGTTAAAATGACACTTTTTGAGATATGTTATAAATTAAGATCAATATGAAAGGAAAAATACCTAAGTATTCTTAATTAGGGACTCCAAATACTAGGTGTACCTTATTAGTTCAAATTATCTTATTGACATCTTCAAAGAACTTGTGAAAACTAGCCTTTCCCAAATGTAAGCCCCTAAGACAAAATTCCTCTTATTATTACTATGGTGGATTTCTGTGGTAATGGATAGTGGAATGGGTGTCTTAATTATAATAAATGTCAAAATAGATCCATATAAACACATTTAAAAACCTAAAAATTAACTACTCAAATTTAACTGACATCATTGGCCCAATTGAAGTATTATAAACATGTTTGATAGACATAAAATGTCTTGAATATGGCTAATGATGTTGACAAAAATAAGAGTACCAAATGATGAAATTGGTTAGGCTGATGACATAGTTATTTAAATAAACATGAATAAGAAGAGAAGAAATGGAAAATGGTAACAAGGATAGGCCAATCAACTAAATGATGATAAGATATGGATAAGGAAAATACAATATATGATCATTAAAGAATCTCTCTAAAAGCACCATGAATCAACCAAAATCATTATTGGTGCAATATTTAGGATTTGCACTCAAGGATATTGATGAACTATTGAGTCTTTCAAGAGACATTATCAGTAAGTGAATAGTGAGGTGTATACATGTTGTCACCTAAAAATTCAAACTTCAAAATATTTCAATTTTTGCATTATTTTGTGTACCAAGTTGAAGAAGTTAAGTATCATTTTAAAAACTTGTATATTTTTACTAATACTTATACCTAATAAAATATTTTTGAGGTCTCATTTATTAAATTTTTTGAATTCTAAAACATCTTAGTTCTAACTAGGCCTTTTTTGTTGATTAGGTCTAAGTGTTTCTAGATAAAATATTGAAATGTAAATCAAAATTAAAATCATGAATTGGTCTATAAGAGTTGAATGAGTTTCAATGTAAGGTTAATTATAAATTTATCCTAGTTAGGTCTTGTGATCAAAAAATAAACTCTTCATAATGTTAAGTAGACTTTTTTGGTCAAATATATTTAAAAGAATCAAATGAAAAACCATGTAATAATAATTAGGCCTTTTTGGATGATTAGGTCTTGAGACTTTTAAAGTGTTTTCACTATGTGTTAATTATTATTCTAAAAATGATTATAACTTCAATTTTTTTAATAAATTATATGAAATTAAAAGCAAATATCTAAACCCAACTAGGTATTAAAAACTTCAAATCATTTTTGGAATTTTCAAGTGGGGTAAAATCTTGATTAGCACTAGGAATTCAAAGGTATATTTCACATTACAAATGAGGATTTCAAAACCTAATTTACATGAAAGGTATACCTTAGGTTTCTAATCCCAATAAGGTATTTTAGACTCCAGGGCTTGTTATATAATGAAAAACTATATAGAAACATAACTAAGTCATGGTGGTGAGAAAGAGTGTTGTGTAGTGAAAAGTAGGTGTTAAAGGTTGATGGGTAAGAAGAAGCCCAAAAATGCAATAAATAATTAAACACAATGTTAAATATATTTTCAAAGTTAGACTATGTTAAAAAGAGTTACAAGTAATCAAATCATAGTGGGATTTCAAAATCTCATTTGGTCCTTGAATACAGTAAAAAGAAAAGCCATTAAAACCTACTATTAAGATTCTTGACGAAGCCTACTTTGATCTAAAAAATTCATTTTCATGCATTCAAAACCATCACAATGGATAATTAATTTACATTTCAAATCAATTTTTGGATTTAAGATGTTTTTGAGGACATAATACTTCTCCAAAACTACAAATTTATCCATGCCACAGGCTAGTCTAATATAATATTGTGTTTTCCTCTAAATTTTCATGCTTAGTTAGTGTTTGATTCCATATTCCATTTTTATTAAACCAAAGGAAACTATGTATTTTTCTATGAACTCTGTTGCTAAATTTCATGCTTAACTAAGTCTTTATCTCTCCTTGACTATGTGTTTAATTTTATTGATAAACCAATTACTTAAATTGATTATTACAAATATTTAAACCATAGCTATCCTCCTTGTAGGTAAACTATTAATGTATCATTAAAACTATTTCAATCTCTATAACCACCGTGTTGAATCTATTTTACCCTAAAAATCATTTTTTACCACCTGACCTTGTCTTCTACAATTTGAAATTAATTGCCAAAGTTGTTATTGATGTAGGAACATCACTCTTAGGGAGAAAATTTTGTAAATTTTAGATTTTTTGTATTTAATAAGGTATAATTATTATTTTTATGGCCTTATAAGGCCCTAATCATGCTTAATTTTCAATTTGGTAGCTTAGGAATGCATCTAGTTAGTTTAAATTTTCAAATTTTGTTTTCCCATCAAAACTAGTAGGTTTAAAAAATTTAATTTCTAGTGTGTTTTAGGAATTGAAAGGTATAATAAGGATTTATAAGTTTTGTCAACATATTTTAAATCTCATATGAGGTTCCTTGAATCATTAACAAGTACCAAAAGTGATATAGTCCTTAGAATTTATTGTTGGTGCTTGATCACTTACAAAACTTGTCATATAACCACTAGTAAACCTCCCCAAGGGTTAACAAATGGTTGTATTCATACAAAAGAAAGAATTTTATAATTTTAATTTATTTATTCATGTTTTTGAAGGACAATATTTGAAGAAAGGAAAAACAAGAATCCATAAAACAAGATTTTAGACCCCTATTTTGATGTTGTTTGGTTTTCTGCTACAAACTATTTACTTGAGTTTGATATCTTGTTGGACCATAATCTATTATTAAAAAGGTGATTGAGATATTTTTGAATGTGTTTTTTCTTTTGAATTACAAGGAATATCATTTAAGACATCTGGTGTTTAGCCATTTTGGTAGACAAATCCTTGTTTATGTAAGTTATTCCTTTTATAGACTGAGTTTAATAAATTTGACAATAATTAAGATTAGAAAAATGTGTTAAAGACTATTTAAGGTTTAATTAATTCTATGTGAATTTATAAGACTTGTGAATAACCAGGAAACCTCTCAAAATACATATATTTCAAAGACTAATCATGTTTCCTGTTGCAGACCTTGAATGAGTGCACTGTATGTATGTTCCATTACAAGGAATGATATATAAATCAAATTTTAAATGATTTGAGTTATTTATGAAATCCTATTGAATGTGTTTTAAGGTTTATTTGTTTTATTTTGCATGTTATTGTGCATATTTATTCTCTCAAAACAACACAGACTTGTAGAACAACATATTTTAAACACAGTCAAGCATATTTTGATTTTGTTAATATAAATAGTGGATTGGTAAAAATTTACCAACCATTGGAAAAGTTTTTAAGGGTTTAGATAGACCTTAAACAATAAATTTCGTCATCTGAAACCTCTTAAAACACTCAGTGTAATTTTAAGTGCTCTTAACTAGTTACAAGGTCTTACAAGCCCTAAATTGGGGTTTCTTCCACAACTTGAATTTAAAATATCACAATTCCAAAAAAATTGGTATTATACACCAATTTGGGATTTTGTAAAATATTTTAAAACTTTTTGGAGTGTACAAATAGAATAATATGGTCTTTTGATGACTATTTGGTATTTAGGCTTGAATATGCCTAATTAGGAAAGATTAGTGTCTAAAAAAGGGGGCTAAAGGTGGATTTGAATACTAAAAATTTATACATAGGTACCTATCAATAGAGGGTACTCAAAAATATAATTTTTTTCTTAAAAATTATTATACATTTTATGTACAATCTATAAAATAGGTTAAATAGGGCTACTAGCAAAGGGTCAAAAGTATAGGAGTTTGATAAAGAATTACAAGCTAAGACTTTTGATATGGAATCTATGTATCATTTTGGAATTAGAGCCAACCTTGGATACCTGAAAACAAGTGAGAGAGAAAATATTCCTTATGGAAGATAAAAATAAGTACTTTTTTGACAAAATACCTAAAAAAGGTTCAAAATGCCACCTAAGAGAAATATAGGAGGTGTAACAAGGAACCAAGGGAACCAAGATATTGCATGGGTGAAGCTTAGGGATCTTAGAGTTAGTTTGGATGAAAGGATAAATTTTGTTAAAATAAAATGAAGAAGAGTTTTCCTAATAGGGGACTTGAGTGATAGGGAAGATGAGCCACAAGACCAAGAGGAAGTAGAGGGAGAAGAGACGATTGAAGGAACTAAAGATCACGGAGTAGAGAGACTCATGAAGGTCATCATGATTCAAGGGTCCAAACCAAACTTAGAATTACCCACCTATGTAGGTGGTCTTGATGGAGATAATGTCAAGAATAAATATAGAAAATAATGTTGAAGAATTTCATAAAATTGCAATAATAGATATAAATAGAGATGTAGAAAGAATAGAAATAAAATGCACAATAAGAAGACCATATTTAATGTGGTTCACCCAATGTGGGCTACATACACCAAGAAATAATTACTCGTATTTAATTAAAAGCCATGATAGTAAAAAACACTCTCAAATCAATCTTCTCACAATTATAATGCATAAATATTATTTGGAGTTGTGCTCAATAAACTCTCCTAAATTCACACCCAAATTCACATACTCTATTCTTCCTCCTCAAAACCCTAGTTATCATGATGTATTACCTATGAAATATCCATCAGTACATATAGAGTGTATAGTACATTTAAAATGGACATTATTTTAAAATACATTGTAATTTAGAAATAGGCTCCACAAAACAATAGATAAACTCATGGATTGGGTGAATGAGTTAGATAAATATTTTGAATATAAAGAGGTACCTGATGATAAGAAGGTCAAGTTATCAAGAAAAAAAATGAAGGGGAATGCTTCATTATGGTGGGAATTCACACAAGATGAGATAATAAAGAAGGGGAAGAACAAGATCAATTATTGGGATAAAATGCTTGCCAAGCTCAAAGGCAAGTTCTTGTCAGGTGACTATGAGACAAATTTGTTTAGATAATTGAAAATTTTGAAGCAAAAGGAAATGATTTTGAAGGCATACCTAGAGGAGTTATATAAACTAACCATCAGGTCTAGTCATGTTGAGGAGGATAAAGAGAAGGTTGTAAGGTACTTGAATGGCTTAAGGTACAACCTACAAGATAAGTTAGCATTTGTGATCCCAATAACACTAGAGGAATGATATAAATTTGCACTAAAGTTTGAAGATAAGTTGAATAGGATTCATAATCAATAGAATAGAGGAAGGGTCAAAAATTTTAGAGGTAAATAAAAACAAGGGGGGGAAAAGTTCTCACAAAAAATGTTCAAAGTGAATCAATAAATTTACAAGACTAGTCCACTAGTTCAAGAGGTAGATTTAGAGGTAGGAAACATTTCAATAGAGGTGGTTATTCATCAAGGGGTAAAGGATAAAATGTATTTATAGGAAACTATTTCAAGTGTAACAAGTTTCTTGGTCATAATAAATGGGAGTGTTTAGAAGACCAGCCAACAAGAAGCCTAAAAAATGAAGGGAGAAATCAAATTACACGAGGAGAGGAAGAGAGTGTTTTCTCTCCATCACACATGGAAGAGCCTGAAGTGGGAGAATAATTTCTCATGAGGAGGGTGTTGATCATGCCACCCAAGGAGAAGGAGGCACCATAAAGTAATACTCTTTTTAGGACAGCTTGAAAATGCCTAGGTAAGTTTTGAAAAATGGTCATTGATTTAGGAAGTATGAATAATCTTGTTTCGGTAAAAGTGGTTAACAAACTTGGGCTAAATAAATAACCCCACTCCAATCCATATAATGTCTCATGGTTGAATAAGGGATAAAAAGTCCTGGTTAGTGAATAAAGTTAGGTAGATTTTCAAATTGGAACATATAAGGATAAGGTGCTTTGTGATGTCATCCCCATGGATGTATGCCATGTGGTTCTTGGAAGGCCTTGGAAATATTATAGGCAAACTACTAATGATGGAAGAAGGAATATGTACACTTTGATGAATGCTAAAGTTAGTCACACTTTGCTGCCCTTAAAGGATGAGAAGAGTGATCAATAGGTTGGTTCACATGTGATGTTGGTAAGTAGAAAAGAGTTTTTGAATGCCATGCATGAAGAAGAGACAGGATTTGATTTGGTCATAGAACATGGGACTATTATTATATCCACTAAAATCAATGAGTTTCCCCTAGAGATTCAATAAATTTTGGAGAAGTATGTTGATATAGTTATTTATGAGGTACCCAACACATTATCACCTATGAGGAGCATAAAAACCATATAGACTTATACCTAGAGCAAGTATACCAAATAAGGATGCATACAAGATGACCCCAAAAGAGAATTATAAGATAAAAAGACAAGTGTATGAGTTTCTTAACAAAGGGATGATCAAAGATAGGTTGAGTCCATGTGTAGTTCCCATAATGTTGATTCCAAAGAAGGAAGGTGAGTAGAAGATGTGCAATCATTCTAGGGCCATCAATAAGATCACTATAAGATATATATTTCCACTTCCCAATATAGATGATTTGATGGATTTCTTGAGTGGAGCAAGATAATTTTCCAAGATAGACCTCAATAGTGGATACTACCAAATAATAATTAGGTAAGGTGATGAGTGGAAAACTACTTTTAAGATGAATAAAGGTTTGTATGAATGGCTGGTCATGACATTTGGTTTAAATAATTCACTTAGCACTTTCATGAGATTAATAAACGAGGTTCTCAAAGATTTCATAGGCAAGTTTGTAGTGGTTTATCTAGATGATATACTAATCTCAAGCCAAAGCAAGGAGGACTATCTTCATCATTTGGAGTTGGTGATTAGGAAGCTACAAGAAGAGAGGTTATTGATTAACCTCAAGAAGTATGATTTCATGAAAAAAGAGTTTTTGTACCTTGGATTTGTTATTTCACAAGGCATGCTAAAAATAGACAAAAATAGGTTAAACACAATCATGGAGTTGCCAACACCTAGGATAGTAGGAGAGGTAAGGACTTTTCATTGTTTGGTAAGTTTCTATAAGAAGTTTATAAGGAAATTTAGTGAAATATGTGATTCCATCATTGACACCATCAAGGGAGACAAGAAAAAAAATGTTTGGAATGAGAAGGCAAAAATGAATTACTAATAATTGAAGTAAAGAATCATGGAGCAGCGTATACTATCATTCCTAGACTTTAACAAGATGTTCCAAATAGAGTGTGATGCAAGTGGTGTAGCCATAAGGGTTTTCATAAGCCAAGAGGGAATACCTATAGTATATTTTAGTGAAAAATTGAATGATGCTAAGAAGAGGTATTCATCCCATGACTTGGAGTTTTATGAAATGTTGAAAGCATTGAAGAAATGGAGGAATTATATCATGCCAAAGGAGTTCATAGTGTACATGGATAACCATGCACTTTAGTTCATATCTAATTAGCCCAAGTTGAATCAAAGACATGTGAAATGGGTGGATTACATGCAAAACTTTACTTTCACCATCAATCATAAATAAGGATAAAGCAATAAGGTTGTAGATGCATTGACCAAGAGAGTCTTATCGGTGCATGAAATTCAATTAGAGAGTGTTGGGATTGAGGTAGTCAAATATTTTTATGAGGATGATGAAGAATTCAAGAAAGCATACCATGCATGTAAGTACCCAAGTACACTCAACAAAGATCCATGGCTAGATTATGTACTTCAAAATGGATTGATGTTTAAGGGAGTACAATTGTGTGTACCAAAGAGCTATATAAGAGGAAATATTATCCAAGAGAAGCACAATGGAAGCATTATAGGCCATTTTAGGCTTGACAAGATGTTGGAGTTATTCACTAGGCACTACTATTGGCCTAGAATGCAAGCAAAGTATAGAGCTATGTAGAGAGATGAAAAATTTGTCAATTAAACAAGGGTAAGAGTAATAATGTAGGTTTGTATCATCTCTTACCAGTTCCAAATAGGGCTTGGAAATCCATCAATATATATTTTGTGATGGGATTGCCTAAAACATGAAGGGGTTTTGATTCCATTTTTATAGTTGTTGATAAATTCTCTAAAATGGAAAATTTTGTACCATGTAGAACTAATAATGATGAAACACATGTGGCTAATTTATTTTTTAAGGAGGTAGTGAGGCTTCATGGATTACCTATGAACATTATTTTTGATAGGGGCATCAAGTTTCTTGGTCACTTATGGAGGACTATAAACAATGATAGCCACAAATTTAAGTTTAAATTCAACTTAACATCATCAAACAAATGGTAAAAATAAGGTGGTTAATAAAATCTTAGGGAAATTTTTGAGGTTTTTATCCAAGGATCATCTCAATCAGTGGGATCTTGTGTTACCTCAAGCAAAGCTGCTTACAATGATTCTACCAATAGGAGCATTGGTATGAGTCCATTCTAGGTGATCTATGGCATGAATCCAAGAGGTCTATTTTAGGTTAGAGATATTTGAAATATGGATAAGATAAGTGATGATGGTGAGGGTTTTATAATGGAAATAAATTAGGTGCATGAACAAGTGAGAATGCATTTGGAGTCTAGTGTTGACAAGTACAAGAAATAGGCAGATTTGAGAAGAAGAGAAGTGAATTTATAGGATGGGGACTTAGTCTTAGATAATCTCAGGAATGAAAGGTACCCAAGGGGTGAATACAACAAGCTAAATATTAAGAAGATAGGTCATTGAAATATTTTCAAAAAGTTTGAACATAATGCCTATGAATTAGAGTTGCCTAGTGGAGTTGGAATTTCACCTATCTTTAATGTTTTAGATTTGTACCCTTATATAGAAGGAGTTGAAAAAGGAAACATAGAAGATGATGCAGATACAATAGACCTAGATTGGGAAAGGTAGTTGCCTAAGGCCAAGACAGAGGAAATGGAATGCATATTAGACAAACAAATGATTACAAGGACTGGAGACAAGCAATATTTCAAATATTTGGTCAAGTGGAAGAATTATATAGTAGAGGATGCCATTTGGATGACTAATAATGACATAAAAAAGTGAGGGATTACTCTATAATAACTCATGGACAACAGTCCATGAGTTATTTTTCTTTTCCCTAGGAGTATGATACAAGAGCATCACTCTTAGCAAGAAAATTTTGTCAATTTTGGCTTGTTTGTATTGAATAAGGTCTAATTATTCATTTTATAGAATTATAAGGCCCCAATCATGCCTATGTTTCAATTTGGTAGCCTAAGAGTGCATCTAGTGAGTTTTAATTTTCAAATTTTATTTTCCCACCAAAACTAATAGGTTTAATAATTTGAATTTTATTGTGTTTTTAGGACTTATAAGGTATGATAAGGATTTTAAAAGGTTGTAAACATATTTAAAATTTAATTTTATGTTCCCTTAATCTTTAATAAGGACCAAAAGTGATATAGTCTTTGTAATTTAGTGTCGGTGCTTGGTCACTTACAAAACTTGTCATATAACCATTGGTAAACCTAGCCAAGGTGGTTACCAAATGGTTGTCTTCATACAAAAGAAATATTTTTTGAATGTTAATTTATTTATGCATGTTTTGGAAGGAGAATATTCAAACAAATGATAAACATGAATCCCTATTCACTAAAGACAAGATTTTAGACCCATATTTTGATGTTGTATGGTTTTCTACTACAAACTATTTGCTTAAGTTTGATATCTAGTTAGACCATTATATGTTATTAAAAATGTGATTGAGATATTTTTGAATGTGTTTTTTATTTTATATTTTAATAAATATCAATTAATACATGTGGTGTTTATCCATTTTGGTAGACAGACCCATGTTTGTGTAAGTTACTCCTACATATTGAGTTTATTAAATTTGACAAGAACTGAGATTGGTAGACTATGTTAAAGATTATTTAAGGCTGAATGAATTATATGTGAGGTTAGAACACTTTTAAACAATCAAGAAACCTCTTAGAATATAGATATTTCAAAGGCTAATCTTGTTTCCTATTTTAAACCTTGAATGAGTGGATTGTATGTACATTCTATTACAACGAATGATATTTAAATCAAAGTTTCAATGTTTTCAATTGTTTATGCAAGCCTATTGAATGTGTTTGAAGGTTTCTTGATTTTATTTGGCATGTTATTATGAATTTTTATTCTCCCAAAGTAACACATACCTATAGAACAACATATTTTAAACATAATTAGGCATATTTTGATTTGGTTAATATAAATTATAGACATCTAAAACTGGGCACCGATAACCTCTAATCAGGATTTTGGCTAATTTCCACCCAAAATAGACAATTTGGCCTAAGAACACTAAAACATGCTAAATGATGTGAAACTAACACATTCAAGTTTCAATTTTGGCTAGGGTATCCCTAAATGGGGTAATGGAATTTATGGGCCACCTTCGATAGAGTGGTCTATAATTAAGAAAATGGACCCAAATAATATTTTATATCCCATGTAGAATATTTGAGTGTTGTTTTAGATATAGACCCATCTATCCAAGCTTAGAGGTTGGCATTTATAAGGGTAAGATTTCTACAACAAAAGTTGGTTGTGAGGTAATGCAAAGTGGTTTTGAGAAACAAGTCATCATGATATTCCATCTGGTTAAAGATGATAAGTATCCATGAGAACCATGCCATGGGTAGAGTCATGGTACCCATGTTGAATATTGGGCTAAAATTTAAGATGGATAATCACATGGGTTTGTTGTAATCAAATGTCCTTAAGAGGAATAGGGTAATAAGAGAAGGGAAGTGAAAATCTCATAAACCAAGGGATAAGCTTAAGTTAGACAACAAGGTTTATCAAATCCTCCTTAACAATAGAAAAGAAATAGATGCAAATAATTGAGAGGCTTGGGTTCTAGTTTTCCTTCAAGAGAGGATAAATGATAAGCTCCTGATCCATACTTATGGGTGATGATATAGGGTCCAAGCCAAATGAAAGTAAATTTGCCTTTCTTACTTTTCTCCATATTTGTTACATGGTTTTCTTTAAGGATGAGATGTCTAATATTAAAATTCAATTCTTTTAGATGTTTCTTATAATCACAGGTGATACACTTTTGGTATATGTGAAGATAGTTAAGGGCATTAAGGATATGTTCATCAAGTAACTTAAGGCATATGAGGCATTCTTGATGATAATCATGATCAAAAATGATGTCTTGCAAGGATATGTGAAGAGATGGAATATGGACTTTGAGAGGTAATACAACCTCTACACTAAAGACAAGGGAAAAAGGCATAGCACCCATGGAGGTTGAAATGCTAGTATAATAGGCCCACAAAGTGAATAAGATGTGTAGGTGACAATCCTAACTTGAATCACTTACAACTTTGGTTAGCATCTTGATGAGGGTTTTATTAGAGGCTTCTACTTGTCCATTTGCCTTTTAACGATAAGGTAAGGAATGATTGAGCTTGATGCCAAAATCATTATAGAGGGCTTAAACTTTCTTGTTTTTAAAGGATTTATCATTATTAGTTATGATTTTGTGAGGGACACCAAAATGAAAAATGATGTGGTGATTAATGAAATCAATAATTTTTTTGTATTTTATTGAGATAAGGGGAATGCCTTCCACCCATTTTGTGAAATATTTGATAGCATTGATGATAAATTAGTGTCATTGAGATGAGTGAGGATTGATTTCTCCAATGACATCAAGCCTTCACTATGATAAGGTCTAATAATCTTTGGATACTTGAAGTTTGTGAGTGGGCATGTGATGTAAGTTATCATGTTATTGGAATTTGACACACTTATTCACATAGTCACAACAATCCTAGTTTAGGGTATGCCAATAGTAACCAAAGTGTATGATTCTTTTAGTGATAGTGAGGCCACTAAAGTGTCCCTCATAGACTCTATCATGAGTTTCCTTGATAGCATGGGAAATCTCATGAATCTATAGACAACGGAGAAGAAGTCCATCAAAGCCAGGTTAATAAAGGATTCCTCCTAATATAGTATAATTATAGGTACCCTAAAAGAAGGCCTTCTAGGAATTATGTAAGAGGTTAGGTGGAATGATGCCAAGGTTAAGGTAGTTAAAATTTTGGTCATACTAGATGTCTGAAGGAGATGCCTCCACACTAAAAATGGTAAGAAGGTTTAAACTGATATATGAAGGCTTGATGAAGTGATGGATGGTGATAAATAGTTTAAATTTAGTGGGTTGAGAGGGAATTTGAGATGAAAAGGAGGCCATTGTATCTATGAATTTGTTCATAGATTAGGGTACTATCTAGATCTAGTAACAGTTAAAAGATGTTAAGAGTTTATTAATGAGAAGCTTATACTTTTGAAAAATATAATTTTTACATTTTTAGGACTCATTGACTTGGTTGATCATGAGTTGGTAATCACCAAAGATAGAAATGGTTTTGATTACCAAGTCAAGAGTGGTTTGGAGACTGATTACTAAAGCTTCATATTCTACCATGTTGTTAGTATATTCAGAGTCAAGTTTAGAGGAAAATGGAAGAGGTTCTCTATAAAAAGTAATGATAATTACACTTTCACCGCTACAATTTTGGCATTTAGATCCATTGAAAAACATGGTCATTTGGTAAGGGGGTTCTTATTGAGAAAGAGTCATAATGGACTGATCTAAAAAGGTCAATGGAATGGGTTGGTTATCTACTAAGGGAGCTTCAGATAATTAGTTAGAAATTACCTACCCTTTAGTGGACTTTTGTTGAAGAAACTCAAGATCAAACTCAGCTATAAGTATGAGCCACTTAGTTATACACTAATTTTAGTATGGCTTGGAGTGCATATACTTGAATGGGTCGGTGTTGGTAATAATGTATGTTTTGTGATTGAGATGGTAATGACAGAGTTTAGAGGTGACAAAAATGAGAGAAAGACAAAGTTTTTAAATATGGGTATATCGTGTCTCATACTCTATAAGTGTGCATCTAATATAATATATGGCTTGCTCTTTAATTTTTTTATCTTGATGAGCCTACATTGAACCTAAAGAGTGATCAATGACATATATGTAAAGGTAGAAAGGTTGGTCATCCCTTGGTGGGATAATAACCAGTAGAGAAAGTAGGTACTCCTTGAGTGAATCAATGTTTGTTGATAATCTTTGGTACATCTAAAGGATGTGTCTTTATTTAGGAGATGGTGAAAGGGTTGGAATTTATCTAATAGCTAAGAGATGAAGTGATGGATAGATTATATTTTTCCCTATAGGCTACAAATTTGTTTAAGGTTTGTTGGAGGAGGCATTTATAAGATGGCCTTGACCTTAATAGCATCAATTTCAATTCCATGGAGGAAATTGATAAAACCAAGGATCTTCCCAAAGAAAACCCAAAAAATTCATTTCTTAGGATTGATCTAGACATGGAATTGGATTAGTCAATCAGAGATGATAGCAAGAACATCTAGATTATCTTTGTAGTGTTTGGATTTAGCGAGGAGATCATCCACATAATCTTATATAATATTATGGAAGATATATGTCATGGCTCATTAATAAGTAACTCCTATGGTTTTTAAACTGAAAGGCATGACCTGATAGTAGAAGGTTCCCCAAGGAATAATGAATATAGTTTTATATTGATCTGAGGGGGTGATCAAGATCTGATTATATCTTAAAAAGCCATCTATGAGAGATAACATCTCATGGCCCATAGTAAGATCAACTAGTTGGTCAATGTTGGGTAAAGGAAAGTCATCATTGGGGCATGTAAGGTTAAGGTCATAGAAATCCACACAAATGTGGATTCCCCTAGTGGGTTTGGTAATAAGAACAATATTGGAGACCCATTGTGGATAGTTAATGAGTTGAATGAAGTTGACAAATGGAAGAAGTTGAATTTCTTCTTTAATAAGAGCAATGTGAGGGTGTATTTTATGAAGTTTTAAACATACCAACTTAGTCTCAAGATGGGTAATAATGTTATGGAGAGTGATGGATGGGTCAATCTTAGGAATATCCTAATAATACCATGAAAATGAGATGCTATGATCTTAAAGGCAAAATAATCCCATTGCTCATATGAGTTTAAGGATTGGCCAAGTTTAATGATATGAGGATCCTCCTAGGTCCCCAAGTTAATGTTGATATTTTATTCATTTAGCATGGTTTAATTTTTAGGAGGGAGAGATTTATGGATATAATAATCTCCTATACCAAGATAGGTGAGGATAGAATCATCATCTTAATGTTGAATATTATGAATGGTGGGTGAATCACAATTGATCATCTCAAGATGGATCAGAAGAAAGGTTTTAGTTTGGCCACCTTGTTGATAGGTTAGTGGGCCTAAACTAATGGTATTGATAAAAAAAAGTAAGATGGGATGATGTCAAAGTCTTCAAATTGGGAAGATGAACTAGGTGAGGATAAAATCTCTTCCATAGGGATAACAATAGGTTTTGATGAGGTGGTATCTTATGGTGGTTCGAGCCCAAAGAACTCACAAGGTTTTTGAGTTTTGATAATAGGTAATTTGTGAGGTCCTTATTTTTAAAGGCCCATACCAAATCCTTTCTAATCATAGTGATGAAGATAGGTTTTGTCAAAGGTTAGATTGTATAGAAAGGAGAAATTAGAAGTGAAAAGTTTAATATATGGAGTGGTGATAGGAGCAAGGAGTGGTTGATCAAGTCCCACATAGAAAAAAATTGTTTGATATTTAGGAATTCTAAAGGGGATGATGGTTCCTATGTTGACATCATAAGAAGGGTCATTTTGAAGGTTCCCATATTCATGAAAAGTGGTAAAAACATCTAAAGCTAAAAGTTGATATTTTGCAAGGGAGAGACATTAAAAAGTTTGTGTCAAGGAATCCTCAATAGGAATATAGGAAGATGAGATATATGCACTAGTTGAGGTTTCATCATTGTTAATAATATAAGTATTATGGGTCATGGTTTTTGGTATAGTTGCATTAATGGGGTTGGTTTATTATGTAGGAGATGAATGTGGAAGGACATCATTAGGCCTATAGGTCATGTTGTAAGATGTAAAATGACTAGGATCAGCTTTGATGGTTATAGCTTGTCCTTCATGTTCAAATTTGACATAATAGTGTAAAGTAGAGGGGATACAACTCATATCTCAGATCCAAGGGTGGCCAAGTAGAATTTTATATTAGAACTCACCCTCTATAACATAAAATATCTTAGGAATAGTGTGAGGCCCCAAACATATTTAAAATAAAATGCTCAACAAGGTAGTAGCCATTGTGTTGTTAAAGGAATGAAGAACCATTATGATTTTAGCCATGATGTTCTTTGGTAAGCATAGCTAATCAAAATTATGGGAGGAGATTATGTTGATACTAGCACCCCCATCAATCATTACCCTTTTGACATGAGTGTGATTAATATATGTAGTGACAAAGAAAGGGGGTTAGATTCTTTGGAATGGGTTGAAGGTATCTTAAAATCCTAGAAGGTGATGATGATAGAATGTTAGAGGGATATAATGAGGAATAAAAGAGGTTAAAATTCATTTAGTTGAACCTCTATGGATTGTAAATCCTCTATTATCACATGACAGTGATGAGGTGATGTGCTGATTAACTCATAAAGGCTCATCTTGATCGATGTCTAGTGGAGTTACTTAAAAATGTTTCTTTGGATGGATTCAAAAGTGTTAGATGGTGGGGCACCAAGGATGGACACCTTGGGCCTTAGCGATGGTATAGGTGAAGGCTTTAGTATTGGGGATTGGTTGGAAGGTTAGGAATTTGAAGGATGTGTCTATGGGATAAACACATTGGCTCTTCCTTTACCTCTTTATTGAACCTGAGATTCGATAATCATGTGGATGGTATGGATAATGGGCTTATTTGGACTAGGTGATTGATTTGGTTCTTCCCCCCTCCCCAACTTTTAGGTGAAATTATGGAAGTAGGTGTAGGTTAGGATGGTGGTTGAATTAGTTAGGTTGGTAGTTGGGCTAGTAAGGGAGGTGAAAGTGGTTCATATGATAATAGATCATCATCATCATATAAGCAGTGAATAATATCTTGGAGAGATTTTAGTTCTCTATGTCATGTACTAGCATCCTATGGTATGCACATATCTTATTATCATTGAAGCAAGATGATTTGATATTAGTGGGGGTGAATGGATTAATAGGTGGAAGTGTAATGGAGGAAATTTGGAACAATCTCTATAAAATAACTAATTAGGATTCATTCAGAGGTGTTGGGGGTGTTAAAATTCTCATCGAATAAATATAAACCTTCTTAGGCATGGTTTTAACCTTATAAAAGGTAAGTGGTTGAGAAACTTTGGTAAATGGTTTGGGTTTGTTTAGCTATGATTAGGTTACTAGTGGATGGTCTCAAAGTAGAGGATAAGAGGTTTATTATAGGTGGGAAAGTGGAAGGGGATAAACTAGATAAGAATGATGATGAATTCAATGTCTTGGATGATGTAAGGGTAGGCATAGAAAAGGACATTAGTTTAATTGAAGTAGAATAGGTGACTGGGATGGTAGAAGGGTGAGGCCCCAAAATATATGGTAAATGAGAAGGAGGTGGCATAGATCAAGCTCAAGGATGAGGTTTAGGAAACTACACCCTTTGGTCTATCTTGGTTGGTGGATAGTTAGGTGTACTAGAGGGGGTTAGGTATAATTTTATGGGCAAATGGGTGATGCTAGGTGTGGGAAGGATACCTAGAGTCTTGGAAGGTCTAGCGAGAAAATTATGAGATGATCTAGGTGGAAGTGGGTGATACAGCTCTTTCATGACTTAGGAATAAGGAATGTTTGATGATGGGGTGGTAATAGGTTTGAGGGTGGATGCCAATGAGGTTGATGGTTTAGCTTTGTTTTGGTATGGGAACCCCAAATGGTGCCAAAATGTGGCTCTATCTAAGTTAGGTTATGAGGCAAATTATAGACTTTGCACTAACCGAGAAAAGGGATTATAAATGGGTTTGGTTCCTTGATTAGTTGTTTAAAATGTTAAGCCATTAGGAAAGGAAAAATGTAGGGTTCTTTCATCTTTACTTGAGATAGAAGGTTCCAAAATCTCTAGTTGGGTAGATGAGGTAATGGTTGCTTATGGGGTGATTATGTGAATAGATGGTTCTTTGGTCAGGGGTGTAGGTATGGTCTTGATTCCTTCCTTCACTAGGGTATCCAAAGGAAAAGAGGAGGGTTCTACCATTCCATTTGGTGGGGTAGAAAAAGAGGTCGTTAAATCAATAGATGCTTACATGAAAGGAGAAGTGGGCATGGGTATGGTTTTATCAAGTGAAGACACAAGGGCTATAGATTCTTCTTTTTGAATCTCTAAAGGGATGAGAGGTGAACTTGCTTCTTCCATAGGTGAGGTTGGTGAAGGAGCAATATAATTTGGGGCTCATCCACCATGGGCTCATTTATGATGATGGAGATTGTGTATGCCTCATGGGATGATGATGGTTTAAATTGGTTATTATGGGGTTGGGTAGGTGGAGTATGATTAGGAAAAGGTTTGAAAAAAATATCAAGGGAATTATTAGAAGGTACGTTGGGTTTACCAAATGACAATTCACCATTTTCAATCAAGTTTTGGATAAGGATTTTAAAAATGTTACACCAATTTATGTCATGTCTAATAATCTGATGAAAATCACAATGGTCATTTTCATTTTACCACCTAGACATAGGGTGAGAGGGGTTAAATTATTGAGGTGGATTGATTGGTGAAAGTTGAATAAGGTTAGCTTTGAGTAGTTTGTCCAATATAGAGGCATAGGATTATCCTATAGGTGTGAACTATTTAGGGGGAACTTGATTTTGATTTTAGTTTGGTGGGTAAGAAGGTTTGGAAGGAATGGGTTGATATGATGGGTTAATAGTTGAAGGTGGTGTAGTTTTTAAGATAACTATGTTTGTGGATGTTTTGGCTTTAGTATTAGTTGGGTTTGATGTTTTGGTGGAAGAGGGGTCATTAGGTTTAAAAGTGGAATTATTATTTTGAAATTCTAGTTTACCCTTATCTATTGCTTGGTTTTCAATTTTGCATGCCATTGTGAATGCTTCATCAAAGGTTCTAAATGTTTACACCTAAAGGTTGGGAGTAATGATTTTTGTGTAACCCTTAGAGAAAAGCTTAGTGAGTTTTGTTTGGGGTAGTTAAAAGGATAGTTGATTAATGAGGCCTTACCATCATGCAATGAAGTTAACAATCGATTCATCATCAAACTACCTTATAGAATATAAGTTAGTTATGGAGACATTCTTAGATATGTTCACAAAAAATGTTCTATGAATATTTGGGCAAGTTGGGAGAATAAAAAGATAGAGTGCCTAGGAAGGGCACTATAGCAATCCAAGGTAGGTCCTAATAAATACATAGGGAAAGTTTATAGGAGGGAATCATCATATGTGATCAAGTAAAAATAATTTTAGAATTACCTCAAATATTATTGAGGATCCTCCTTACCTTAAAACTTAGAGAATTTTGGGAACTCCCATTGAGGAAGATACACATGAATTGGGATAGATGGGTTGATAGGCTCATTATAGATTTGGTTGTAGGATAAAAGGTTATGGGACCTAGAGATAGATGACTCAAGATGGGTCATCTTATTCATGAGCATCCTTATCAGGTTGAATTTGGGTTGGGTAGCTACATAATTTGGTGGTAAGTTCTGTTGAGGTTGGGTTGTAGCTATGAATTGGTATGCGATAAGAGGTGAAAAAGTGGGCACATATTGGTATGTGGTAACTTGAGGTTGGGATAGTACCTCAACAAGATTGATAGGTATTAAGGGTTGAGTGGAAGGCATAATATATCCTTATGTGTTGGGAATATATTGATATGATGTTGTGGGGGCTTGTAGAGGAACTAATATAATTGGTTCAAGGGTACATTTGGATTGGTTGATGGGGGCATGGTTTGGGTTGGTAATGCTAAAGTGATTATGGTTTTTTGATGGGTAGTTACCCTAGTGATAATGGGGGGTAGTGTTTTTGGTATGGATAACACCAAGATCTAAAAGGGGGTTGAGGTTGGTATATTGGTTAAGTTGGAGGGAATGGTAAAAATGGGTGTGGAAGACACTGTGCCAGTAGAAAGGGTATAAGTGACAAAGGGTAAATTTGAACTAATTTTAGAAGTATTGGTTGGGGTAATAAGTGTCTTTGTGGTGTTGGTAGATGAACCAATGGTAGAAGAAGAAGCTTGGATAACAAAGGGTTGGGTTCATATAACACCAACCATGAGGTAGTGGCATACCATAGGGTAGATTTATAAGAGGAACCAAAGCCATCAAAGTACAGTAGGATAAGTATTAAGATAGTGTTGAAAAGCCATTAGATTGTTCTCCAGAAAGGTGACAAAATTTTTATTTCCCTAAAAAACCATTAGAGGTATGGTAGGTTGGGGAGAATGATATGGTGAAGCATGGGGTGATTTATCAACATCCAAAGTGTAATCCATGGATGAAGATGAAGAGGAAGATGGTGGTTGATTCTTTTGATTTATTACTTATTATTTGGTTAAGACCATATGATAAATTGGAAATGGATAATGAACCTCTCACCTTAAACAACAAGCAAATAAAGAAAATCCCAAAACAAGCAAAGCACACACTAAAAACATAATTAATCTTAGGATTCATTTTAAATCACTTTTGGATTATGCATTAAAGAGTGTGAAAGGGGAAATTGGATTGTAAGTTAGGCAATAAAAGAGCCATCTAAGGATGGTTTTAGGTTAAATTTTAATGCTCAAAGAATCTACACTATACTAGGTACATGGCTAGGTATTGGGGACTTTCTCCCCACACTTCACAAACCCAAAGCTAAGATGGGCCACTTAGCCAATAGATACCATTTGTCTAGATTTTATACTTTACCAAATAATGGAGTGGGTCCTCTCCTAGGTGATGAAATCCAAGAGGGATCACCATGTAGGGTAAGGTGATTCAAATGGTGATGAAATCTTAATCGACCTTGTCTCAAGTAAGTTTTGATGTTTATTTTATGTAAGTGATTTGGTAGTGTAACATAAGTGTGGTACACTTAATTCACAATGATTTTAGCTAATCTAGGTGAGATAAGCATTAATTAGGCAAGACAATGAATGCACTCAATTTTAACCAAAATAAATTTTTGATGTCTTTGCATGTAAACAAGGAACAACTATAATGCACTTAATGCAGGATGAAAATGCAACCTATCCCTAAGATGAGATTTTTTTTGTTTCTTTTTTATTCTTAGAAAAGAAAAGAAATTTCTATCTTTTAGAATTTAGAAATAACATAAATTCAAGAACATGAATTTTCACTAGTTCAACTATATGCCTAAAAAGAACTATGAACCCAGAAGGGATCCCAGTAGACATGCTAAAATGTTTCCTATTATTTCTTACTCTATTTCCAACTTTTATAAAAAAAAGAGAGAAATAATAGATGAGGGGTGTGTACCTATTTAAATGTTTCACTCATTGATGACCAAAAAAAGTGGGAACTACTTTGTGGTCAGGAAAGACTACTTGAAATAAGACTACACTAAACCAATTTGTTTGTTAGATGAGTATGAAGGGTAGATTGCCTAGCAACATGCTAGATCCAAGAAGTAAAATCTCCCTTAGATGGCTATCAATCCACTCCCCTAATGATAAAAATGTTCTAACAATAGAAATGAAAGATGGTATATTGATAATAACATAATTACTTATGAAATAAATAACTAATGTACTTATTCAAAAAATATATAGCACAATGGGTCAATACCATACACAAGTGGATCAAGGTTAGGTATAGAGGATGTGAGTATGGTCTATAAATAGGCCAAAAATAGAGACATAGTCTGATTGGATGTGAAAGGAGAGGAAATAACAATCTATTATTTTCCCTAATAGTGACCATTGGTGGTTAGGCTAATCGATGATGGTTAGGTAACCAGTGACAGTTGATGTAATTGGTGATAGTTGTAATAACTGGTGATGATTGACTATGAAAATTTTTATGGAATTGAAATGGAGTTAGGGGTGGAGTGGTAAGAGGTAAAAAGGCTAAACATGGGTTCTATAGGTAAGGGATAATGTGTAGGTGATCTAATCGAGATAGAAAGATTTAGTAGAGAACAAAAATGCTAAAAACAAGAGAATAATACTTGTATGATACAAAGTGGAAGATAATGAAAAGTTGAATGAAATTGGATAGCATAATAGTACTCCATCCTTCAAAAGTCATGCAAATAGAGTTTTAGGATATTGGATGCCTACACAAAGAAAACAAGAGAGCTTGGATGTAATTTTTAGATCCTTTTCTCTTCCAAGATCCCTCAATTTATAGCACAAAGTTGCTAAGTGAGGAGGAAGAAACTTTTTAAGTTGGTATAGGATAAAGATTCCAATTTGAAGAGATGGTAAGTTGTAAGGTTTGCATGGGAAAATTTCCATTTTTTCCTATTCATGTCTTGCCCATATCTAGAAGTTCTTGTGGCAAGATCATATACCTAACCATCGATGGTTAGGCTAACCATCAATGGTCATACTCTAAATCATAAAGGGGTAAAAATAATTTCTAAGTTAAGGTTTTAAAAATATTTAACCAAGGTTTCCCAGGTGTGTTAATGAATGTTAAAGTAGAAGAGGTGTTTTAAGGGTGAATTAACTAGGTGAATAGCTAACTAAAGGTCAAGAATAGGTCTAAGGTAGTTCAACATCAAAAACTATTCAAGGGGATGTTTTTGAGTGTCTAAATGCCCATAAGTGGTTATAACTAGTGGCATAGTGAGATACCCTAGTTGGGTAGATAAAAAAGGATGATTTACCCAAAGGTGTTTATAATCATTGACATAGCATGATACAAAGATAATGATTTTCCCAAATGTAGTTATAATAATTAAAAGAAAAATAATGATTTGCCCATAATTATTTATAATCATTGGTAGGATGAAAACATACCCCAAGTGGGTAGATAGAGATAATGATTTTCCCAAAGGCAGATATAAGCATTATCACCTAGATATATTATAACATGATGATTTGACCAAAGAAAATTATAATCATTCATATGGTAGTTGGAATGAAAACATAATGATTTTCCCAAAGGTGGTTATAATCATTGGTATATAAAGTTAGTTAGTAAGTAATATTGGAAAATAGGGTTTATTTATTGAATCCATACTCATGGAGTAAGAGTAAGTACAAAGGAGAAAGAAGAATTTGGGTGACTTGCTAGTATAGAGATGTACATCCTAAATATAACTTATTAAAATTCAATCAATGATTTAATTACTTTATTTGTGTGAAATGATTTGGATAGATCAAGAATTGTTTAGGTTCAAGGAGTAGTATTGCAGCCTCATTGGGTGTAAGAGTTCTTGAACTAATTTTTTTAAGCATGTGATTATATGCATCATGATATAAAACACCATGATAATGTATCCAAAATATGCATAAGTACCAACACATGATCCAATAAGTAATAAAAAATAATATTCCAATGATAAAGATCATGAGGATAATGTTGATATATGAATATGGATGGACTTAAGTATAATGCACAAGTAATCACCCAATGAATTCAGATACTAAGTCAGGACACAATAATGAAATCACACTAATAGGCACTCAAAAAAATAAATAGAAAGGCAAAACACCAAGAAACTAAAAATAAATATTTAAAAAAATAATGAAAATAAAAGGAATAAATAAACAAAATGGGAGGAATAGAAGAAAAGGAAGGGATAGCTGAGTTGACTCTAGATGCACTAGGTAAGTGGACTTTGCCTAAATAGTTTCATGTATGTAAGATCCAACATAAACTTTAGGTGAAATTTATTTCTCCTAGAAGATTGGATAGAATAAAAATGATGATTGATAAAAACATGATTTATTAGGTAGAGGAATAAGGGAATGATCTCACAAAATGGCAAGAGCGTGAGAATAAACCTATCGATCATTAATGTATCAAAGTTGAATACATAATGCTAAATATGAAAAATCAAAAAATGGTGAGAGAATATGTCTTATGCCAAATATGTATGGGGAAACTAATTGAAAAGGGGTTTATTGTGAATTAGCTAGGGTTCCCATAATCCTTAAGGTAAAGAAGTGGTCGATTTTGAGATTTTTAGGATTATTTAGATATGTTACAAATGTTTTTGAAATTTTTTATGTATCTCAACTTGATGGATAATGATGAGATACTAAATGATCCAACTTGAAAAATGGTGAAATCATTAAAAATTGAAATTTATCACAAAATAGTGAGAGCATGGTAAAGGGTGAATAAGCTAACCTCAACATGAATTGAGAACTACCTACATAGTCCCAAGATGGGACCTCAAGTCACTGTAGTTTTTATTTATAGTGGATGAATCTGACTAGGTAGAAATACATTTTTAAAGTAAGCAAATGTCACAATATGTCACAGGAATGGAAAGGTGGGACTTCAAGGAATGATAAAGGTGTTTTTCCTAATTTTCCCATGGGAAATTATATTTACAAAATAATGGCATAGGTTAATGATACTAAATTGCCTAAAGGTAGTTATAATTAGTAACATAAAGTGGAAAACTAATTTTCTCTAATTTAATTATAATCAAGAACACTCAAAATGAAATGAAACAAGAAATGAAGGATGTAACTTCTAAACCATTATCATACTAGTCTAAAATATAACCTCTATCTATAATACTAAATGAACTGCTAAAACTTGATTTGAATCTTCTCAGTGAAGGTGCCTGAAGAATCAATGGAATGGAACTAAAGTCAAAGGGGTTGGGTAGGGAGGGTGAAAAATATTTAATCAATAATAAATGTGTGGTAGAATGGTATAGGGTATGGTACAAAGAAGATAATATAGTACAAAGGAAATGTGCCTCATATAAAATACTTTAAGTCTCCCAAACAAGGTAACACTTGAGTTGTATAATGTGTTGATGTATGTTCCTATTGTTAGTATTGTACAATTAATGTTATCATTGATGTAAGGGCAAGATGAATGTCATTAATGTCAAGGTTAAAATTGATGTCATGAATGGCAAAGTGTTGTGTGACAAGATGACAAGAGAGAATTTTAAGGCAACCTAATAATTTTTTTGAGGTTAATGACATGTCAAGGGAAAGATTAAGATACAAGGTAAACATACTTTTGAGCACTAGTCTCAAGTATCTTTGTCATATCATGAGTATGTGTATGATGATGGTGGTCTAGTAAGATGAATAAACATAAGTATGAGTGTATGGTTAAGGATTCCCAAGCATGCATATGATTATTTGAAACACTCAGGAATGTTTCAAGGTAAACCTTCATGGGTAAGGTTTTAATCCTTAGCATGCAACCAGTCTAGTCTTAAACTCTACCTAACCTAATGAGGAGTCTAGAGATGTTATAAATATGTATGAAGAATGAAAATAAATGTGTGATCATTATATGAGGTTGTATTACATGATCATATTGTGTTGAGAATAGTACTATATGTTTCAAGGTGTGTTTAAGGTATAAGTGTGACTAGAAGTTCAAGGCCTAATGTGTCAAGAGATCTAATGTGGCCTAATGAGGGATCAAGTTCAGTTTTCAAGGTGCTATATATCATGAGAGAATTTTTATAGGTGTGAGATGTTGTGTCAAGTGTTTTTACCAAGTATGAGGTCAAATTCTAAATGAGAAATCATGAAATGTGGTTTTGAGGTTTTTTGTGTGCACATAATGAGGTATTGTAGAACTAAGAATGATTTTATTATACTCCTTGGAATGTGAAACCTTTGCATGAGGATCCAAGTATTTCATGGTAGTTTTGGAATGGTCCTAGATTAAATTTCTTGGAATTAATTTTTAGGTTGAGGATCTAATATTTATGAATGATTGTTATGAGTGGAAGGCAGTTTAAACCCTCCCTAAAACCCTAATAGTGACTTGATATATAAGATGTGATTAAAATGTGCTCATAATGGTTGTTTGATATAGTATGATGATTGGATTTTTTATTCAACTTTTCCAATAACCTCTAGGTGGTATTAGTCTATCAAAAGAGTGAGTGGAAGCTATAAAAATTCCTTATTTCTCTGATTTTTTATGTAACAAGTAGTGTTGATGAGATCAAAGCATGAAAATAATTGGAGGATGATGTGTGAGACTTGTATTTTTTTTAAATTTAATTTTTTGATCATGTTATAGAATTAAAGTATGCTAAATTAGTCATGGAATTTGGCCTATCACTAAAAAGGCTTAGTGAGGAAGACAATGAGAAAAATAGGCAGAAGTGGGAATGAGATTAGGGATGTGTTGTAGTGGATTAGGGATGGATACAATTACATAGGGTTTTTATTCAAGACATATAACACATATAAACTTTGAATATAATATTTGGAGATGTTTATTTACAAGCAAAAAGTTTCTCTCAAGGTAATTTATCTAATAGAGTGAGGTTTATGTAGGGTGAAGACATGAGATTGGATTGCAAGACCAATATTTATAATTGAGCCTATAATATATTTGTTTCAAGTTAATATTATGATGTCTTATGATCATATAAACTCATTTAAAATTCATGAAATTGAACTTATAGGTGTTTAAAGTCATTGTTTTCATGGTTGTGTCTTGGAGCATTCAAGTAGTTTGTTATGTGTTAGCAAGTTTGATGTTCCTGAGTCTTTATGTATAAATTTGAAGAATATAATGCACATAAATTTTTTATATAGGTATCATAGGTTAATTTTAATGTATATTACTTCATTAAAATCTCCTATAAAGGTGTGAAAAGCCAAAGGTTCTTGAATTTTTTTTAGGCTTATCTGTAGTTCTGAGTGAGCATATAGTAGTAGTCAGTTTGAGGTCTTTTTACCTATATGGTGAAGTATAGATAACATGATGGTTAAAATAAGGTAAAAAATGTTTTATCCATTTTTTTTTTTTTTTTTTTTTTATGTTTCAAATTTGAGGTTATGATTCATATATTCAAAGTAGACTTTCTGATAGTGATAAGGCTTAATTGTGAATAGGTCTAATGGCATGGTTCAAGGAGAAAAATATGATAAATGGTGCTGGGGACCTAAGGTGATATTATAATGTGTATAATTTAATTGTGTGTGTGAATTATCTGATATATTTTTGCAGGATCAAGTTATTCCAAGGTGATCAAGGTGAAACATGTGCTTTGAGAAGGCTTAATTACATTAGGTCTCCTTTAGGCCTAATGGTGGTTTTGGTCCTTATGTGTAGTGACCGACTTATGTAGTGGTTTTTTCACTTGAAAAATGTGTTTTTGATATATTAAAAAGGTTAATCATCCATATATATGTTTTTTTCCAAATAAGGTTTGTAAAATCAAGAGTCAAGTATAAAAAGAAGTGTATAATACGCCTAATTTGACTAATTAAATTTTTGAGGGAATGAACGAATGAAATAGAAATTTGGAAACTAGGTAGAGGTTTTGAATAATATAATATATGTGTGTTTAATATGTCATTAATTTATAATAATTATTATACATATGATGGTCAAAGATCATATGAACTAAATCTGCCAATAAGAGCATTAGTTGAGTGAAGAGGCCTAATAGGCTATTTGAGAGAGATAGATGAGTGCTAAGAGAAAAATAAGGTGATAATAATTATTTGAGTGGAAAATAGGTATCCAAATTTTATCATAGGTTCTAGGTGATTTATTTGTTTCTGATTTACCTAGGGGGTTGGTTCCTCACAAGTTGGTACTTGTTGAAGGCCTAGTTGAGTTGGTGCTTGACTAGTGAGGGGTTGGTGTTCCTTATGTGGTTGGTACCTCAATAAATATTTATTCATTAATTATATTACTATATTATAAGGTATGTTTTAGTGGTTTTGACTCCCATTTAGGTTTTCCCACATATCTCATTTCTATATGTTATATGCTTAGGTGGATGCTAATTTAAGCAATGGTTGTTATATGTGTTTGAAAGAATAATTCATGAATGATAAGTGAAATTGAATTATTGTTTTAATAGAATTGATTATCCCCATTATATAAATATTTTTACTTCCAAAATTTGGTATCAGATCAGGTCCTTTTAATGAGGTCTAATATCCTAAAGGAGATCCTAAGCAAGTGAATATGTCTAATAAAACACAAGGTGGTTTCTCTACAAGCAAGGCTCCATTATTAAATGTATATAATTATGATTTTTGGAATGTAAATATGAGAACATATTTGATGTCTCAAGGTCATGATGTTTAGAAATCATTTTTGGATGGATGTATTTTGTACCTCCTATTCCCCCTACAAATGCAGTAGGTAATAAGGCTAGTGACAACAATTCAAAATCAATGAATGGTATTCTTTGTGGCTTATCAGAGGCAAAGATTATGAAGGTTATTCGTTTTATTCCTAAAAAATAAATTTTATAAAAGTTAAATAATATCCATGAGGGAGACTCCAAGGTTAATTTGGTTAAATTACAAACCCATAGAAGATAGTTTGAAATCTTAAGGATGAATGAATATGAGACCATTTCAGCCTACCTATTGAAGGTTGATGAGGTGGTAAAAATCATAAGAGGCCTAGGTGAAAAATTGAAAGATTCTATTATTGTAAAAAGGTATTGATATCTCTAAATCCAAAGTTTGATTATAAAGTGTGTGTTTTTAAATAGATGCAAGATATAGACAGGCTAGAGATGGATGGAATTCATGGCACCCTAATAGCCTATGAGATGAGGACAAGTGAAGGAATACTCAGAAATAAGGAATATAATTTAAAGGTAGAAAATAAGGTAAAGGATAATAATACACAAGCTAATAAAGTCAAAGATAATGATGATTCTGATATTGATGATGATTTGATAGCTATGTTTGCAAGAAAGTTGAAAATTGGTTTAGGTAAATACTAGGGTAAGATGCCCTTCAAATGTATTAATTATGGATAAATTTGACACTTTGATAATAAGTTATCTCATAATCATAAGACAAAGGATGATGAAGATCATGATGATTATAATAAATATTACATGTATAATAAGAATAATAAATTATTCAAAAATTATGATGACAAGAAGTTTTTCAAGAACAAAAAAAGTGTTTACACCAAGGAAGACTGAATCTCATCTAATGAGAGTGACCACGAAAGTGTTTATCCTAATGTAATTGAAGTTATATTTATGGTTGAGAAATAAATATTTTTAAATCAAAAAGAGTCCATGTGGTTTGGAGGTACCATTGGTGATTTAGATAAATAAGAAGAGGAGGTGGACTTAAAAGTTGAGTTGATGAATAGTCTATAACAACTGAAGATGGTGAAGAAGAAGAATAAGGTGATGATCTCTCTAGTAAAATTTTATGAGGATCAAATCACTTTTTTTGAAGAGATATTGATCAATAATTCTAAGGAATAAGAAGAGATAGTCAAATAGGTGGAGACTCAAATTGAGATTGTGATTATAAGCCTAAATACTAAAAAATAAGAATGTGCCAAGTATGTAACTGAAGTGGATTCCTTGAGAGATAATTTGGATCAAGCATGAAATAAGTTAAAGTTCTTTGTGAAGTTTTAAAAGAGTGCTAATGATATAGACAACATCTTGAGTAGTCAAAAGATTACTAATGACAAAATAGGTCTTGTTTTCAATGGAGACCAAAAGAAGAATACTAATCTGATTAAGGATAATCAGACCTTAAAGGTCATTGATCAACGAAGGAATGATGGTGTTTTTATAATGAATACTAATCCTATCAAATAGATTAATTTTATAAGGTATGGTAACCCTTTCAATGGTTATTTTTATTCATATAACCACTTTGTTCATAGAGCAAGGCATTATAGAAGATCCTCCAAGAATTAATATGCATGGAACTATGTAGAGAGTCATCAGTCAAGTGGTATGGATAATGGTGTGTTTTTAATAAGAGAAATAGTGTGTTTAAATTATAAAAAGGTTGGTCTTATTGAAAACTTTTGTAAACCTAAATTTTCAAGTCAAAATAAGAATATTGAGGCCCTTAGATTGCAAGAAAGAAGACAAAATAGTGAATGGAGACCAAAGGTAGCTAAGGTGAATGATGATCATTATGAAATTCCAAGTAGACTACTTGCCATGGTGGAACATAGTTCATATGTAAATGAATGCCAAGAATTCTAATTATAAATTCAGATTGTTGATGAAGAAGTCAAGATAAATAGACCAAGTTGTAATGTTTTTCAAATGGAGATTAAAGAATTCAATCCTAAGAAGATCATGAAGAAATTTTAGTCTAGTAAGGAAATATATATCTAGGAATCTCCTAATTTTGTGTTGGTTTAGTATCCAAGAGATAAGAGGTGAATCCATTAGGATCCATGGAGGTACTCAACTAGTGAGAAAAAGCATGAAGGATGCTTGGTATTAGGGGAAGATTTATATTCTTTGTTTTAGATATAAATTTTAGTCAATATTCTATTGGATATGTGAGTGTAAGATATGATTTACAAATAATTTTTATGATGACTTGATCAAACCAAGTCACATTCATTATATTTTATAAATACCTCATGGAGATAAGGGGAGTAAATCATGATCCAAGAGTAGGTGTGTTTTCCAAGTAAATATTTAGTAGTTGGTTTTGATCTTGATCTATGTTGAGTTTTTATCAAAGAGAGAGAGTGATCTTATTTGTAGAGAAAAGGTGTGTTGTTCTAGGTCTAAAAATTACATAGTTGTCAAAACATGACCCTTTGTCATTAATATCAAATGGGGAGAAAGTTCTAGTTTGGGAGAAAGGTTAGTTTGAAGAAGATCCAACTTGGGGACATGAGAATGATCATTTTTGTTTGAGTGTTTTCCATCAATGAAAAAGGGGAATATTATTTGGTTATGTTCCTATTGTTGGTGTTTTGAAATTAATGTTGTCATTGTTATCAAATTCAACATGAATGTCATTAATGTTAAGGTCAAAATTGATGTCATGAATGGTAAAGTGGTATGTGATAAGGAATTATTATGATAATAGAGAATTTAAATGAAACCTATTAATTATTCTAAGGTCCATGACATGTCAAGGACAATATCAAGATACAAGGTAAACATACTTTTGAGCAATAGTCTTAAGGAGTTTTGTCATATAATGAGTACGTGTATGATGATGGTGATCTAGTAAGATGGATACACATAGGTATAAGTGGATGGTTAAGGATTCCCAAACATTAATATGAAGTGTTGAAAAACTCAAGAATGTTTCAATATAAACCTTTAAGGGTAAGGCCTTAAGCCTTAACATGCAAATAGTCTAGTCCTAGACTTTGTCTAGCCTAATGAGGAGTCTTGAAGTGTTATAAATATATATTAAGGATTAAAATCAGTTTGAGAGCATGGTATATGGTTTTATTACATTATAATGTGGTTTTAAAAATAGTACAAGAGGTTTCAAGGTGTGGTCAAGGTCTAAGTGTGGTTGGAAGTTTAAGGCCTAATGTCTAAAGAGACCTAATATGGCCTAATGATGGGTCAAGTTAAAATTATTAGGTGCTAGAGATCATGAGAGAATTATCATAGGTTTGATAGGGTTTTTCAAGTGTTTTGACCAATTCGTAGGTCAAATTTTGAATGAGAAATCATGAAATGTGATTTTGAGGTTTTCTATTTGCAAGAATGAGGTATTGTAGATCCAAGAATTATTTTATTATTCTTATTCTCATTGACATAGGAAAAATTTTCATGAGGATAAAATTATTTACTATTGGTTGTTTAAATTTCCTATCTCAAATTTCCTAGCATTATTTTCTAGGTTAAGGACCTAAGCTTTATGAACAATTGTTAAGAGTGGAAGGTAGTCTAAACCCTCTCTAAAACCCTAATAGTGACCCAATATGGAATATGTGATTAAAAAGTGCCCCAAATATTTTGTTTTACCTATTATTATGATTTTAGTTGTATTAATCTCTCCCAAGTACCTCCAAGTGGAATTGGTATGTCAAAAGAGTGAGTGCAAGGTATAAAAAACCCCTTATTTCTTAATTTTTTTATGTAGAAGGTAGTGTTGACTAGGAAAAAGCATGAAAATTATTGGAGGATGATGTTTTATAATTTTATTTTATCTCAATTTGATTTTATTATTAGGTTATATACATAAAATATGCTAAACTAGTCATGTAAGTTGGCCTATCGCTAAAAAGGCCTAGTGAAGAAGATAGTGAGAAAAAAGGCATAAGTGGGAATGAGATTAGGGATTTTTTGTTGTGGATTAGAGATGGATAAAATTAGATAGGGTTATTATTAAATAAAATTAACACATATAAAATTTGAATATAATATTTTGAGATGATTATATACAAGGAAAATTTGCTCTCAAAGTGATTTATCTAACACAATGAGGTTTGTGTAGGGTGAAAACATGAGATTGGTCTAGAAGAAAAATATTAATATTTGAGCCTATAATATATTTTTTAAAATTTATTATTATTATTCTTTATGATAATATAAACCCATTTAAATTTAATTAAATTGAATCTATATGTGTTCTAAGTCATTGTTTCCATGACTATGGCTTTGAGCATTTAAACAGTTTTTTATGTATTAGCAAGATTGACGTTCCTGAGTATTTATGCATATATTTTAAGAATTGAATGAAAATTAAGTTGTTATATAGGTATCATAGGTTAATTTTAATTTATTTAAGATCATTAAAAAATCTTATGAAGTTGTGAAAATTCAAAGGTTCTTAACTGGTTTTTGAGGCATGTCTACAGTTTTAAGTGAGCATATGGAAGTGGTCAGTTTAAGGTCTTTTGACCTGTATGGTGAAGTGTAAATAACATGATGATGAACCTGAGGTAAAAAATTTTATATAAATTTTATTTATTTATGTTATTATGTGGAAAATTTGAGTTTATTCTTTAGATATTCAAAGCAAACTTTCTAACAGTGAGAAGGCCTAATTATGAGCAAGCCTAATGATATGGTTCAAGGAGTGAAATATGCTAAATGGTATTCAAGACATAAGGTAATATTTTTATGGGTATAATTTAATATTTTTTGAATTATTTAATCCATTTTTTTGAATCTCAAATTTTTCCAATGTGATCAAGGTGAAATGTGTGCTTTGAGAAGGCTTAATTGCATTAGGTCTCCTTTAGGCCTAATGGTGGTTTTGGTCCTTATGAGTACTGACCAACATATGTAGTGGTTGTTTAACTTTTTAAACATTTTTTTTGATATATTGAAAGTGTGATATAATAATATATAGGTTTTTGTCTAACCAAGGTTTGTGAAATCAAGAGTCAAGTATAAAAAGGTCTAATATGCCTAATTTGACTAGTTAGAATTTTGAGGGAATGAGCGAATGAAATAGAAGTTTGGAGACAAAGTAGAGGATCTGAATAAAATTATAGAGGCATGTTAAATATGTCATGAATTTATAATAATGATTATACAGATGATGAGAAAGTTCATATAACCTAAATATGCCAAAAAGAGGGCTAGTTGAGTGAAGTGGCCTAATAGGCTATTTGAGAAAGATAGAAGAGTGTTAAGAGAAAAATAAGGTGATCATAATAAATTTATTGAGAAATTGGTTTTAAAATGTGATCAAAGGTTCTATATGGCTGATTCAATTTTGAGTTACCTAGGGGGTTCGTGCTTCCTTTCAAGTTGGTGCTTGCTAAATGCCTAGTTGAGTTGGTACATGTTTATTGAGGGGTTGGTGCCTCACTAAATATTGATTAATAAATTATATGAATATAGTCAAAGTTTTTTTTATTGGGATTAATTCCCATTGAGTATTTCCTACATATCTCTTGTGTTCATATATTATATTATTAGGTGGATACATGTTTATGCAATGGTTGATGCATGTGTTTGAATGAATGCTTCATGAAAGATAAATGAAATTAAATGATTATTTTAAGGGAACTAGTTCACCCAAACTCTCATTATTTGTACTTCCAACATAATTTTCATTAGATCATCAAGTTTATCTCTATTTGGTGTAGCAATCATGTATGCTCTGAGACATAATTTACAACAATGATATAGGGTCCTATCCAATTGGGTTCAAACTTGACCTTCCTCTTCTTCTCAACCATGGTGTTATATTGGTTTTATTTGAGAACAAGATCACCAACCTCAAACTCTCAATGTTTTACACTCTGGGTATAGTGGCCATAGAGTCTATTTAGGTATGATTATAGGCTATTGACAATGGCCACATGTTTTTCATAAAGTAATTCTAGCTCTTATAGGTGAGCTATTTAGTAAGATTCTTCATTCAAGACATGTTTTAATGAGATGAGTAAAGAAGGTAACTCAAACTCAATAGGAAGAATGGACATAGTTCCATAAACAAGGTAATATGGAGTGGCTCCTATTGGGGTATGGTAATTAGTCCAGTATGCTAAGAGGGCTCAAAAAAATTGAAGGTGCCAATCATGGCCAACATCATTAACAATATTTTTAAGGATGTGGAAAATGGTTTTGTTATATTCTTATCTGTGGCCATTACCTTATGGATAATATGTGGTATAATTTTTTTGACTAGTGTTATACTTAGATCACAACATTTTAACATCCTTATTTTTAAATGATCCACCATTACTAGATATAATGTCAGATGGGATACCATAGCGATAGATGAGATGGTTGAATATGAACTTGGAAATTTGTTTTCCAATCAAGTAAGTGAGGGTTATAGCTTCAACCCACCTAGTGAAATATTCATTAGTGATAAGGATGTGTTTATGTCCATCAGATGAGGTTAGCTTAATATTCCCATTGAGATCTATGCCCATGTCTCAAATGGTTGTGGAGTAAGTATTAGTTTTAGTGTTTTGGTCGAGTCATGAATTAGAATGGCATGACTTTGAAATTTGTTACACTTTTGACATAAGTTGTTGCATATGCATCCATGGTTAACTAATAATACCCAGTACATAGGACATTTTTGGTTAGGATAAACCCATTGATGTGGGATCCATATACTCCTTCATGAAATTCTCATAATGCTAATGTTGTATCTTCTAAATTTAAAAAATGAATCACAGTTCCATCAACGCTGTGATGGTAAAGGGTTGGGATTAATAGGGTATAATGTGAGGCTTCATGGTCAAATGCCCTTAATTGTTTGTGTGATAGTTCTAGTGGCATGATATGGTTATGAAGGTAAGTAAAGAGTTTCAAATAACATATAAATTTGGGATGAACAATATCATAGATCATTATGATGGTTAAATTTTTATGAGTAGGTGTTGGAATATTTTCAACATGGAATTGATATTTTTTCCCTTATTTGTGTGGTGGATTAAAGAGTCAATGGTGGCCATGGCATATGCTATCTTATTACTAGCCCATGGTATATGTTCAAACTATATTTTGGTGATATATTGTTTAAGAACATTAATCATGGCCTCGTATAGCATCAAATTGTCATCTTTGGTTTGAAAGTGGTTTGTAACCTGACTGATGATTAATTGATAATCACCATAAACCTTGAGATGTTGAATATTCCATTGTACTTCTTAACTAATCCCTATAATGAGTGATTAATATTTGAACATGTTTTTAGTGCAAGGAAAGTTGATACACAATGATTTAGGGATAAAATCTTCCTGTGATGTAATAAATAATAAGCCTATCCCTAATCCATGTGATGTGAATGATACATTAAAATATAGCTTCTAATGATACTCCTTAAGAGATGTTTCAATTATGGTAATAATAGACTCATCTAGGAATTGAAAAGTAAGGGTTTTGGTATCTACAAGGGGGGCTTTAACAAGCTAATCTATAAGTATTTATACCTATATAACCTTGTGGTTGACATATTATATCTTGAATCACTCAAAAGCATGTTCTATTTATCCATGTGGCCTTGTGAAGCTATTTTTGATAGTAGATGCTTGATTGGATCTACTTAGGAAATAACTATGGTCTTTTTGTTAATCATGTAATGTTGTAGCTTCTGTACTGTAAAGACCATAACTAAACAAGCTTTTTCAATAAGTGTATAGTTGTGTTCATATGAAACTAGTGTATGACTTAGATATTACATGGCATGCTCTTTTCCATTATTATCATGTTGAGCTAGAAGTGCCCCTAAGGATTTGTTTATGGTAGATAGATATAGTAGGAACAACTTTCCTGGCATATGTGGTAAAAAATAGGTGGATTAGCAAGAAATTCCTTCAAGTGATAAAAGGATTTTTGGAATTTTTCATCTAAAAGAAATGTGACCCCTTTATTCATTAAATGTGTAGATAGATGACATTTATTGGCCAATTGAGAAATGAAGCATCTGATAGATTAGATCTTGCCCTACAAACTATAGATCTTATTCAAACTAGAAGGTGGTAACATATTGATAATGCCTTGTAATTTGGTAGGATCAAATTCAATGACTCTATAAGAGATTATGAAGCCTAATAATTTACCTAAAGTAACACCAAAAATGCACTTCTTGGGATTGAGTCTAACTTTGTATTCATGAATCCTCTCAAATATTCATTTTAGTGTAATAAGATGATCAACATTGGTATTTTATTTACCCAATATATTGTTGACATAATCTTTAGCAATGTCATGCATCATATCATGAAATATGATGGTCATGTCTCTTTGGTATGTGGTCTTAGCACTCTTGAAACCAAATGGCATAACCTGATGACAAAATGTTCCCCATGGAGTGGTAAATGTTGTTTTATGTTGGTTTTCTAGTGAAATCCAAATTTAGATGTTTCCTAAAATCCCATCCATAAGTGAAATAATTTCATACCCCACATTTGATACAACTGTCATGTCAATATTTTCTAGAGGAAAGGTATCCTTTGAGTAAGCCTTATGTATATCTTTCAAATTAGTGTAGATTTTGATTCCTTTTGGCTTCTTACTAATAACCACAACATTTGAGATCCATTATGAGTTATCTATTGGTCAAATACATCTTGCTTCCAATATTGTTTACAACTATTTCTTTACTAATACAATAATACAAGGATGCATCTTGCACAACTTTTGCTTCACAAGTTTGGCATCAAGATGTACAACAAGGTGGTGTATAAGTAAGGAAGGGTCTAAACTTGGCATGTATAAATAGGCCCAATAAAATATGTCAACAAATTCCCTCAAAAGGGATTTAAATATTTCACATTCATCTTTAGTGAGGGATGTACCTAATTTGATCCATTTTGGGTCATCTGGAGTCCAAGTGTTGACTTCTATAGTGTCTTCTATGAGGAGATTCAAGCCATCTTCTAGAATGGTAGGTAATGATTTAAATTGGCCTACAATGACAAAGTCCTCTATTTAGATTGGTTCTTTAGGTTTGCCTAAATAAGATGAATCTGAATCTCCCAATGAAAGGGATGGCCATATTAAAAATACTATTGGAAACTCCTAGGTAATTCTATCAAAGGCATGTTGTTTTATATAATTGAATTCAGATCCATAGGTAAGTTCATCATTGGTAGCCTCCTAAGCTTAATTTAGGTAAAGGTGAACATGCCCATATAATGGCACCTAAAATATTTTTTCACTAAAAGACTAGCCTTTCTTTTTTACTTTTACCATGGTCCAAAAATGCCTCAAAGAGGTTTTAACTTTGAGACCTTAATGTTTTATTTATTTATTTTTGGTTAAAGGTGTTCACCCATTATTTATAATAGATTGAAGGATCCATTTTGATAGAGAACCCTTGTTTGTGATCTCCCAATGGAATGTTGTCTCTTAGGCCTAGAAAATTACAAAAGGCCTCATCATTCTCAAACTCATCTATAATCACTATGGATTCTTGTTGGTCCCAGGCTATAATTTGAGGGTGATATAGAGGAAACAAGTTATTGAAAATAACTAAGGTAAGAGTAAAATGGCATGAGTGTCAATTAAATTAGTATGTACAAGGTATTCATAAATATTATGATTAGAATCTACTTTGCTACTAGTATCATCATCACTAGTCATCAACATTGGAACATGAATAATATATGTGGGGTCATCCCTAGGTATTTTAAATTTGAGACAATGGGTTCTTTTAAACTATGTTATAAAAATTGTCTCAAGAGTACCATGTTGATTTGATCTGAGGTCTCCTTCTTCATAGGCTTGGTTATCCATGATATTGTTAAGAATGAGATACTTGGAATTTTTGTATTAGTCATCAAATTTGTGATTTTATAACCATGTTTTATTATTGGCAAGTGGATCCCCTTTTTGGCTGGTGTCTAGTGTGAAAATGATATGAGTTAGACTATGAAGTTTACCCTTACCCTTGTATTACCATTCCATTTAAGGTGGATTTCCTTGTCTTCCATAATACTTAGGGTTATATAAAATCTTGGAAATGTGGAATGTGTCATAGGTCAAATACTCTCTTGCGCCATTAGTTAAGATGGTAAAATGATTAGACAATTTGGGAGGTGGTATATGAGAAGATGAATCAAGGCTATCTAGGTCTATACAATTATCCTCTAGTAATTTAATAAGTATTTCTTTGACTTTGTCCTCTTTTGGAACTAGATCTAGGCCAAAGTTGTAGTTATAACTTTCATATTTAGCCTCCAAATGTTTGCAATATTCGTAAGGATATAAATCACCATTGAAGGTGAACTCCATTCCTGAGTGAGAGAACTTAAGACACTGATGTAATGTCAAAGGATCACATTATTTTCATGTATCCTAGGTCTACCCAAGATCAAATTGTATGACAAATATAGGTTTAACACAAGGTAAAGTGTATCATGGGTCAAGGACCCAATGATCATTGGTAAGCTTATAGTGCCTTGTGATTCTCACTATTCATTTTCATAGGCCTTAATAGTGATAGTTTCTATTTGTAGATTGGTTGTTGTATATCTGAGATGCTTGATGAGCTTCAAACACACAATATTTAGGCCTAATCTATTATCTATGAGGATATGTTTGACTTTTCACCACATAATGACAAATTCAACATACAATAGATTATTATGGAGAGGGTCAAGGGATAACATATAACATTGGTCAAAGGTTAACTATTGGCCTAGGGATAGATGTCCAACCAAATTTTGGAATTCATCTAAGCTTATGTTGTTGGGAAGGCCTAGGAACTCTGTTAAGATGTTTTTGTGGATAGTAGACATACACAACAAATCTAAAATATAGATTTGTTTAGGTGTCTTTTGAAGTTGTTCCAAAATGTTGAATGCCTTATCCTTAACAATGGCATATGGCTTATTCCTAATTAGGATAATGGTTTGGATGGGTTTGTTGGTAGGTGGTTTGGGCCATGGAATGGTAATATTTTATAGCCAATATGTGGTTGCATAATTGAGATGATATACATGGCCATTATTTCTAGCAAATGATGGTGGAGGGGAAAGATAGGATAAGTATTAATTAATGGTGTACTTGTTTATGGTCATGGGATAATGATGAGTTATCTATATAAGGTCCCAAAATAAAAGTATGTGGTTGTTGGTATTCTTGTTTATAGTCCCAAGTTAAAGAAAGATCACTAACATAGATGGGTTGATTGGAATTATCTAGCAATGGTCCTATTCTATTAGCACTTTGTCTTTGATTAATGGTGATGGTGGAAACATGACCTCCCACAATATGACCTAAAACTTTGGTGTAGTTACATATAACTTTATGGTAATTATTTTGGGTACTAGACTCATTCCAACCTTGGTTCCTCCAATTCAATTAATGTTATTAGTACTATTGAGGATTTTGTAGTTTTTGTCTTAGCTATTGATACTACTATTATTGTTATTCTAGTATTTGTATTTGTTGTTGTTGGTGGTTAATTTTATGTCATAAGAAAGGATTTTGGTAGATACCTAGATTATGATTGCATGTAGATTCTTCATTATCTAATGTAATCTCCACATTTTCTAACATATTTTCAATGAGGTGTTTGATTTTCACACAATATTGTAGATTATGTCCATAAACATGATGGTATTCACATAATTCATTATCTCTATACCAATCCAAATAAGGAATACCCTTAGGATAATGCTTCAATATTTACCAACTAATCATGTTAGTAGTAGATAGTTTGAGAAACATGGCCTCAATAGATTATCTAATGTCATTGAAGACTCAATGAGTAGGCACATTTCTCTTTAGAAGAAGGGTTTACAAAGGTAATGGTTGTTGTGTTTGTTGAGTTTGTCTAGATTATCATGAAGGCTATGCTTGATGAATGTTTTATTGATGAGGAATAAGTCATATTGAGGCATGGATTGAGCATATGGTGTTTGTATTATTTGAACATGATGTGACTCAGTCACTACATTTGAAACAACATTCATAATGTGGTTTAATTACTTATATTTTTCATAGTTACTGACCTGGGATGGTATTGATGTTTGCCTTTAGAATTGGTTTTGGTTTCAATTTTTGTTAGATGAGGTTAACTTAATAATACCTTTTTTAATAAGTTTATTTTCAATAAATAATCCTTTATTGATGATCTCTATGAAGGTATATGCACACTAAATCTCTAGATGATAGGATATCTTTTTATGTAATTTTTTAGTAAACATAATGGCCAATTATTTTTCTGGTAAGCTATGCGAGAAATGAATAAAAAGTGTGTTCCATCTATGTAAATAAATTTTAAATATTTCACTAACTTTCTACTTGGCCTGAGTCAAATCTACTAATGAGATCTTATGTTCAAGATTGTAGGAAAAATATTACATAAATTTGTCTAAAAGGTCATCAAAATCAGATATAGAAGTCTTTGGTAATTTTAGGAACCACTAAAAATCCTACCCATCTAAAATCTAAGGAAATAAGAGGAGTAAGTAAATGTAATTATAATCCATTGGTTTTAAAAAAACAAATAATTATCTCAAATGAGACTTAGAGTCTCCTTTACCATTGTATTTATCAAATTTTGGTTGTTCGTACACTAGAAGGAATAATATTTATAGATATTCCATGTTGAATGGGTATGAACACACATCATCTAGCTTAAACTTTTTAGTTTATTTCCCTAATTGAATGGTGTTAGTTTCATCCTTCGTCTACTGTAGTTCTTGTGTTGAAAAACTAGATGGAACATTTGGTTAAGGTGGAGGATAGGTAATCAAAGATGGATTACCTTGACTGGGGTATAATGGATAAATAAATTTTTTTGGGATGTTGGTTTGATGATTGAACTGATTAGGAATATGCATCTATGGATTAGGATGCATTGTTTGAAATTGTATGTATTATGATTCTATAATCTAGTTTGGATTCAATATATAGGCCTAGTTTTGAGGGAATTATGTTTGTGATAGAAGGATATGGCTCAAATCAAAGTGTTGTGCCTAATGAGGTTGAATAGGGACTTATTAGAAACTATTAAAACATAGATGAATAAGGGGGACTTCTTAAGAAATAAGGCCCTGCATTCGGATCAACATCACATTTTGAATAAAAGGCAATTATTTCCTAATTGGTACTTGTTGGATAGTAGTACCTATGGATTGTATGAACACCTATTATGAAGTAGACATTTGTTAGATGTTCAGCATTTGATATTATAAAGGCATGTCGGTCTAGGATTATCGAGGTATACTTGTTACTACCCATTGAGCTAAAACATTTATTGCCCCTTGTTGAGGTGGCAAAATGTTTTGCCTTTATGCAATGGCATATTAGAATATGCCTATTATTGTAGAATTTTAGTCATCACCTATTGAGTTAGATTAGCATTCATCACATTTTATTAAGGTAAGGTACTAGTTGTAATTTTATTAATTAATCCTTATAGTGATGTGCTTAAAGTAGCTGATTGAGGATTCGAGGTAACTTTTTTTTGTTTGGATGTAGAAGTTCTTGCCTCCTACTATTATGAACCACTCATGGTGTTAATTAAAGGCAACTGTTATAGACTAGTTATTGGTGTAATTAAACCACTTTTTCCTAAATTAGATGACACTTGCATGTTATCCATCATGTTTGGCACATTTTTTATGTAGAACCAGTAGTCACTTCTTCAATAGATGGGACATTGAACATGTCACTAGCTAAAGTAATTTACAGAAAATGGGTCTATACCTAAATTATCTTAACCTATAAATTCAATTAATATTCCTATTGAAGGAGCTAACTATATGAATGGAGTATTTGACATGGTCATGTAATTAAAATTGCATGCTAGGTTCAGATAGGTTTGATATGCCATTTGAATTTGTATGAAGTGATCCTCCACGAAGCCCATTCCTATGACAAGAATATTTATGTTTTGATATGACATCAACATGAGCACTTGAGGATTTTTAGAAGAGGCATATTCAATTATTTATGTATAATTCATGTTAAGAGGCACTCTAACTAGACTAGGCAAATTTTCATGGGGAAATTCTACTAGAAACTTAACCCCTACCTCTACAAGTTTGATTAAAATTTTTTCCATATTTTCAATAAGGTGACGATAAAAAAAATAAGGATAATATGTCAATGGCATAGTAATATAATATAGTTGTTTTTGATCTTATTCTACAATCGATGATATGATAGAAAGATACTACATAGTTTGTTCTTGGTTTTACTCTGAGTATGGAGGCATGTTAACCAAATAATGGGCTAAGGGATCTGAGTAAAGTAAGGATAATAGGGATTTTTCTCACAAACTACATCTTCACCATAGGGATATTGAACAAACTCATCTTGTATGACCACATTATCATAACTTGGATTATACATAGCTTCACTACGAGTGTAATGAGATATATTCAAATTAATGATGAATGTTTCTTGAAAAAGGACTAGATTTATACAAACTCTTAAAAATATTATCCATAGGAAAAGTGGTCCAAACTAGGTCTAACTTAGTATAAAATTGGATTTGTATCTCTAAAAATGTCTATTCTAAAACATAGTCTAATGCTAAAATAGTCTAATTTCAAATGTATAACATAAAATTTATTACACAAAAAGGTCAAGTGGATGAATAAAAATTGAAATACCAAACTTAGGTACAAAGTGCTTCAAAAAAGTCTAAACTAGGTATAAAGAAACAAATGTTTCTAGGTATTTTGGAAAACAAGGCAAAAAATCTAGGCTTAAAATAGGTATTGATGGGTCTTTTGGAAAATAAGGCACAAAAGATAGACTTTAAACAAAATTAGGTATAAAAGGCAAGAGAGTTAATATAACAAGTTTGAAACACTTTGACACAAACTAGGCATTTAGATTTAAAGAAACATTTGATCATTTGGATAAAGACATGAAACATTTGGCACTTAGAAGATAGACCACTTACCTAAATCCAGGCATAAAAATAGTTTTTAAATCAAGCAAGGATATAACCAAATTTGCATAACCCAAAAGTTAAATATTGATGTCTAGGCGACAATTACACAAGACATATGCAAAAATCAATCAATGTTTGGATATGAACTTGTCAAGGCTAACTTTGAAATTAATTTAAAAGACTAGGATTATCAAAATAGATAATAATCTAGACAAAAATTAACAACATGATGGTACTAGGCATAAATCTAAAAGGCACACATGGTTTTGATTTTTAATTTTAGACACAAAATTACAAGTTTTTGAAATGATTCAAGCAACATATCGATGTTATTGCTCTCTAAATATATGAAAAAATATTTGTTTTAAGACTCAAAGGTACAAGAATTGGAATGATTTGGGTAGTGTAATGACACCCTTTTCAAACAAGTAACACATATGTAAATAAACATGTGATAAATGACTAAGACAATGGTTTGTTATCAAATGGACAACATAATGCCTCTTCAAACAAAAGAGTGATGTGTAAACAAGACTCATTTTTTGACATTGTATGACAAAAAAATTGTTTTGACTCAATACCATGCTATTAAAAAAGAACAAAATGAAAAAAAATAACTAAATGTAATGTCCTAAATCATAAAACTAGCAAGGTTACATCATACTATCAAATTTCATATTTATACTTGCTCTTGAGAGGATTTTAAATTGTTAATCCTAAAATTAAAAGTGCATAAAAAGTAGGGTTTTTAGGCCCCCTCTTCTCTCAAGAGTTTTTGTGGTGACTTGGAGCTTTGATCTACTTCCCCTACATTGACAGTATATCTTTAGCAAGTGGGGTTATCTAAACTATCATTTTTTTCTCATTTATAAATGGTCCCATATGTGTGTCAAACATTAGGGCACAATCATGTCATTTGGATCTACATCAACTAGATTGTTGTGAAAAGGTCTTGTCATTTTCACAAACATTAAATATATTGGTTTCTTAATGTAGTATGATATTTGATATGCCCCTACATTTTGAGGCTGAGTACCACTAACAGATCTTGTTTTAGGCACTCAAAATAAGCATCATAGTGGGTCACCCTTGATTTATATACCCCACCATGGAGTGGGGTTGAAAACTATTGGGAGATGAATTCTTGGGTCAAAACTTCTTAAGAGAACTTGTGTAGTGGTGATGAACTCCCACCTACAAGTCAAAATTCATGAAATAAAGACAAGTAGAAGAGCTTGAGGGTCATTTTAGGGTCACTCAAATCATACAAATTTTGGGGGGGACCTTTCATCTTTCCTTCCACACTTTTAGACCAAATAAACAAAATGTAAAGAGTGAGAATTTTTTATCACCCAATTTACTTAAAATCTATGAGGAGAGAGCATACACACGTCACTCATCTTGCTAAACAAACACTTTTCAACAAATAAGCATAAACATGAAACTCTTATGAATATTTTACTAATGTGAGAGTTTAGTTTTTATATCACTAAAACAAAAAATATAATGAAGTTTTCATCCCTTGGCATTGTGTTTGAAAACTTTAAACAAGATGAAAAACAACTTAAGCAAAAATATTTTTAAAACACCAATTTAAAATGTGAATTTTGTAACTTAGATTTTTTTAAATGTCTTCTTTTGGCCTTTGGGTCCTAAAAAATATATTATGGGATACTTTTTCTTAGAATCAAAACATGAGTGAACAAATGGATTTTGGATTCTAGCTCTTAGGTTTCCAAAATTTTACACAAACTACAAAACTATAAAAACACATAGCAATATCATGACTTTTCATAAAAAAATACAACAATTATCACAATACTGTAACTTACCTAAAAAATAGATTATTAATGTAAAATCACTATTATTATGATATTATCATTGAAATATTGACAAAACTATAGATCTAATGACAATAACTCAAATCTACCCTGTGATATAAAATAATTAGTAGGAAAACTATCATGGTTAGGCAATACCACAAAATTAATGAAAATATCACAACTTGTAGAGTCATGATATTTCAATATCACAACATTTTAAGTAATATCACAATTATAAAGTTGTGATATATCAATATCATGATTTCCCCTACAAAGAAAAAAGTCAGTTAGAAAACCTTGATGGCTTAACATAAAAACATGAAAGTTAGCACAAAGCACTAAAATTATGAAAAAATCATGAATGTAAAAGTAGTGATACTATGAAATATCATGAGAGCAAGAACATGACTTCATAGAGAAACTTTGTGGTTTCCATAAAAACATCCTTGAGCCTTCATTTTTCACTTTTTTGATCAACAAGTTTAAATTTTGACATGAAAATTGTGAAGCGGGTGTTCTAAAAGGGCTTGTGAACAAATTCATGGGGTGTGGGTCCCACTAGGTATGTCATGATGTGAACAATGAATACAATAAAAGGGATGTTAGTATTGTGTTAGTCCAATAAAACGAATCAAAATAACACACTAAAATACTAACACCTCTAACCTAGACACTAGTAAGAGCATTGGTAACAAGCATGCATATGAAAACACAACTAAAACATAAAATAAGTCACTCTTTTACCTTATTTATAACTTCAAATGGATTAGTTAAGTGGATTTATTAGCTTGTGCACCAAGAAACCTTTGACAATGAAGTTTTCTTTGCTCCTCTCCTTGGCACATTGGCTTGGTTGTTTGGCTTATGATTTGGGCATGGTAACATTACTTGTATGAAGCATCTCTCTCCAAATTGGCATTTAACACTACACTATCAAAGCTTTGAAGACATTTATGCATAATAAATTTACACCAAGAGAGCTTAGAAATCAATATTTATGGCCTTGTGTTTATAGCCTTAAAAGTTAACTCTCACCCAAGGTGAGTTAAGGTTGAGTTTACACATGGAATGGGTTCAAACTAACCCTAGGCGAGTTAAGACTAATTCCAGTTGAATTAATAATTTTCATGTAATTATGATTTTCAATTACTAGGCATGGCTCTCAAATTAGATATTTTGGAAGAGCTTGACAACTCATAAAGACAATGATGAAAAGGCTTGATATTTAATTTTTTGAATTTCCATATTTAATATTTATTAAATTCAAATGGATAATTCAAATAAGCATTTAATCTTGTTTAATTAGATGATTTAATTTGATTAAGATTTTTTCTCATTTAATCTTTGATCAAGTGGACCACTTAATGGGTCCATGAGACAAATTGATAGTTGTTATGTCATAAGGTGATTGAGGATGAATTTGTGAGAGGTTATTGTTGTGTATATCCCAAATATGGATTCCTCAAAATTATTTTGAGCATTGATGAATGATGCATGACCAAACTTGGGATGTTTAGGTATTCTTAGGATTAATTTGTAATGTTTGGTAGGAATTAGTCTTAAGTTCGATTGGAATCTAGTTGTGGCTAGAATTGGGTGTCTACAATACCAAGTAAATAAATGAAAGAGTATAGGGTTAGAAATGCCTACTTTAGGTTGGACCTGTGGAGCTTCAATCTTCCCCATGACTTAAGTGTAGCTTTGTAATATATGTTATGTGTTGGAGGTTTCAAATGTTTTAGTAAGGACATAATATATCCTCAAGTAGGAACTCCTAATGACTCCTCCTACTGAGATTCAAAGACTACTAGAAAAATCATGTCGAATAGAATGTATATGATTATGTTGGAATGAATAATGACCCATGTATATACTGATTCAATATCAAAAAATAACCCCATACACTAAGTTTTTGGTATTCGACCTATAAATAGAGTTTAAATAAGTCATAAAATAAAGAACATTATTGGCCTATATAATACTATAAAACTATATTGATCTAGTTGATGTAATACATGAAGCATTAAATACACTAAAAATATAGTATTTGAATGGCCTTTCCATAAGATATAATAAATTTAGAACAAATGAGTAATAATAAGATGGAAGAGGTGTTAAAGTAGGAAGTATGTATATATAATAAACTTTTAATTATAAGTAAAAATATAAATATATGCATACACACACACCCACCTACCCACCCACCCACACACACACACACACACACACACACCTTTAAGATGTTTGAGAGTGTTTTCAAACCTCTAGGAGTTATACTACAAATCCTAGGTTTTAGAGGGCACTAATGGATATGATACTTAGCCACATTTAAGGATTCAAGATAGCAGGGAGACATCATAGGAGGTAATTGTATAAATATTTAGAGTATTCCAAACTAATTATATTAATATTTTAATCATGATATATTAACAACATATTTCATAAATCACCATAATCATTTTCCACCTCTTTCTTAGTGCATGCTTTAAGGTGTGCACTTAGGCATATCAATGCTCAATAATTCACTATAAGAGAAATTATATGTAAATGATAAAAGGGAAAATTATTATGTGTATACAGGGTTCTTATGTCACATATTTTAGCTACATTTCTTTCCACTGCATTATAACCTCTATGTGATGGTATAATTGTGAAGTTGACATGAGTTTCTCTCTAAAATAACTATACTTTAAGGAAGGATATATACTTATTATTTGATCTCAATAATTAATAGTTATGATATGACATTATTTTTGATAAATATCTTCAAACATGAGACATGAAAAAATATATCGACACACAAAGAGGATGGAAGTTCTAGACTATATACAACAGACTATAATACATAAAATTTAGAATTTTAAACTAGAAAACAAACAATGAAAATTGTATTCTTATTCTAAAATCATCATATAGCCTTATATAGAGATTTAAAATATTGTAATAATAGACATTAAGATGGGAATGGGGGTAAATTATTTCCCTTAAAACAATCATTCAATTTCACTTATCATTCATGAAGCATTCATTCAAATACATACATAAAACAATGCATAAACAAGCATATGACATATGAACACAAGAGATATATGAAATACCCTTATGGAAAAAACCCCCATTGAAACATATCTTGGATTATAGTCCTATAATGAATGAATCAAGATTTAGTGAGACACCAGCCCCACAAAGCGTACCAACCCTTCACTAGTCAAGCACCAACTCAACTAGGCCTTTAGCAAGCACCAACTTGCAAGGAGGTACCAATTCCCTAGGTGACTCAGCACCAGCTCATCCACCTATAACCTCTAATCAAATTTTTACACCTATTTCTCACTCAATTTATTATGATCACCTTATTTTTCTCTTCACACTCTTTTATCTCTCTCAAACAACCTATTAGGCCTCTTCGCTCAACTAGCCCTCTTCTTGACAGATTTAGGTCATATGACCTTACTCATAATTTATATAATCACTGTTATAAATTGATTATAGATTCAACACACCTATCTTGTTGTCTTAAATCCCTCTACCTAATTTCCATACTTCTATTTCATTCATTCATCTACTCAATATTTTAACTAGTCAAATTAGATATATTAGACCTTCTTCTTATACTTGACTATTGATTTCACATACCTTGGTCTAAAGAAATATATATCCATACTTTTATAAACATTTTAATATATAAAAAGAATGTTTCATAGAAGAAACAACCACTACACAAATTATCCATCACTCACACCTATTTCTCACTCAATTGATTATGATCACCTTATTTTGCTCTTCACACTCTTTTATCTCTCTCGAAAAACCTATTAGGCCTCTTCACTCAACTAGCCCTCTTCTTGATGGATTTAGGCCATATGACCTTACTCATAATTTATATAATCACTGTTATAAATTCATTATATATTCAACACACCTATGATATTATCTTAAATCCCTGTACCTAATTTCCATACTTCTATTTCATTCATTCATCCACTCAATATTTTAACTAGTCAAATTAGACCCATTGGACCTTCTTCTTATACTTGACTCTTGATTTCACATACCTTGGTCAGAAAAAAATATATCCATACTTTTATAAACATTTTAATATATAAAAACCATGTTTCATAGAATAAACAACCACTACATAGGTTATCCATCACTCATAAGGAATAAAACCACCAGTAGGCCTAAAGGAGACCTAATGCAATTAGGCCTTCTCAAAGCACATTTTTCACCTTAACCACCTTTGAACATATTGAGCCTCTATAAATAGATGAAAAAATTCACACAAACTCAATTATAATCATAATAATCTCACCTTATATCCCCAATACCATTTATCTCATTTCACTCCTTGAACCAAACCATTGGGCCTACTCATAATTAGGGCTTCTTATTACCAAAAAGTATGCCAACCAAAACTGAAGCACATACCCAATTTTATAAAAAAAACCATACCATTAAACCATCTGGATAGAAACTACATAACCTTAATTTCATCACCATGTTATTAAAACACTACAACATAGGGCTTAGGTCCTCTAACTCACTTCTACAATATAACCACTCAGAAATGCTTGAATTCTCCAAAACCTAGTCATGAACAATTAACCACCAACATCTATACAAGAAAAATTCATGAATATCAATGTAATAATATTAACCTTAGAGACCCTGAAAAAATCTTCATGTGAATTATACTATTCAAATATAGGAAAATCATCTCATCTCTACTAGATGACTACTTGAATTGTCAAAAACTTCAAAACACAGTCACGGAAAAAATGACTTAGAATACCTATGTGAACACTTATATGAACTTCAAACAAATTTATATGATACCAAACTATTTTCAAAATAACTTAAAAATAAATATATTATAATTTACAATACCAATATTGGTCTTACAGAACAATATCATCCTTTACTATACACAGACCTCAATGTGTTAGACAAGTCAGTTTGAGAGCAACTTTCTACCATACATAAGCTTATTCAAAACTTATGTACATTACAGATATGTGTTATAGGTCTTGAACAACAACCCAATATAATTGGATCCATCCCTAATATATCTAATCACATCCCTAATCTCATTCACATTTGTTATTATATTTTTCATTATCTTTTTCACTAGGCCTTTTTAGCAATAGGTCAACTTCCATGATCAATATAGCAAATTTGAAGTTTGTAACTTTCTTAGAAACCACCATGGGCATTAGATATAAATCTCAATTTTCAACCTCCATCCACTTATAAAATTTGACACTCATTCAAATTTTCTTGATATAGCAAATTATTTAATCATAAAACTAGGTCATCCAATTCATTTTGAGTCATTTCTATCAAGATCTTCCATGCTAGGTTATTGTTAGGGTTTTAGAGAGGGTTAATACCACCTAACCATCTTAATGATCATTCATAAATCTTGGGCCCTTAATATAGAAACCAATTCTTGGAAAATTGAGATATAAACCTTCCCCAATCCCTATGAACTTCTTAGTATCTCATGCAAAATTTCAATGTGCCAACAAGCACATGAAAATCCTTCTTGGGTTGAGAACCCTTCATTCTATGCACATAAGAAACCTCAAAACCATATTTCATGCCTTCTTATTTAATTTAGGACCTCAAACCAAAACTCCTAAAATAACTTACCACACCTTTGAAAAAGATCACATTAGCTATAACACCTTGGAAACCAAACTTGACCCCTCATTAGGCCATACTAAGTTTCTTTGCACATAATGCCTATACTTGTAAGCAACACTTAGACCTTGAACATACCTTTAAACCTATTTCAATACTCTCAAAACCTAATAATGATTTCGAAAAATCTCATACCATACTCACACACTACTAATATTCTTCTCACAAGCCTCAAAATACTCACCTCAATATGCTACCAAGCTTATGCCTTCTCACTAGGGCTAAACTAAACTTCTCAAGACACCTAGTACTCAAAGTTTTGAAATAAAAAAGGTTAACTCTCAATGATATCAACCAATAACATTATTCAATCAAGATTATTTAAAGACAACACTACTCTCAATAGGCTCATGAACTTAACCTCCAAAACATCAAATACAACTCATAATGACATCAATGACAACTCCATGCATACCTTAGAACACATTATCAAAAATATCCCCCTTTATCATTGATGGAAACCACTCATTAATGGAAACCATTCAAAGAAGATTCTATCACTAGGATACATCTCCCACATATAGATTAATCACCACCTTTTTCATTAATTACAAAGCACTATCTTTAACAAAAAACTCGATAAACAAGAATAAAATATCATATCAACAAGCCCCCTTTATCTCAATGCATACCTCAAACATCTTCTTTTTTACAAAATGATATGTCTCCCCCTTTGACCTCATATCTTAAGAACTTCTTTCCTACTCTTGAAGCTAAATAACTTCCTTATTATCTTCCCCCTTAATCACTTGACTTGCTTAGTGACTACTAGAAGTAGGAATCACACCCAAATCATGTCTTAGATGTTCAAAAGTAGCCTTTGAAAGAGGATTAGTCAAGATATCTATAATATTATCCTTGGTAGACACAAATTCATTCTTAATACTTTTTAAAATTACCTATTCTCTTAATAAATTTTACTTGATAGGAATTTTCTTTGTCCTTGAATGCATGAAATGGTTTTTTGAAATGTTTGTGGCACTATTATTATCATAAAAAATAGGACTAGGACCATCAAACTCTACTTTGTAGTCTCTCAAGGTTCATCTCATACATAGCATCTAAGTACAAAATGAATATGTTTCTATTTAGTCAACCTCACAAGTAAATAAATCCACCGATTGTTGCTTCTTTATTATCCATGAAACAAGGCACTCATTGAATAATAAGAGTCTTACACTAGTGTTATTTATATCATCTAGAATCCTAACCCAATCTGCATTTCTATAGGCTACTAGATCAAACTTTTTTGTCTTAGGGTAACACAATACATAATCCATAGTTCCATTGAGATAAATAACTATCCTTTTGACTTGTAGATTAATTTCCTTAAGATCTACTTGAATCTTCCCACAAGACCTGTTGCTTACATGATGTCAAGTCTAAAGGTAGTAGTATACAACAAACTCCCAATCATTGATCTATATTTTATTTTATTGACTCTTGAATATTCATAATCCTTTCTTATATTACATATTATAACCATAGATTTATTTACATCCTTACAATCTTCCATTTCAAAATTATTTAACATCTATTTTATATACTTGACCCATGAAATGAATATACCTTTTTTAAATTGACTGATTTACAATCCCAAGAAAGAAGGCTAGTTCTTAAAGCATATACATTTCAAATTTTGAATTCATCACCTCTACAAAGGCCTTGGTCATATTCTCATTATTTCCACTAAAAATTATATCATCTACATAGACTATCACTATCACTATCAACTAATGGTCATTTTCAATCTTGATATATAAGTTACTATCTAAAAATCCTCTCTTGAAGTCTTGGTCCAAAATATACTTGTCTAGTCTAGCATACCAAGCTCTAGGGGCTTATTTTAGACCATAGAGAGACTTATTCATCTTGAAAACATATTCATTATTATCATTCAATAGGAAACCCTCAAGTTTCTCAATGCACACTTCTTCCTTCAAGTTCCCCTTTAGGAAACCTGATTTGACATCCATCTTATATACCTTCAAGCCTTTGATACCTACATAGGCAATAAACATCCTAATAGCCTCTAACCTTGATACTAAATAAAATGTTTCCTCAAAATCCACTCCTTCTACTTGAGCATATCCCTTACATACTATTCTAGCCTTGTTTCTGGTGACTTATCCATTCTCATTCAACTTGTTTCTAAATACCCATTTTATACCAATGATATTAGTGTCTTTAGGCCTAGGTATTAACTCCCAAGTATCATTATTATCAATTTTATTTAACTCCTCATTCATGGAATCTATAAAAAGCCTATCTTCACTTGCTTCTACATATCTTTTCGGTTCAAATATAGATAGTAAGGTAGTATTATCTTGAATACCATTACTCACCATTCTTTTTCTTCTTTGTATACCTACATTCTTATCAACAATGATCTAAAATTCAGGATGATCCTTTTGAATCTACCTATAAGGACATTTTGAGTCCTTTCTCTTCTTAATTTCTTCTTCATCCTCATCTATCTCTATTTATGCTTTATCATTCTTTGACTAAGAACACGATTTGTTTATCTAATCAATCTTCACATTTGTGCTTTCTACTATCTTTTGTAAACTCTTGTTGTAGCATCTATAAGAACTAACTAATGAATATCCTAGTAATATACCTTCATCATACCTTGATTCCAAATTTCATAAGTCCTCCTCATCACTCTTGATATAATATTTACTTCTAAAAACCTTAAAATTTTCAATACTACTAGGTCTATCATTCCACAATTCATATGGAGTCTTATCACCATTGATCCTAATATGTGGTCTATTCAAAGTGTAAACTATGGTACACATAGATTATTTCTAGTAACCATCAGATAACTTTGACTCAATCCACATGGTCCTTGACATTTATTGAACTATTTTATTCTCTCTTTTAACTACCCCATTCTATTGAGGTGTTCTAGTAGTTAAGAACTATCTTCTTATTCCATTGACCTCAAAAAAATCATCAAACTCATTTGACCAAAAATGTCCTCATTTTTTGCACCTAAGACACTTAATATTCAAATTCATCTCATTTTTAACTAAATCCTTGAAAGTTTTGAACTTGCCTAGAGCTTTTGAATTCTCTTTCAAGAATGCTACCCAAGTCATTATTGTGAAGTCATCTGTAAGTAACATGAAGTAGCTATCACCTTGAAGACATTAAATACTTATAGGACCACATATATAAATATGAATTAGTTATAAAGTTTTATTAGTTGAGTATTGTTTTTGCTTTAATCTCTTCCTAGTCTACTTACCATTTTGACATGCCTTGCAAAGAGCATTTGTAGTTTATAAATTTTGGGCATGTTTTTTATGGACCCCTTAGAGTTGATCTTGACCAGATTATCAAAGTTAAGATGACCTAACATCCTATGTCATATCCAAATTTCATCTACCTTTCTCATGAATCACTTCTCCTTTTGTCATCTCATTTAATACATATAGATTTTTCTAAGTTCTCTTGGCGTTGATAATCAACCTACCTAATTTTGTTCTCCTTATCTCACATCCTTTGTCATGAAAATTTAGGGTATATCTTTGGGTGAAGATTTGAATTACACTCAACAAGTTTTGTTTTAATCCATCTACATACAATACATTTTTTGTCTTGGTCTTCCCATTTTCCAATCTCAAGGCACCTTTTCTAACTATATTAGCAGATGTGGTATCTTTAAACCTCATTGATCCTATGGAATTATTCTTAAAATTGATGAATTTAATATTATCTCTTGTCATGTGACTTGAACAACCACTGTCTATGTACCATTTTAAATTTTCATTCTGAGTATGAAAGGCAGGTTAAGCTATCATAGATTCTTCTCCTCTAGATTATGTCTTTTCTTCATCTTACCAACAAGATCTACTTTCTTGATCCATTATTTAATACTATGAATACATATATTCTTAACTTGAATGCTCTTCCTCATAGGTCTTATCTTATAATCTTTTTTAATATGTCCTCTTCAGTTTTAGTTATAATATATGATTTTACTCCTCCATCTACAATCTATAGCTCTATGTCCAAATTGACCACATGAGAAATAATAACCATTTAAATAATCCAAATATTTTGAATGTATAAAATAATTTTTATTTTGATTATCATTGGAAGATACACTACTTTGTTTTATATCCTTTGATGGAAAAAACCCTTCTTAGTTTGTTGATGATTGCCTTCAAACTTGACCACTTTTGCATAGGTTTTTATTCTACCAACATTATGAATCCTTGAAAGATCATAAAATTTTGGAAATTGAGTCTCCTTGAACTCCTTTTTGTCTTATTTTAAACTAAGACCTAACTTATCATGAGAGGAACTTTGACTATTCAAAATATTATTAAGCTTTCCAATCCTCTCTTCAAATTTCTGATATGTCTTTATCTTGATTGTACCTTGCTCTACTTGTGCCTATTAAGAATTTAATTTCATTATAATTTGGGTGCATTAATCCATATTATTTTTATATTTTGAATAACATTTACAAACTTTTTCAATGAATATGGATAAATCTTCATTCCAATCATAAAAACACTTTCATTATCATAGTAAATATTTGTGCTTCAAAGATCTCCCTAGGTTGGTAGGCCTGTACAAGGAACCTAATATAATACCAATTATTGGAATAATATAAATTGATAAGGGGGGTGAATCATTTCCCTTAAATAAATATTTTGATTTCATTTATCATTCGTGAAGCATTTATTCAAACACATACATCAATCTATGCATAAACAAGAATACAAATAAGCATACAACATATGAACAAAAGATATATGTGGGAAAGCCCCATGGTGAATTAAAAAAATTTAAAAATATCTTGGAATAAAGTCATAAAATTAATGAATCAAGTTTTAGCGAGGAACCAACCCCACAAGAAGTACCAACCCTTCACTAATCAAGCACCAACTCAATTAGGCCTTTAACAAGCACCAACTTATAAAGAGGCACCAAACCCATAGGTGACTCATCACAAATCATTCACCTAGAACCTATTATCACCTTTATACACATATTTCTCACTTAATTAATGATTTTCACCTTATTTTTCTCTTCACACTCTTATATCTCTCTCAAATAACCTATTAGGCCTCTTCACTCAACTAGCCCTCTTCTTGACAGATTTAGGTCATCTAAACTTGACCATCATATATATAATAGTTATTATAATTTAATTAAATATTAAACATACCTATATAATGGTCTTAAATCCCTCTACCTATTTTACAAACTTTGATTTCATTTTCTCATCCACTCAATATTCTAACTAGTCAAATTAGGCCTATTAGACCTTCTTCATGTACTTGAATCTTGATTTCACATACTTTGGTAAGACAAAAACCTATGAGTGATTAGATTACCTTAGTAATATATATAAAAAAAAAACATTTCATAGGATAAACAACCACTACATAGATTGGACATCACTCATAATGATTAAAACCACCATTAGGCCTAAAGGAGACCTAATGCGATTAGGCCTTCTTAAAGCACACGTTTCACCTTGACCACATTGAAACATATTGAGCCTCCATAAATAGATTAAATAATTAAAACACACTTAAATTATACCTATGATAATCTCACCTTATATCCCCAATACCATTTAGCTCATTTCACTCTTTGAACTACACCATTAGGCCTACTCACAATTAGGCCTTCTTACTGCAAGAAAGTCTACCAAATAAAATTAAAGCACACAACCAATTTGATATAAAAAAACATACCATTAAATCATATGTATATAACATACATGACCTCAAGGTCATCACCATGTTCTTGAAACAATGTAACATAGGGCTTAAAGCCTCTAACTTAGTTTTGCAATATTGTTAAGGTATAGTTGTGTGTTCACATTATTAATTAGAAATAACATAATTAGTAATAATACATTATTATAATATTATTAATATATTATTTCCATACATAAAAATAATATATAACTTGGTTAGTGTAATATATTATTAATAACAATATATTCATGTGTTGTTAGAATTTGTTAGTTTACGAGAGATTTGGGTGGTTATTTATTGAGAGTTTGTAGGGATATATCACCCCCAATATAGGAATGTCATTTACTATATATTTTTACTTTATATGGCTTGTAAATAAACAGAACAAATATATTATTATCTTCAAATTATTTTATTTGTTGGAGTTTGGCTCTCTATAACTCTAGTTTTACCAATATATGGTATCAGAGCTTAAGTAGTTATGGCTTGTTAATCTGTTAAGGGGTAAATTTACTACAAGTTTTGGTTTCCCCACCTATGAGAGTAATTAATAGATGTGAGAATGATATTTTAATATTTATATTTGTTTTATATCATTTTACTTTACATTGGAAGCATCTGGCTCTACAGTGGTATGGTCAGTCTTTTTAGAGGCTTGTTACCATTGAAGACAAATAAGCCATTTATTCAATTTCTACTATGTATACTCCAAAGTTTAAAATATAAAAAATTATTTTTATTTATACCAATAATTTTCTTTAATGAATCATTGAAGTGTGTGCAACAAACCTAACATGTTCTACCATTTCACACCTATTGTAGGTTACTTCAGATTAGTCTGGTGAGAGTCTATAACCCTTAACTTCTATAAAAAAGTTTTTTTGGATTCATCTTAACATCTTTGCCTTTCACAGTGACTCCATCGATGGTGAATCCCTTGACTCATAATTCATGCAAGTAACAATACAGTGAAACACTACATACCTATATGTGATATGCAGCTCACTTTACATGCTTTGAAATTCCCAAATTCTTTTTAGGTTCAATAATGCATCATGTTTTATGTTTAGCATAAGAGTCTAGTTTTATTTTCTAATTCAAAGGTTGTTTGTAAATTTCATATCTATCGAATGGTCAAAAAGCCTTGTAAGTAGTCATTATTATTTTGCTTAGCTAACACAATTTTTTATTTAGTTTTATTTAATTTTAGATTGATCAACATTTTGATAAACATTTGTATTATGTCATATTAAAGGTCATTTATAGTTTTAAATTATTTTGGAATGGTTAAAGTCCACAGTTTTATATTTGAGTCTTGTGGAGTTTTTTAGTTTTTTATTTTTAGGTGTTTTTTAATTAGTTTTAATATTAAAGTCTTTGTTAATTATAGGTTTTATCAATCAGGCTTATAAAAGTCAAAAGTATTTTTTCCAGGTCCATGTGTTTTATCAAACATTTATTTATAAAGCTATTATCAAATATTGTCAAAAATATCTTAGAGTTAAAAGTCATTTTTACATCAAAATGCATTGAGTCATTTGTTTTTTGGTTTTTAATGTCCAAAATTAAAGAAAATGAGTCATTTTGTCAAACATTTTTTTAGTGAGTCATCATTGTCAAAATTGTAAAAATAAAAAAAATTGCTTCAAGGATGCATTTTCACTTATACGTGATGTTCGAATTATGGGTAATCTTGTCATCAACAAACATGAGCTTCAATATCTTGTCAACTGAGTAAGTAGCTTCTTTAATTGGAGGAAGGAGGCAATAAATGTGGGAGGCTTTTTACACCTCTTATTAGTCACCAATGATGAGGCCCAAATATTTTTGGTGACATTTTGTGTGGTGCGATTTATTTCATTGTCTTTTTGAATAAGAATAGGACATTCCTATTCACATGTGTGTTATGTTTTTTTATTTCTTCATTATGGTGTACTCTACACCAAATTATTTAATGTTAATGATAGTTCTTCAGTGGAAATGGAGATCATCTATGTTATTTTTGTCTAGGTGGCAACACACACTAATAGAGGCTAAATAAGATGACAATGAGGATTGTTTCCTCATGATATTTTTATTTTTTTGAGTTGTGTGTGTTTTCACTCCCTTACTTTTTTGAGACACCCTTTATAATTTGGAGATAAGGGAGAGTGTGGATATAATATAATGTTTAAAATAACTGTATAAGAGGGTAGCTAACTATAGAGATCATGTGACTACCTTACCATGACCCCCAGTGACACATCCATTTCAATCACATCAAGTAAATGTAGGATGCATTCCTTCACATAATTTTGGTCATGTGCAGAAAGATTGTGTCAATGGTATGTAGACCAATGAGTATGCATTGGCATATGATTTTATTTGATCCAATTTTTGAGGATGTATATTCTCCCCATGCTCATATTAAGGAGGTGTAGATAGGATTAATAATTTTCACAAGGGGTGAATGTTAAGGTATAGTTTTGTGTTCACATTATTTATTAAAAATAACATGATTATTAATATTATGTTATAATAATAATAATATATAAGTTAGCTGAATATATTATGAATAATAATATATTCATGTGTTTTTAGTATTTATTAGTTTATGGGAGATTTGGGTCGTTATTTTTTTATATTTTATATGGATATATCATCCCAAATATAGGAATGTCATTTCCTACATAGTTGTACTTTGTATGGTCATGAATGCTCCAAAACCTAGTCATGAACAATTGACCATCAACATATATACAAGAACATTTCATGAATCTAAATTCACTAATATGAACTTAAAATACCCTTATAAAATATTCATTCATATTATAATATTCAACTCAATTAAAATCATCTCATTCTCATCTATTCTAGATGACTACTCAGAACTGTGAAAAACTTCGAAACATAGTCATGAAAATAATGACTTAGAATACCTATATGAACAATTATATGAACTTCTAATGCATTTATATGATCCCAAAATATTATTATAATATATTTAAACAAATATATTATAATTTACAATAGCAATATTGATCTTACAGACCAATCTCATGGCTTCACTATACACAAACCTCATTATGTTAGACAAGTCAATTTGAGATTAATTGTATGAAATACACAAGCTTATTCAAAACTTATATCCATTAGGGATATGTGTTATATGTCTTGAAAAAAAACCCAACATAATTGGATCCATCCCTAATCCATGGCAAGGCATCCATAATCTCATTCCCATTTCTACCTGTTTCTCTCACTTTCTCACTAGGCCTTTTTAGCAATAGGTTAGCTTTCATGATGTTTTCGCATATTTAAAGTCTATAAATTACTCATAAATCATTTTGGGTATAATTTATAAGTCTCAATATTAAACATCCATCAACTTTTCAACTTTTACTTAATCAACTATACCTATTATAGCAAATTTATGAGAAACATGGCTTTTTTTATAAGGTCCACTCACTCATTTGTTATAATAATGACACTTGGAGGTATTTGGGAGAATCCTCTACATGATAAAATCATAAAACTAGGTTATCCAATTAATTTTGAGCTATTTATACCAATATCTTCCATATTGGGTCATTGTTAGGATTTTAGAGAGGGTTAAGACCACCTTACAGTCTTAACGATCATTCATAAAGCTTGGGCCCTTAATCCAAAAACCAATGCTTGGAAACTTGATCTGGGAACATTACCCAAATTAAATTAACTTCTTAGGATCTCATGAAATTTTTTAACATGCCAATGAACACATGAAAGTCATTTTCTTTTTGAGAACCCTTTATTTTGTGCACACAGTAAACCTCAAAACCATATTACATACTTTCTTGTTCAATTCAGGACCTCAAACTTCACCAACATACTTGAAACAAAATATCACACATTTTTAAAATCTCACATTAGTTATATCACCTTGTAAACTAATTTTTACCCCTCATTAGGCCATATTAGGTCTCTTTGCATTTAATGCATATCCCTATAAGCCATATTTAGACCTTGAACACACCTTGAAACCTATTGCAATACTCTCAAAACCTCATACTCATGTCATAAAACCTCATGCCATGCTCACAAAATACCAATATTATTCTCTCAAGACTCATACTACTCACCTCAACATGATACCAAGCATATGCCTTTTTATTAGTGCTAGACTAGGCTTCTCAAGACACCAATACTCAAATACTTGAACTCAAACAAAATAAATATTAATGATATCAACCAAGAACATTGTTTAATAAAGATTCTCTAAAGACAACACTACTCTTAATAGTCTCATGAACTCAACCTCAATACTATCAAAGATAACTTAAAATGACATCAATGACAACTCCATGCATACCTTAAAACACATTCTCAGCATAAACAAGCAAATATACTAATACCTTCACCTTAAAAACTAAGGACTATCTCTTCCTTGGCTAACTTGGATGTGCTCTTGAAAATTTCTATGTGGTTTTTCAAATATAATCTCCAATTCAAATTAAATTTATCAATGCAATAGTAGATAATGTTGGTTCTCAAGAGAATGCACAAAGTAAATTCATTAGTAATTTGATAGATCATTGATGGATGCTAACAAAATGTAGAAATATTTTAAATTTATAGACATTCAAATTAGAAAAATGAATGGATAGGATAAATCTAGATTTATTTCATTATCTTGATTTTTAAAGGTTAGATTTGAGTTCTCATTCAAGTATAGAATACCAATTCCTCAAATGTTTGATAAATATTGGGATGTTAGTTAAGTGGTTGAAATAATCTAATTAATGAGTCAAGATAGTTGCATGAATCACCAAGTAGCTAAATGCCTTAAGGAATTGGTTAGATGAATCATAAATTGGGTTAGAGCATCAGGGAAATGGTTGGGTAACCCTTGAGAGAATTAAGGAATTGGTTAGTGACTCAATTTTTTTGAGTTTTAATCATTTTTTATTATTTATTTATGAAATTATTAGCATGATTAATTATAAATGGACTAGTTAATTATTATTTATTAATTAACAATTTGAATTAGGAATGGAAAATGGTGTTAGTGAACTTATGATAAAATTTAAATTGTGAGTGAGTTATGTGATTTTGGGTAAATACTTAGAAAAGTTAATTACAACATTAAATGTGGCATAATTTAGGTGTCTAAAATTTCCCCTCTTTTAAATGTTTTTAAAACTATAAGAAGTGCATGTTTTAAACTTACATTGCACCCTAGTTGAGTAAAGGATTGTTTAGATCCTCTACTCAAATCTATTCCAACATGGGAATGACCCTAAGTTATGGGTTATGTAATATTGGGTCAGACCTCTAGGAATTTTAATGAGGCTAGCTCCTCTTATGTATCACTTATATAATTTCCATTAAAACCTACCAATTGCTAGGGTTAAAAGAGAGAAATATAACTGAAAGGGAAATCTAAGCTAATGTTCATGATGCACCTAAATTGATTACTCATCCACTTTATTAAAACTTCTAAAAAAACTAATGAGACAATAAAAATATTGAATCTACAACTCCAAATGTTTGTTATGCACATATAGAGGTTCAAAAAGTGATCAAAACCTAAGGGAAGTGATGGAAAGACCTAGTTAAAGGTATTAACCAATCAATGTATCCACTTGGTAGCTTCAATCAAATGACATTGAACACTAAACATGACTTATATAACAAGCTAAAATAGTATTTAGGTGAGATCAAGACTTGACAAGGGAGAGATTTATACCACATATGTAAATCAAACTAACATTAACACACTATACCAAAATAATGAAATTTGAAATAGACATCTATTTATCTAAATAGGTTTAAAATATCAATCTTGGTAGAGTCTATTCATACCCAAGAGAGGGGTCCATTTCAATATTTAGAAGCCTATATTTATAGTAAAAGGGCGTGAGAGAGATGAGGAACATGTGTGGTAGAATGGAGGAGTCATCAATGATCAAGTAAATAGCTGTATCAACTCCTTAAACTCCTCATGCATTGATATTACTAGGAATTTACACCATCTTCTACTTGACTTGCTTATGACAAAATCCTTATATATTTGGACCTGACAGAGCCATGACCATATCTACTTAAACAGCTATAAGTACCTATTTATTAAGGCTATAACTATTATGGAATATAAGACACTCTTCCATATATTGTGTATATTTTCCCTTATTCCAAACTTAATTATAGCTTTACTATTTATTAAAAACAATCTCATTTATTGGTTTTCATATAACCATAATTACAATGGAGATATGCAAGTTGCTTGATCTCATTTCAAAAACTAGCTACCCATATTTGATCTCTATTAGGCCTAAAAAGACCTACTTTTGCATTTGAACATTTATGGAATATGATAACTCATTATTAGCAACCTTTAATGTATAACTATGTTTACTTAGTGATGTTTAATCAAACTCTAATGGTGGTACATGCCCTTTCAAATATTTGCTCTGGTTCAACCTTGACTGTGTTCAACCTCCACTTGAAAACTCCTATATTCAACTTTTAGTATCAGTCATTTATCTTGATCTTGGTTCTTTGACATTTTAACCTCACTCTCACCATTGTCCTCATCTACTTGATGAATACATATCATTGATATTTATTCTACTTAATTAAATATGGACTATTGATCTACTTTGCACATCTTACACATACACCATTAATTTATCTGATAATTACCATGGTTGTGACACTCAACAACTATTTATTTGTCCCTAGGATATGTTAACTTATTAACCTTTCACTCAGTATCTATCAACTTACTCATGATTGAACATGCACTATTGGATCTACTTTCTTGAAATTAAATGTGCATCATTGGATCCTTGGTCTATCAAATCAAACACAGACCATTGATCTACTTTTGCATAGTTTAATGCACTCTATTATATGTTTGGTACCCACTAAAAAAATTATATTTCCACTCACCATTAGGTCTTTGATTTTATCAAACACCAACCATTAGATATTGATCTAGGCACTTTTGACTCTTTGACCTTGTGCATGTTATAGATCTTCTACCTTAGCTTGAAATAACTAGACACTTGTCATCTTTGCATTCACTCCTTTGAATCCAAATAGATATTTTATGAGATATAAGCTTGACATCCCCATGCACATATTACTTGTTAAGGATTTTACATTCAAATGGTTAATTATTGTAGATTTAACTTTATGTCCCCATGCACATCTTACTCTATTAGTTAAAATTTTAAGCTTTGTATCCTAAGATAGAAAACTCATCAAGATACCAATTTTTCAAATAATTTTCAAGGCTTGAAAAACATCATGTCCATGTGATCCTTTGGTTCTGATAATCCTCCTAAGTAAACTTATGAATTTTTCAATCAAATTGACCTATCTATTTCTACATGACATTTGATGATGGTTTGGTCTATCTTATTCACTTTCTCAGGTCATTTTATCAATTAATAAATCTACTTATCTAATCTATCCAAGAAAAAATCTGGTATGTGGGAAAAAGTTAGCCAACATATTTAGTGACTCAAATGGGAAGCATGCCTACTATGCTTGACAACCCAGACCATTTGACGTATCTATTCCATGTGACATATTGATATGAATCTAAAAATTGATACCAACCCTTGAATAAATCCTCTTGAAATAAATAAGGACCAAAAGGAATAAAACAAAACAATGTGCCCAAGGCACTTATTGAAGGAAAACATAAAATAGAAGGAAAACTAACCTAAATAAAGCAAGAACCACTAACCTAAGGAAACAAGGAAAATAAGACAAAATTAAGTAGACTACTACTTGTGATAATCACTTATTGAAACAAAAAAAACCTAGAACAACTACCTAAAATAAGATGTTTCCCTCTAAGATCAAAAGGAACACTATTTTGTGAACCTTGGAACTTTGAAACATGTTTGTTTTTTCTTGATAGCTCTTTGCTACAACTAAAAGAATTTTCATGTTCATATCTTCTTGGGGAAGTAACTGGTTCCTCTACTACCAATGTTAGTTGCATGAGTTGTAGATGTGAGTCCAAGACCTAATCATACTCCTCCCAAATTCATGTATTTTGTAATAACAAATTCAACTATTATTCATTCATGAATTGTTGATCATGAACATATAGACCAACTTGGTTTTTCTCCTTTGACATACCTACAAGGTTGACCTCTAAGGGATATGGATCTAATGTTGGAACTTCTTTAGGACACTTGAGCTCATTCTTAGCTTCCAAGAGTAGAGAGATGTCTTAAGTTGAAGATAAAAGTTGATAACCACATTTGAAAAGTTTAAACATGTCATATTTTGAGAGAATAACCACTTCTTTCTTGATTAAGGCACTTTCCTTAGCCTTTAATGGACCACATTTAAGAAAATAATAACTTGAACAAAAGATATCAAATAAATCTAAATATTTGTTTTCATGAAGCTGTAGTTTAATTGGGGTTTTTCAAGCTAAATGTTAGAAGTAATCATATCAATTCCTTGACCAAAAAAATGAGGCTACAAGTATATTTTTTATATCTTATTTTGGTTAATCAACACTACTTCATCTTTAACATCAATTTGATGATTGAGCATACTCTCAAAGTTAGCTTGTTCTCACCTTCTTTTATTAATTGGTACTTGTGTTTTACTACTTTTGTATCTCTTGTCCTTCATGATCAATGGTAGATATTGAGTCATCAAAAAACTCATGGGAGACACCTTCACTTTGTACAATTGGAGTGTCTTCCTCTTGAACATCAACAACCTTCTCTTCATTTACATGTTCTTGCACTTTTATCTCAACCTCTACCTTAGCTTTCTCTTACACTTATTCCATATTTTCATCATTATGGAAGATTGAAACATAATTTTCCTTTCCAAGAGGTGTCCTAATAATGATTTATTCTTCTTAGTCTCTCAAGTCACCTTCATTTTCTATTTCTTTAGCTACATCTTCTTAATTTGCCTCACAAAGGAGAGGCTCTTTTTCAAAGATTGGCATAGTAGACCCTTGAAAATATTCAACAAGATGAGAAAAGTCTAAAGAATTTACCATATATACCTAATTTTTCTCATGGATCTACTCTTCTTGGTTCACCTTCACTTCCTCTCTCAGTTGCTTTGCTTCTTGAATGGCTCTCCATGAAGGAAAGGTTCTAAAATTTTGAGGGGATATAAGTGGAGGTTAAATGATCACTAACTTGATCTTGACTTCAACATCTTGGATTATGCATAACTATTATTCCTTCTTTCTTGATTTTTGAATCCCATTCCAAGTCATAGCCTTAGGCTTAGAAATCTCTACTTCTGCACTTTTTTTTTATGGGTGGGAAAGAAGAATCTTTTTGTTATGCTACCTTTTTAGCTCCTATTAAATGTTGGAGATGTTTATTTACAAACTCAATTTTCTTAGCTAAATGAGCCTTAAAATCATGGACCAATTGATTAAATACATCTCCCTACAAAACTAAAGATGAAATCTCGTGTATGATATGTTAAGAATCATGGATATTAGTCTCCTCAACACATACTTATTTAGCCTTCTGAGGCCTCTCTTGGATACAATTTTATGTAGGAAAGTTAGGAAAGATATGAATGGAATCTTAAGGGCTATGGTAAATATTAGTTTGGCACTTATGAAGGGGAAAGGGAAACTCTATGAGAACATGATAATGATTATGATGACCTTGGGGTTCCTCATAAACTACTAGCCTCCTTTCAATGCTTACTATTAGACCACTGATGTCTCGAATATCAACACTAAAATTTGAGTGGCCTTACCTTATGAAGGATACACATACCTCTTTATCCTGCTACAAATTAGCTCTCATGTTTTGAATTTGATGCTTAGAAATCTCCTATCTCTAGATATTTTAGGTATCTATGCTTATCATCTATTTCTCATTGCTAAATTAGGTTTATTTGAATCTTGAAATGGATTAATTTGGGGCTTGATTGGGATGATCAGGAAGACAACAAGATTCATGAGGGTTATCATAGAATTGGTATGAGTTAGCATACTACTAGTAAGGATCTATATATGGTTGGTGATGTTCACCATAAGGTTGATAGAGATCATGGTAGGGCTGATATGGGTCATGAGGAAGGTAAGAGTCATGCCCTTGATAATAAGGATAATGAGAAACTTGGTAAGGCTCATCATAGCTTTGATATAATTCTTAGTAAGGCTGATTAGGCTCATATGGATCATGAGGATTATATGTAATTATTGATTAGGGGGTGAAATATAGGGGTATCCACCATAATGTTTCATATCAACCTTAGATGAAAAAATTGATTAAAATCTTTAATGAGACATACCTAGGCTACTTATAACCAAAATCTTTCATTCGAAGTTGCCATTGGTGCTAACTTGCTTGCTTCTAAAACATAATTAGAGAAAAGACACCAACAATATTTTCACTCTTTTGGATCTTGGTCCCACTGGGCATACCCAAACTATTGGAGGCTTAGATTGCACCCTAACTAAGCAAAGGATTGTCTAGGTCCTCTAATCAAATCTAGTCCAACATGAGAATGACCCTAGGCTATGGGTTACTTAATCTTGAGTCAAACCTTTAGGATTTTTAATTAGGTAGCTCCTCTAATGTATCACTTATCTCATTTCCACTAAAACCTACTAATTTTGGGGGTGAAAAGGAAGAGAAAGATAAATGAAAGGGAAATCTAAGATAATTTTGGTGATGCACCTAAAATAATACTCATCCATTCTATTTGAACTTTTAAAAACACTAATGAGAGAAGAAAAAGATTGAATCTAAAACTCCAAATGTATATTATACATCAATATTTCATGTAGAGGTTCACCAAGTGATCAAAACCTAAGGGAAGTGATGGAAAGGCCTAGTTTAAGGAACTAGCCAATCAATTTATCCACTTGATCAAATGACATTAAACACTATACATGACCTACATAATAAGATAAACTAGTATTTAGGTGAGATTAGGGCTTGACAAGGTAGATATTTCTACCATATATGAAAATCAAACTAACATTAACACACTATACCATAATAATGAAATATGAAATAGTCATCTATTTATTTCAAGAGGTTACAAAGATCAATCTTGGTAGTCTAATCATACCCAAGAGATGGGTCAATTTCAAGGCTTAGAAGTATATATTTATATAAGAATGGAATGAGAGAGATGGAGAGCATGCATGGGAGAATGGAGGAGTCATCAGTGATCAAGATAACAGATGTACCAACTCCTTAAGCTCCTCATGCATTAATGTTATTGTGACTCTACACCATCTTTTACTTGACTTGTTTATGAGGATAAAGTCCTCATATCTTTAGACCTGATAGATCCATGACCATATCTAATTTAAGTAGATGTAGTACTTGTTTTTTGAGGTTATATCTATTATGGAAGATAAGACACACTTCCATTTCTTGTGTATATCTATGCCTATTATAAACATAAACATAGCTTTACTATAAATGAAAACCAATCCAATTGATTGGTTTTCATATAGCCATAATTTCAATGGAGATACGTAGGTTGATTTATCTCATTTCAATAGCTATCTACACATCTTTGATCTCTATTAGGCCTAGAAAGACCTATTTTTGCCTCTAAACATTTATGAAAGTTGAGAACTCATTATTAATAACCTTTGCTATATAACTATGTTTTCGTAATGATTTTTGACCACATTCTAATGGTGTTACACACCCTTTTAAATATTTTATCTAGTTTAACCTCGACTATGTTTGCCCTCCACTTGAAAACTCATGTCCTCAACTTTTAGTATCAGTCACTGATCTTGATCTAGGTTCTTTGAATTTTTGACTTCACTCATATCATTAATCTTGTCTACTAAATAAATGTATGTCACTGATCTTGGTTATACTTAATCAAGCATGTACCATCAATCTATTTTATATGGCTTACATGGACACCATTGATTTACCTGATAGTTATTATGGTCATGACACTTGGCAACTATGTATTTATCCCTGAGATATGCTAACTTGTTGACTTATTGATATTTATCAATCATATTCCTCATGATTGAATGCATACTATTAGATATAATTTATTGTGATTAAATGTGCACCATTAGATCCTTGGTTTACTAGATTAAAAGCAAATTGTTGATATGCTTCTACATGATCTAACATGTTTTATTAGATCTTTAAGACCCATTAACATCATTATATTATTGCTCGTTATTAGATCTTTGATCTGATTAAATACCAACCATTAGATCTTGATCTAGGCACTTTTGAATCTCTCATTTTGTACATGTCATAGATCTTCTACCCAATATCTAGACACTTTTAGCTTTATGTTCACTCTTTTGAATCCAAATGGCTATTTTACAATCCCTAAACTTGATGTCCATGTACACATCTTACTTGTTGAGGATTGTAAATCCAAATGGTTAATTGATGTAGCTTTAACTTGATTTCTTCATTCACATCTTACTCTCCTAGTTCAACTTTGAAGCTTAGTATATTGAGATAAAAAAACTCATCTAGATACCAATTTTGTAAAGAATGTTCAAGGCATGAAAAAAATCATGTCCATGTGATCCTCTAGCTCTGAGAGGCCTACCAAGTGAACTTATGAAGTGTGCAACTAAACTAACCCATCCATTTATACACGATGTTTGATGACGGTCTAGTCCATCTTCTTCACTTACTCAAGTAATTTGATCATTTGGTCAATCAGGAACTCTACTCAACTAATTTATCTAGGCAAATGCTTGGTATGCAGGCCAAAATTGGTCAATAATACATTTTCAAATAATAAATAAAAGTAGAGTGGAAATGGATCTGAGAATATTCTTAGAGTGATTTGAGTGAGTGATTGGATCAATATATGCCCTCTTGAGAGGTTGTGTGTGGAGAGAGGATACAAATGGGTGCCCGATTATCTCTCAATTAATAATATTATACTAATAGGATACTTCCTACAAAAATAATAGGATACCTATTATTATTAATTAAGAGATAATATTAGTAATTTTATAATAGTATAGTAGATTCATAGATTATGAGGTTGGGGTGTTATATACAGCAAGATTGTCATACATCTTATATATGCTATATATTTGTGATGAAAAGGAACTTTTAAGATCATTAGTAGAGAGGTGGCACACTGAGATGAGTACCTTATATCTATGTATTATTGAGACAAAAATTACATTAGAGGATGTATGCTAGATATGGCATGTCCTAATATAGGTTAAGATGGTTTTTTGGTGAGATACTTCATAGGCAGTATCATTGAGGAATTTGTTTGAATATGATATTATTTCTATGATTTATTTGGTTATATATTTATATGCCTTCATGGTATTATAAGAGATAGATGAATTTACACTTGTATTTATGGCTCTTGTTAGTGACATATTGCTAAAAAACAAGAGAGGGGGGATTTTAACAATAGGTTTGGCTAATGTGTTGGGTGTTGTGATTGATTTTTATGCTAAAGTTTTTAGGGTCCATGTGTGTTAGTACACACACACACACACACACACACACACACACACACACACACACATATATATATATATAATTCATGAATTATTTTATTGATTGGTTAAGAGTTTTAAGGATTGGAATTGAATTTGATTTACTTGCATCACTAATTCACCCCCCCTTAGTGATTATGCTTCCAACATCCACATCTGTGTGTGTGTGTGTGTGTGTGTGTGTGTGTGTGGATGTTGGAAGCATAATCACTAAGGGGGGGTGAATTAGTGATGCAAGTAAATCAAATTCATTTCCAATCCTTAAAAATCTTAACCAAGCAATAAAATAATTCATGAATAATATAAACCATTCATTTCAATGAACAAATAAAATAATGCAAGATCAAATCACATAACACATGAACTATGTGGGGAACCCTCATCTAGGAAAAAACCCACTTGAAAAAATATTTGGAATATTGTCCTATAAATATATTGATTAAATTTATATTAGAAATAAATTATTAAGGATCACCCACCCCTCAACTTAGTCAAGCACCCACTTGACCTTTAGTTAGCATCAACTAGCAAGGACGCTACAATGTTGTAGATGATCAAGTACCAATTCAATCACCTCCAAACTAATATCCACCTTTGTTCTAATGTATTAAAAACCTAATAATGGTATTATCTAATTATAACACCTAATAAACTACCTTTATACCTCATACAAGTGATTGTAGTTTATACAAACACAAATTTACATCTTACATAGGCATACACCAACTCTCTCTCTTCTTTACCCCTCATACGCATGATCGTGACCTTGAGGACCTTATTCCTTCACACACTAATATTTTTATATGTAAATAAAATATTTAAAAAACATAATTATCAATTATACATAACCTATGAATTATCTTTCAACATATAATCAATGCACTTCTTCACTCTAGGTCATCTAGACAAACTAGGCCTAATCATGCCTTGAATCAATATAAAACTTACTGATTACCTTCAATACCATTGTATAATCTTTATGAAATTTTAAAATTTTTATTATTATTATTTTAATTTCCTCACACACTTATTCTAAGTATCATACCATTCACTTCATTCCTTAATTACTAAAACCCTCGCAATAGGTCACCAAAGGAAAATAGGCCTAATAGCGTTGAAACAAATCTTCTTACTTGATCATGACCTAAAACAAAAAATGTTATAACCTTTTCACATATTCAACATGATTTTATTATTATTTTCATGTCCTCTTACCCTTATTAAAATTCATATATAATTAATTTCAATCTTCCATTGTCTAACTAACACAATGAGGCCAAAATTACCTTCTACATATGCACTATTCTTTTTCCAATAAATCTTGGTCACCCAAAACAATTTAATTAACCCTTAAGGAATATATATCACTTGGATAAACATAAATATATGTATTATACCATGTTATCTATAATTTACATCAATTCATTAGGTCATCCATGCTTGAAATGGCTCAAAACAACACACTAGGCTTAAGCAAGACCTAAGTAATTAGCCCTCCATTAGGCCACACATTACACTTAGATGCCAATAGCCATTAAAAATATATTAAACCCTTTTAAAAAATTTAAAATAATTTCATACATTCCATATTTATGTTTAATAATTCATATAACACTTTCAAGTCACTCGCTCACCTTATGAAACCTCTTTTACCCCTCAAGCCTTCAATAGGTCCCATGGAGACCTAATTCATCTTCATGTAACATTTTAAGCCACTATGTTCCATATGGCCCTTAGTAATGACAAAAAATAATTTAATAACTTTACCTAAATTATATATTATCCTTTTTCATTCTTAATAAAAATCAAATCATTCTCTCATACTCTAAAACCTCCATTAGGTCTTAAAGACCTATTAGGCTTAACTAGCCCAAACACACTATTTTCACAAATAAGGCTCAAACTAACTAAATATAAACCTTATATGTACAATCCACATATGGATGGAAATAAAAATATCTCATTAACATCATAAAATACATAATATACCTTAATTTATCCTCCAAAGTCTCATTAACACCACTAAAAGAAGCTTACTCAGACCTGTAATAATTATAGTCAACAAAAGTCAACCTTTACCTACAATAACTTCACCTATATGAAAATTCAAAAATCATAATTAATTTTAAGATGATATATATGTAGTATAATTAATTTTTCATTTTATACCAAAAATATTTTATCAATACTTTGTATCCTATAATCATTTATTTGCACCCTGGTTTATTCAGAAGAAAGATAGTCAACAATAGTCAACTCTCACATGCAATAAATGTAATTATACCACCATTAAAACCTCATGATCAATTTTATTGGATATATATTTAAGTCCTATAAAAATTTTATTTTAACACTACTATCAAATTCATCTATTATAAAAACTTAAAAACAAAATACTACTAACTGGTTTTCCTTTGTTCATTTGATATTGCAAATTTGGCTAAGTATGGAAAACAATGAAATCTACCTAGGAGACCAAGTTTGAACCACAAATTTGTTTTTAATAAACCACATCAAGACCTTAAATTTTAAAAAATATATCTAATAATAAATATGAACAAACCCATGTGAACACTTTCTTTTTACACTTTCACATGTATGAATTATGATGTCATCAATCTGTTTACTTACAAAGATCTATCAAGTTGACTAGGAGATGACTACGATCACCTAGACCTTCAAAATACTATTCCAATGGATTATTTTAACTTAAATAATTAAAAAAATAAATCCTTAACCCTCATTTTACCCCTCAAATATCATCAATCACCTCAATGTCTTGCACACATGATATGCACTCTTAAATTCACTTAAAACTTATCACTTTTCCATTAATGCATTATGTAGTAAGATCACCATGACATCAATGAAAATCAATGCATCTAAATAAAATTATAAAAAAATTCCCCATTTTTAATTTATGGTAAACACCTTTTATAATTATCTCTGCCAAAGTGAACAACTCCTTCATTTTGACCTTTCTCCCCCTTTGATATTAAGGACAAAGGGTCTTTTCCTCAACATGCCAACTTGATCCTTAGGCCTATCAAACTATTCATATAGCTTATAAATCTCCCCCTAACATCATTATCATCTCATATAACCTATTATGAAACTATACTCAACCATACAATCTCCTTGTAATTGAAACATCTCACATATGCTCCCCCTCACTTTATGCATACCTTGCACGTTATGAATTGAAGAGAACATACCTCTATCTGAATTTCTCCTTGATTCTTGGATTATATAAAAACATAAAAAAAACTTCACATACTCCTTAATAAAAATTATTTTTATCTCCCTAACTCCATATTCTATCTGAACAAAACCAAAATATTTCAAACATACACAAACAAACTCTTTCACAAGAACATACCTTGAATGGAGCCATCTTCATCCACAAATAGGCTACCACAACTATCCAAAATTATTTCATGAGACAAAAAAATTAAAAATATTATCTTATTGGGATAAAATCACTTATTTCAATGGTTTAAAAACCTTATCAACAAACCTTCTCATATGAAAAGTAACTAAATCTACCTGAATCCATGCTTATAAGAGCTCTTCAAGATACCAATATGAACAAGTTGCATAATTAGGCCATATATGGATTAAATATGATTGAATTCATAAATTCATTCTATTTCAAGATGAACTTACCTTCCCAATATTGGCCCTTTAAGAACCTCTCTCTTGCATAAGAAAAGATGCTCCTCTCCTAGGTCACTTCAAAGAGATATATTACAAACAAAGATAAATAACTTGAATATATCATACCTTTTCATCAATGTACTTCCGATTAGCATACCATAACCACATTTAATACTTTAATATGATCATTTTACACCTTTTCACCAAGTTTGGTGACCAAACTCATTGTACAACCCAAGATACACCATGTCAAGGGTTTATAGTATTAGAACCTTTATACCAACCAAGGATACTCAAAGCAAGTGTTGACCATTTTTACCACAAGTTAAAATTTATTAACCCCCTATATTAAAAATCTTAAATATGGGTTAATTATAATATCATAAGGTGTCATGCACTTCTATTTTATGTCATATCACATATTTATTAAATTTGGTCATGATCTAATTTTATCCTTATGTCATTTGATATCTTGAGGGTCATTTTAGAGTCATCTATGAAAGTGGTAGGTTTTCATAGTGTTCAAGAAATCAAATCATGAAATAGGTTTGCACATGCCTCAAATTTCTTTTCAAGATTTCAAAGATCAAGAAACAGTTTCTAGAACAAATCTAGAAGAACCTACAGACTTAAAGACTTGTTTGGTACTTGGGAAAATTTCCCATTTTATTTGGTGAAGTAAAAATTCCTTTGGGTATTCAAGATAAGTGATAAAAATTCTTTTGGTTTAATTGTTTTAGTTTTTTAGCTAAAAGTGTTAAGGACTTGTTAGGAAAATTAGTTGAATCAAAAGTTTCAAAGACTCATTTCAGTCAAGCAAAATGCCTGATACAAAGTTCCCAAAGTACTATTTACTTTGGGAAAATCATTTGAGAAATTTTCCAAAAGACATAATTCTTTAAGACATTTCATCTATAAAAAAAATAGCTAAGTCTAATTTATTTTGGAAAAATTGTCTGATATAAAAGGATAAGGACTTATTATTTTAGACAAAATGTCTAAAACATAAATCCCAATGACCCATATTGTTTTGGGAAAATTGGCCGATGTAAAAAGTCTAAAGCCATCATTCTTGTAGGGAAATTATCCCAAAGACAAAGATCTTGAGGAAATTACCCACAACAAAATCTCTAATATAATTGAATTTTTTTGGGAATGTTGATTTAGCAAATATGATGTTTGTAAAAATGTCAAAAATGAGGCTAGGCAAAAAATCATTGGTGTTCAAAAATTGACAGTCATGCAAACATCATTGATGGTATTAAAAACATCATTAATGGGAGAAAAAATGTCAAATTTCAACCATGATAAGTATTCATTTGAGTTAAAATAGTGGATACCAGTAGATAAATAGTTGGCATTCAACTATACATCAAAATCTAATGGTGTGATTAGAGTCAAAATGTTAATGAATCCTAAGATCAAATCACATTCGAGTAATAGGATCATGATCTACTACTCACATTAATTTTTACAAATAGATTCAATGGTGTGATTAAGAATTAAATGTCAAGGAGCTTAGATCAAATGCAACACTAATAGATGTCATGATCTCAAGACCCTAGGTTAGTGATCAATGGCCAGTTTCAAATTTTGAAGCAGAGAAAATCTAGGTGGGGTCAATTGGGGAAATTTAACTAGACTCTAGATGGACAAGATGGGATACATGTTTAAATTATGATAGATAAAATTCAAAAATAAAATGAGAAACAGGGTAAGGGAAGCCACATAGGCAGCCATGTAGGATCAAAGGACTCTATAATGGAGTAAGAATTTCAAACTCATACATTGACATGAGAGTTTATTCAAGGTCCAAGATAAGCAAGGACTACTAGATGTAAAGAACAAAGTTCAATAAATCAATGAGTAACTAGAAATGGTAAATGTAAATGTATATAATATAGTTAATAACTTGGAAAACATTTGTGATTATCTTATAATATGTATCAACTCTCCTAATTCAATTTCAAATGCTCAAGAGATGATCTATGAAAGATAATTTCACAAAGGCAAGTTGAATATTCTCTAAACCATTTTGGAAGAGTTTATATGGAAATTTTTCTTAGAATACATTCATGGTCTATTCCAAATGATTTCCCCCTATAATGTAACTAGTTATCAATCAGACATGTGTCCTAGTGACTCTTGAACTTCTTTCTTTTCTCCTCTCTTTGAAGTTCTATAAGTATCTACCATTTTGGCCTTTATATTAAACAAATCCACTCTATGTATGTCAAATCCATACTATAATTTTGTCTTACTTTTCCTTTAAACATTAATGCAAATCTAGTTTTGAGTTCTTTAATAATTATATAGGTGTGCAAGTGATGTATGGTGATGTAAAGTGATAATTCTCTATCCTTTCTTACCTTATCCTTTCATGTTTGTGCAAGATTTCCATTTATAAAAAGTCATATAAACTATTTTCAAGTGTATGAAGATGTATTTTAAGTGTACAATGAGCTTTAGTGTCTACAAATAGCCTATGGTTCACTTACCCTAAATAGCTTTCATGAATCTCACCTTCATATTGAAATACTCACGTTAGAATCCATAGGACTTGGAAGTTAGTTTGTATGCCTTGTTTATTAGTAAAAGAAAGTCTGATGGTCATAGGGAAAACATCATGGTGTATCATACCCTTATATTAGGTTAATTTTATGCAAATTATAAATCTTTTCCTCATAATAAACTAGTTAAGTAGGTGTGAGCATTTTAAGATACATTCAAGGAGCTATCCCTTAAATTTAGAGGCTCACTTCCACTATAGGTACACCCACATGCCTAGAAGTATTCCCATGTTTCCCAAATATGTAAGAGGCTTGAACACCATCTTATAAGGTGCATTATTTAGTGAATATAATTATATAATGTCTTATAGGACCAAGGTCCAAGAGAGTAAAAAGATATTGGTGTGTCTTTCCTCTATCAAATTTTAGAAGCAATCAAGTTAGCACTAATGGTGATTCTGAATGATAACTTCTAGTTTTAAGTAGCCCAAGTATATCTCATTGAATATTTTGATCATTTTTTGTATCTCATCTAATATATGAGGTTAATATGAACAACTAGGGTGAATATTCCTATCATGAACCTCTTTATCAACATTGTTTTAAACTACATTATACCTCTCAATAGTCCTATAAAGATAACTATCAGTCATATGAGCCATGACAACCCTATAGTCCTCCAATTCCCTCTCCATATGTACACCATGTTATTATAAAACCCTATGAGGAAGGATACCAAGGAACCTATCAAGAAATTCCTTCTTACCAATCCCAATATGAATCCTATCAGCCATATTATGATGCCTATCAAACTCAAGAGTACTCCTATGAGTCTTGCCATGAGGAATTAGATGATTCCATAGATTGTAAACAAAATTATTAAAAGGCAATATTTAGATTCCTATAGGATAGAATACAAAAAACTGAAGCTGGTCTTGATCCTCATCATTACCCTCCTCCATTTTTTCCATCTTATATCAAGTCCTTGTTGGCATCCATACCATAATTACTAGTTAATGAATAGAATATAAGAACATGGGATGATGAGTATGATATTCTCCCTGATCACCTCATGAAATGATTAAGAATTAATACCCAAGGTTACATGAAAAAGTTATGGATGTTTGAAGAGATAAAAAGAACTCAATGGGAGATCAAAGAACAAATGGACATGGAAAAGAAGTAACTTCAATGCTCAATAGATAGGCTAAGTATATGGGAAGATAACGAGCTCAAAAATAAGCATGTTATTATTGAAAACTATCAATGAAGTTATTAGCAAGATAAAACTTCTACTTATGTAGGTGTTTCTCCTTATAATCATCCCAACAATTCACTTCCCTATGAAATTAAAAGTGCATTCCTCTTTTTGAAATCCACTCACAAGTCCTCTCCTTCATCCCACACTCCATCTCCAACTCATCAGCCTCTCACCAACCCAAATATTCCAACCCTTTCATATTAGTCCATCCATCAACCTTCCACCTCACCCCTTCTTGAGGAAGATCCCATCTTAAGAGAAGCAAGTGAAGAGGATAAAATCTAATACATGACTGACCAAGAAGATATCATTAGTGATTATAAAGAGGAAATCACCATAGGGACTCCCCTTGGTGACCACAACTATAATTATACCTTATTATATGCAAAAAAAATAATGAACTCTTTTGCAGCTATCCATGAAGAATATGGACAAGAATTGAATAAAGAGGTGTTTAAATAAGACTCCATGGCTGATCATGAAGTGGTGGATGACCATCTCAAGCATGAAGTGGAATGTACTATCAAAGGTGAAGATTAAGTCAATCCTCATGAATTTATAGCCCTAGAAGAGTTTCATGAGATCAAAGTGGGAGATATTATTCTTGAAGATAACTAAATACCTCAATATAATTTTTAATCACCCTATAATGCATTGGATCATAAAGAACACTAGCCTGAGGACCTCATACATCAAGAAGATAAGATTTAAGAATTAGTGGCTCTTGATGACAAGGAGGATAAAGATGATTGGCATTTTCAAATGAATCTCTTTTAAGAGGTTGAATATTTTTTCCAAGTTGAGGGTTAAATAATTGACAAGGTGGAAAAAAAATTCCCATAGAGGACAATGACAAAGATTGGGTGGACTATGCAAAGCTCCTTGATGAGCTTGAAGAAATTACTACTGAAGAGAAACCCAATCTTATTAAGAGAACTATGGAAACTAAGAAGGTACCTTGTTGAACTACCATTCAAGGTTATATCTAAGGATACAGATGAGAAATTTGAGGTTTTTTGGATGCATGAAGAATTCAATTCCATAGCTAACCTATTTAGAATAGTTTGGTTCTCAGTGAAAATCATGCTAATGAAATTTACATACACCATAAATAAGGTGGAGGCATCAATGTTAAAGGTCAAAAGGATACATGCCTAATTCAATACTTCATGTCATGAAGTAAGAGAGATTTTAAAATTTCCCTTTGATCTTAGAAGAAGTTTTCATTTTAGGTTAGTTTGTGTTTGAGTTAGTTTGTTTAGTTTGGTGTGTGTGTTCCATAAGTGCCCATGAGCACATGTGTGTTTATTTTGAGTTTGTCATATTTTATGTGTCTTTCCTTGTGTTTTGAGTGTTTTTAATGGAATTTATGTGTCAAACCTATTTTACATGTGACTCCATATCCCAATGGATAGGATTAGGCAATTGGTCATGGCATAGCAAGCATGCCACCCTTGAGAAATTGCCAAAAATGTTGACAATTTTTAACACAAGTTAAAATGGATCAACCCCCTATAGTAAAAATATTAAATAGGGGTTGATTATAATGTCATAAGTTGTCACAAAGTTATATTTTATGTCATATCACATGTTTTTTTAACTTTGTCATGATTTAGTTTAATTTTTGTGTCATTTTATATCTTGGGGGTCATTTTAGAGTCACATATGAAAGTGGTAGGTTTTCACAATGTTCAAGTAGTTAGAGCATGGAATACGTTTGCATAGGCCTCAAATATTCATTAAAGATTTCAAAGATCAAGTGGTAGTTTATAGAGAAAATCTAGAAGAACCTACATAATTAATGACTTGTTTGGTACTTGGGAAATTTTCCCATTTTATTTGACAAAGTACAAATTCCTTGAGATATTCAGGCTAAGTGATAATAATTCTTTTGGTGAAATTATTTTTGGTTTTTGGCTAAGTATTAGGGACTTGTCAGGAAAATTGGTCAAATCAAAAGTTTCAAATACTCATTTTAGTTAAGCAAAATGCCTGCTATAATGTTCTTGAAGTACTATTTATTTTGGGAAAATTGTCTGAGCGATTTTCCCAAAGACAAAATTCTTTTGGACATTTTGTCAACAAAAAAAGAGATAAGTCTAATTTATTTCATACAAATTGTCTGATACAAAAGGCTAAGGACATACTCTTTCCAACAAAATGTATGAAACATAAAGCCTAATGACCCATATTATTTAAGGAAAATTGGTTGATGTAAAAAGTTTGAAGCAATCATTCTTGTGGGGAAATTGTCCCAAAGATAAAGAGCTCAAAGAAATTACTCACAATAAAAGCTTTGATAGAACTGAATTTTTTTAGGAATTTTTTTCTAGTAGAGTAAGATGTTCATGAAAATGCCAAAAATGAGCCTATGTAGAAAATCATTGGCATTCAAAAAGTGATGGTCATGCAAATGTTATTGAGGGTCTCATAGATGTCATTGATGGGAACATAGACATCAAATTTTAGAAATGATAAATATTTTTTTGAGTTTAAATAGTGGGTCCCAACAAATCAATAGTTGGTGTTTAAGCATACATCTAGATCTAACAATGTGAATAGAGTCAAAATATCAAGGAACCTTGGGATCAAATCACATTTGAGTAAATGGATCATGATCTAAAACTTACATTCAATCATATAAATAGATCTAATGGTGTGAGTAAGAGTTAAAGTTCAAGGAGCTTAGATCAAATGTAACACTGATATATGTCATGATCTCAAATCTTGAGTCAGTGATCGAAGGCCAGTGTTGAAATTCAAAATAGAAAAACTCTAGGTGGGGTCAACTGGGCAAATTTGACTAGACTTCAAATGGACAATATGGGCTACATGTTCAAATGATGACAAACCAAAATAAAAAATGGAATGATCAATGTACCAAGGGAATGTCACATAGTTAGGCATGAAAGATCAAAGGACTCTATAATAGATCAAGCATTTTATACTCATATAATATCATGAGAGCTTAGTCGAGGTCCAAGATAAATAATGACTGCCAAATGTAAAGAATGATGTCTAAGAAAATAATGAATTGATATAGATGGTAAATGAAAATGTCTAGAAGATAGCCAAGAAATAGTAAAATATTTGTGACTATCATAACATATGTGGCAAATCTCTTAGTTCAATTTCAAATGCTCAAGAGATGATCTATGATGAAGATAGTTTCACAAAGGCTAGTTGAAGATTCTATACACCATTTTGGAAGAATTTTTCATGGTTTATATATACATTTGTCTTATAAGACATTTTTGGTATTTTTCATACTCCAACCCCTTGTAGTTTAACTAGTTCTTGATTGGACATGTGTCCTAATGAATCTTGAGCTTCTTTCATTTCTCCTCTCTTTGAAGTTATATAATTAGCTACCATTTTGGCCTTTGTAATAAAATATTCCACTCCATGTATGGTGAAGCCCTACTATAATGATATCATATTTTAAATTTGAACATTAATGCAAATATGTTTTTGAGTTCTTAAACAATTGTCTAAGTGTGCAAGTGACGTATGGTGATGTAAAGTGATAATTCTCTATCCTTTCTTCCCTTATCCAATCATGTTTGTGTAAGAGTTCTTATTATAATATGTCATATGAATTTTTATCAATTATATGAGCCTATATTTTAAGTGTATAATGAGCCTTAGTGTCTAGAACTAGCCTATAGATCACTTACCTTGGATAGCTTCCATGCATCTCACCTTCATATTAAAATACTCATGTTAGAATCCATAGGACTTATAAGTTAGTTTGTATGTCTATTTCTTAGTCATATGGAAAACATCTTGGTATATCACCCCCTTAGATTAGGTTAATTTCATGTAACTTCTAACTATTTTCCCCATAAGAAACTATTTAAGTAGATGTGATTATTTCAAGATACATTTAGGGAGATAGCCCTTAAATATTTAGGTTCACTTTCACTATAGGTACACCCACATATCTGTAAGTATTCCCATGTATCCCAAATTTAGAAGATGCTTGAACACCCTCTTCTAGGGTGGAAGATTTGGTGACCATAGTAAGAACTTCTTTCAAAAACAACTTCAAACCATTAAATCACCTATCATAACTATTAAAATAATCCATTTTGAAGTAAGTTTATATCAAGTCAAAGAACATACCTTGACCCAATGACTAGTTTCTCACTTATCAACCTTGTAACACCATTCCACAATGCTTGAAATGATTGAGTAATGCCTCTATGAATCCTAATAGAGATACCTCACCTTCCATGGAACTTAGAACATATAAAACTTAGGAGATTCCCAAATTTCCATACTCTCTCTATTTTTATTATCTTTCCTAAACCTCCTCATAGGCTTGATGGGCTCATCCATCTTCTCTTTGATTCCTTTGTCAACATGCCCTAAAAAATAGTATTATTGTATTGCCTTCATATCTATCATAGAAAACAAACCATCTTGACTAATATGCTCATCAACTAATAAATTTTTGGTTTTAATCTGATCTCTCTTAATAGTCTTAGGTCTCCATAGCCATGTATGACCTCTTCTTTGCACACTAAGAGCTCCATACACCTTGTTTTGCCTCGAGAACTCATTCAACCTGTTCTTACAATAGTTTTCAATATGACTAACTCTATGACATTTCAAACAAACAATATAATTCATACCTTTTTCTTGATGAGGGTTATTATCTCTTTTTGACAAGTTATTCTTTTGCAATCTCTTGTAATGTGACCTAACTGATTGCAAGTATAACATTTTTTATGAGATGAATTAACCAAAAGAATATCATTAATATTCCTTTCTAGTATTCTCACCTCATTTTTCATATCATACTTCTTGACATTATTTAATTGCTCTTTCTCAACCTTTCTCATTTTGACAACTAGCTTTTCATGCTCAAATTACAAGGATCCTAGCTCAGTTTTCAATTGATCACACTCCACCTTATTTGAACTCAAACTTGAATTTTAAGCCTCTAAATGATTCTTAATATCATGAATATTCATCTTATCTTATTTTATTGTTTCCATCATTATCTCAAATTTGGTTTGAAGATGACTTACCTTTCCTTCACATTCCATACAGGACTTGACCTGTCTCTAGGTTTTTTGATGATCTTTTCATATTCAACATATTTTGAGTTAGAGTTAATCCACCTTATCTCAAAATAAGTAATCTTATCTTTAATAAATTTTACTATCAATCTCAATTATTTATTCTCTTTCCTTAGTTGCTTAGCCATTTTGTGCTTTAAGGACCAACTTCTAAGTGTCAAGCCTTCCTGAAGGATCAACTCTAATACTAATTATTGGAAGAAAAATAATTTATGGAGGTGAATCATTGATGAAATAAAATCAAATTCAATTCCAATCCTTAAAAATCTTAACCATTCAATAAAATCATTCATGAAGCATATAAACCATTCACTGCAATGAACAAAGAAAACAATGCAAGATCAAAGCACATAACACATGAATTATGTGTGAAACCCTCATGGGGGAGAAAACACAATTGTTAAAAGATTTTTAATACTATCCTATAAATATATTACTTTAATTTAGATCAGAACCAACTAATCAAGGATCACCCACCCCTTAATTTTGTCAAGCATTCACTTGACCTTTAGCTAGAATCAACTAGAAAGGAGGCTATAACACCATATATGATCAAGCACCAAATAAATCACCTCCAAAATGATCTCCATCTCTGATATTATTTATTAAACACTTTATTATGGTATTATCTCTTTATTATACCTAAAAACCTACCTTTCTATCTCATACAAGTGATGGTAGTTCATCATTCACACTATGATAGTTTTGTATGTAAACAAAGTCTTGTAACATCATAAATATCATTTATACACAACCTATGCATTACTCTTTCAACATATAATCAATGCACTTCTTCACTATAAGTCATATAGACAAATTAGGCCTAATCATACCTTGAATCAATACAAAACATACTCATTACCTTCAACACAATTATATGATATTTATGACATGTTAAAATTTTTATTATGATGATTTCCATTCCTTCACACACTTCTTCAAATTATTATACCATTCTCTTCATTCTTTAATTACCAAAACCTTTGCACTAGGTCACCAAAGCAAAATAAACCTAGTAACCTTGAAACAAATCTTCTTACTTGCTCATGACCTACAAAAAATAGTGTTAAACCCTTTTAAAATATTCAAAATTATTTTCTTATGTTTTTAATGGCATCTTACCCTTATTAAAATTTATAAATAATTCATTTGACTCTTCCATTATCTAACTAGCACAATAAGGCCAAAATTGCCTTCTACATATGCATTATTATTTCTCACTTGGATAAACATTAATATATTTATTATGACACATTACATACAATGTAAATCAACTCATTAGGTTTGCCATGCTTAAAATGGCTCAAAACAACACATTAGGCTTAAGCAAGACCTAAGCAATGAGCCCTCCATTAGGCCACATGTTACAAGTAGAAGCCAATAACCCTTAACCAAGGATGGAACAATTTAAAAAATTTTAACACAATTTCCTAAATTCCATATTTATGTTTAATAATTCATACAAAACTTTCAAGTCACTCTCTCACCTTATGAAACCTCATTTAGCCCTTAAGCCTTCAATAGGTCCCATGGAGACCTAATTCATCTTCATGTAACATTTAAAGCCACTATGTTCCATATGGCCATTAATAATGACCAAAACACTTAAATAAATTTAACTTAGTTCTATATTATCCTTATACATTCTCAATAAACATAAAATCACTTTCTCATATTCTAAAACCTCCATTAGCTCTTAAAGACCTATTAGGTTTAACTAGCCCAAAAACACTATTTTCACAAATGAGGCTCAAACTAGCTGAATATAAACTTTCCATGTACAATCCACATATGTAAGTAAATTTAAATACCTAATTAGCATCATAAAATCAATAATACACCTTAATTCAACATCCAAAGGCTGATAAACACCACTAAAATAAGCTTACTAAGATCTACAATAATTATAGTCAACAAAAGTCAAATTTTAACTACAATAACTTCACCTGTACGGACTTTCAAAACACAAAATAAATTTTAGTATTATATATATAAATATATATATATATATATATATATATATATATTATAATTAATTTTTTATTTTTATACCAATAATATTTTATCAATACTTTCTCTTATACATTGATTTCTTTGCACCCTAGTTTATTCAGAAAAGAAACAATCAACAATAGCCAACTCTCACATGTAATGAATGCAATTTTAAGACCAGTAAAACCACCTAATAAATATTCCTATATATACCATTAATTCCTATACCAATTTTAATTTTAAGCCACCATAAAATTCATATATTATCAAAATTTAAAAACAAAATACAACTAACTGGTTTTCTTTTGTTCACTTGATATTGCAGTGAAATTTACTTGGGAGACTAATTTTGAACCACCATAAATTTTTATAAATACCACATCAAGATATGAAATTTTATCCACATGATATATCCACAAGTATTAAAAAACACATATCAACACTTTCTTTTAAAACCTTTACATGTTTGAATTATGATGTCATCAATCTATTTACTCAGGATGATCTGCCAAGTTGTCTAAGAGATGACTAGGATCACCTAGACCTTCACAAGGCTATTCAAATGTATTAATTTCACTTAAATTATTAAATTAAGTATTAATTACCCATAATTTTATAGCTCAAATAGTTTTAATGACCTCAAATTCCTACACACATCATATGCACTCTCAAATCCACCTAGAACCTATCACTTTGTCATTAGTGCATTATGTACTAAGGTCACCTTGACATCAATGACAATCAATGCATCTCAATAAAATTCTCAAAAATATTCCCCTTTATCATTTATGTATAAAACCTTTCATAATTATCTCTCCCAAATTTAACAACTCCTTCATTTTGAATTTTCTCCCCCTTTGACATTAATGACAAAGGGTCTTTTCCTAAACATGCCAACTTGATCCTTGGACCTATGAAACTATTCATAGAGCATAGAAATATCCCCATAACATAATTATAATCTAATATAAACTATTAATAAACCATACCAAACCTTAAAATATCAATGTAATTGAAACATCTCACATATGCTCCCCCTCACTCTATGCATACCTTGTATATTATCAATTGAAGAGACCATACCTCTATCTGAATTTCTCCTTGATTATTGGATTAAAATAAAAAATTCACAAAATTCAAATAATCCTAAATAAACCTAAGTTATCTCCCCATAAATCCATGTTCTATCTGATAAAAATCAAAATATTTCAAACATACACAAGCAAACTCATTCACAAGAATATACCTTGAATGGACCCATCTTCATCCACACCACAACTATCCAACATCCTTTCATGAGATAACCAAATTAATTGTTGATATTCTTGGGCCAAAATGACTTATTTAAATGTTATAAAAACCTTCTCATATGAATCAAATAATCACAACTGATCTAAATAATAAAAACATGCTCAATAAACCTTCTCATATGAAAAACAACTAAATCTACCTAAATCCATGCTTATAAGATCTCTTCAAGCTACCAATATGAACAAGATGACTCATTAGGCCATATATGGATGAAATATAATTGAATTAATACATTGAATTTAATAAAATATTAATTTACCTTCCTAATATTGGACCTTTAATAACCTCTCTCTTTCACAAGAAAAAGATACTCCTCTCCTAGGTCACTTCAAAGAGATATATTGCAAACACAAATACATAACTTGAAAATATCATAAATTTGCATCAATAGACTATATCTTATCATACCATAACATAATTTAATACTTTCATATCATAATTTTACACCTTATTAACAATTTTGGTGATCGAACTCATTGTACAACCCAAAATACATGATGTCAAGGGTTTTTAGTGTTAAAATCCTTATACCAACCAAGGACACTCAAAGTAAGATCTTCTACCACAAAAAAAATTATACCTTTAAATAAATTATCATATATCTTAATAGGTTATATAAATATTTAACAATATTTAAATCAATTGAAAGAATCCATACTCAATTATATGCATATCAAGACAAAGAACATACCTTGACCCAATGACTAATTTCTCACATATCAACCTTGCAACACCATTCCATGATGCTTCAAATGATTGAGTAATGCCTCTATGAATAATAATAGATACTCATAACCTTTAATGGAAGTTATAACACTTGAAGCTTATGAGATTCTCAAGTTTCTATTCTCTCACTAGTTTTCGTATCTTTCCTAAGCCTCCTTATAGGCTTGATTGGCTCATCCATGTTCTCTTTGATTCCTTTGTCGAGATGCCCTGATCAATAGTATTCTTTTCTTGAATTAATATATATCACATAAAACAAACCATCTTGATTGATATAATCCTCAACCAATTCAATCTTAGTCTCAATCTAATATCTATTAATAGTATTAGGTCTCGATATCCATGTATGAACTCTTCCTTGCACACTAAGAGATCCATACACCTTGTTTTGCCTTGAGATGTCATTCAACCTATTCTTAAAATATTTTTAAATATAACCAAATATATATCATTTGAAACAAATAATATCATTCATACATTTTTCTTGATGATGGATATTATTTCCTTTTAAAAAGTTACTTCTTTTGAAATCTCTTATAATGTGACCAAACTGATTACAATCATAACATTATTTATGAGATGAATTGACAAACCTCATGGAATTGGGATACCTTGTTGGTATTTTCACCTTATTTTTCATGATATCATCCTTATTGAAATTATTAAAATCCTATTTCTCAAACTTTCTCATTTTTACCACTAGTTTCTCATGCTCAACCTTGCTCATTTTGACCATTAGATTTTCATGCTCAAATGTCAAGGAGCCTAGCTCAATTTTTAATTGATCACACTCTAGATTCTTTGACCTAAAACTTTAATTTTTAGCCTCTAAATTATTCTTAATATCATTAATATTCATATTATCTTGTTTGATTGTTTCTATCATTATCTCAAACTTGGTTTGAAGATGACTCACCTTTCCTTCATGTTCCATACAAGACTTCACCTACTCTCTAAGTTTTTTGATTATCTTTTCATATTCAACTTCCTCAAATTTATATTTACTACAAAATATCTTAAAATAACTAATATTCTCTTTAATACCTTTTACCATCAATCTCAATTCCCAATTTCAATTTTTTGCTTCAACAACCAACTTATAGCTGTCAAGCCTTCTTGAAGGATCAACTCAAATACCAATCATTGGAAGCACAATCATTGAGAGTTTTTTTTTTTTTTTTTTTGGGAGGGGGGGGTTGAATCATTTATGTAATAAAATATCCTTAAATTCCAATCCTTCAAAATCTTAACCATTCAAAAAAATCATTCATGAAGCATATAAACCATTCATTGTAATGAACAAAGAAAACAATGCAAGATCAAAGCACATAATGCATGAATTATGTGGGAGAGAAAACCCACCTGAAATAAGCTTTATAATACTCTCCCATAAATATATTTATTCAATTTATACCATAACCAACTGATCAATGAGTACCCGCCCCTCAATTTATTCAAGCACCCAATTGACCTTTAACTAGCATCAACTAGCAAGGAGGCTACAACCCCCTAATGATCAAGCACAAACTCAATCACCTCAAAACTGATCTCAACTTATAATATGATGTATTACACATATTATTATTGCTTTATCTCTTTATAAAACTTGAAAACCTTCCTTTCTACCTCATAAAAGTGATGGTAGTTTATACAAACATAAATTTGCCTCTTACATAGACATACAACAACTCTTTCTTTTCTTTACCCCTCATATGCATGTTCATGACCTTGAGGCCATTCATCCTTCACACTAAGATATTTTTTAATTTAAATAAATTTTTGAAACATCATAAATGTCAGTCATACAAAACCTATGAATTTCTCTTTTAGCATATAATCAATGCATTTCTTCACTCTAGGTCATCTAGACAAACTAGGCCTAATCATGCCTTGAATCAATATAAAACTTAGTGATTACCTTAAGAATAATTATATGATATTATGACATGTTAAACATTTTATTATGATTCTTTTCATTCCCTCACACACTTATTCAAAGTATCATGCCATTTTATTCATTCCTTAATTACCAAAACCCTTGCACTAGGTCACCAAAGTAAAATGGGCCTAATAGCCTTGAAACAAATCTTCTTACTTGCTCATGACCTAAAACAAACAATGTTATACCCTTATCACATATTAAAAATGATTTTATTATGGTTTTATTATTTTATTAACCTTATAAAAATTCATATATAATTCATTTCACTCTTCCATTGTCTAACTAACATAATGAGGCCAAAATTGCCTTCTACATATGCATTAGTCTTTCTCCAATCATTCCTTGTCATACAAAAAAAATTACTTAACCTTAAGGAATATATATAAATTTTATGAACATAAATATATATATTATTAAAATTTACATACAATATAAATCAACTCATCATGTTGACCATGCTTTAAATGGCTCAAATACACACTAGGCTTAAGTAAGTCCTAAGGAATTAACCCTCCATTAGGCCACATGTTACACTTAGATGCCAATAGCCCTGAACCAAATATGTAAACATTTTAAACACTTTAACACAATTTAATAAATTCCATATTTATATTTGAAAATTCATACAACATTTTCAAGTCACTCTCTCACCTTATGAAACCTCTTTTAGTCATCAAGCCTTCAATAGGTCCCATGGATACCTAATTCATCTTCATGTAACATTTTAAGCCACTATGTTCTATATGAACATTAAAAATGACCCAAAGCACTTAAATAAATTTAAATTAATTATATATTATTCTTATCCATACTCAATAAATATCAAATCATTTGCTCATACTCTAAAACCTCCATTAGCTTTTAAAGACCTATTAGGCTTAACTAGCCCAAAAACATTGTTTTCACAAATGAGGCTGAAACTAAATAAATATAAAATTTCCATGTAAAATATAAATATTTATGGAAATATAAATACCTAACATCATCCAATCCATTATACACCTTAATTCAGACTCCAAAGTCTCATAAACACCACTGTAAGAAGCTCACTCAGACCTGTAATTATTACAATCAACAAAAGTCAACTTTTACCTAAAATAACTTCACATGTACCAACATTCATAACTCTAAATAAATTTGAGGATGATATATATGTAGTATAATTAATTTTTTATTTTTATACCAACAATATTTTATCAATACTTTTCCTTCTACAATCCTTTCGTTGCATCCTGGTTTATTAAGAAAAAACACACTCAACAATAGTCAACTCTCACATACAATAAATGCAATTTTATGACAATTCAAACCTCATAATCAATTTTAATTGGTATCCCTTGAATTCATATAACAATTTTATTTATAAACCACCATAAAACTTATCTATTATAAAAATTTATAAACAAAATACTACTGACTAGTTTTCCTTTGTTCATTTGATATTGCAAATTTGGCTAAGTATGGAAAATAGTGAAATTTGCCTAGGAGACCAATTTTGAACCATCATGACTTTTGATATAAACCATACGAATACCTAAAATTTTAACCACATGATATAGTAATAAATATTAACAAAATCACATGACCATTTTATTTTGATAAATTTACATGTGTGAATTATGATGTCATTAATCTATTTACTCAAGAAGATCTGCCAAGTTGACTAGGAGATGACTAAGATCACCTAGACCTTAAAAATATTATTCCAATGGATTATGTTTAATTACATAAGTAAACCAAGCACTCCTTACCCATAATTTTACCCATCAAATATGGTCAATCACCTAAAATGCCTACACACTTGATATGCACTCTCAAATCCACTTGGAACCTATCACTTTGTCATTAATGCATTATGTACTAAGATCACCTTGACATCAATGAAAATAAATGTACCTCAAGAAAATTCTCAAAAATATCCCCCTTTATCATTTAAGGAAAACACCTTTCATAATTATCTCTCCCAAAGTGAACAACTCCTTCATTCTGAAATTTCTCCCCCTTTGACATTAATGACAAAGGGTCTGTTCGTCAACATGCCAACTTGATCCTTGGACCTATCAAACTATTCATAGAGCATAAAAACCTCATCATAACATCATTATCATCTCATATAACCTATTAAGAATCAATACTCAACTAAAAAAGTTATATGTAATTGAAAAATCTCACATATGCTCCCCCTCACTCTATGCATACCTTGCATATTATCAATTGAAGAGAATATAACTTTATTTGAATTTATCCTTGATTACTAGCTTATAGAAAACATGCCAAAAATTAACATACTCCTCAATAAACCTAATTTATCTCACCTTAAATCCATATTCCATTTGATAAAAACTAAAATATTTCAAACATACATAAGTAAAGTCTTTCATAAGAACACACCTTGAATGGACCCATCTTCATCCACACCACAACTATCCAACATCCTTTTATGAGACAACCAAATTGAATGATTATCTTCTTGCTCCCAAATAATTTATTTAAATGGTATACAAAACTTCTCATATGAATCAAACAATCAAAACTAATTTGAATAATAAAAACATGCTCAAAAAACCTTCTCATATAAAAAGTAACTAAATCTACCTGAATCCATGCTTATAAGAGTTCTTCAAGCTACCAATATGAAAAACCTGACTCAGTAGGCTATATATGGATGATATATGATTGAATTCATACATTCATTCTACTAAAATATTAATTTACCTTCCCAATCTTGGACATTTAAGAACCTCTCTCTTTCACAAGAAAAGATACTCCTCTCCTAGGTCACTTCAAAGGGATATATTGCAAACAAATATACATAACTTGAAAATCTCATACCTTCACATCAACATAATATATCTTATCATACCATAATCTAATTAAGTAATTTCATATCATAATTCTACACCTTCTTACTAAGTTTGGTGAATAAACTCATTATACAACCCAAGATACACCATGTCGCAGGTTTCTAGTGTTAAAACCCTTATACCAACCAAGGACACTCAAAGTAAGTTATAAAACCTAAAACTTATGAGATTACCAAGTCTCCATTGTCTCATTAATTTGCTTATCTTTCCTAATCCTCCTCATAGATTTGATTGGCTCATCCATTTTCTCTTTGATTCCTTTGTCAACATGCCCTGATAAATACTATTCTTGTCTTGACTTCATATCTATCACATAAAACAAACCATATTGACCGATATACTCATCAACCAATTCATTATTTGTCTCAATCTGATCTCTCTTAATAGTCTTAGGTTTCCATATCCATGTATGACCTCTTCGTTGCACACTAGAAGGTCCATACACCTTATTTTGCCTTGAGAACTCATTCAACTTGTTCTTATGATATTTTGAAATATGACCAAATCCATGAAATTTGAAACAAAAAATATCATTCATACATTTTTCTTGCTGATGGATATTATCTCCTTTTTAAAAGTTAGTTTCTTATTCTGTAATCTCTTTCAATGTGACTAACTAATTACAAGCATAACATTATTTATGAGATGAATTAACAAACCTCATGCCATTGGGATGCCTTTATGGTCTTCTCACATTATCTTTCATCATATCATACTTCTTGACATTATTCAATTCCTCTTGCTCAACCTTGCTCATTTAGATTACTCTCTTCTTGTGTTCAACCTTGCTCATTTTGACCACTAGCTTTTCATGATCAAATTTCAAGGAGCCTATCTCAATTTTTAATTGATCACACTCCCTCTTACTTGAAATCAAACTTGAATTTAAGTCCTTCAAATGATTCTTAATATCATTAATATTCATCTTATCTTCTTTGATTGTTTCCATCATTATCTTAAATTTGGTTTGAAGATGACTTACCTTTCCTTCACATTCCACACAGGACTTGACTTGCTCTCTAAGTTTTTTTATGATATTTTCATATTCAACTTAATTTAAGTTAGATTTACTCCACCTTATCTCAAAATAATTAATCTTCTCTTTAAGATTTTTTACCATCAATCTCAATTATTTATTATCTTTCCTTAGTTACTTAGCCATTTTGTGCTTCAAGGACCAACTTCTAGCTACCAAGCCTTCCTAAAGGACCAGCTCTGATACCAATTATTGGAAGTAAAATCACTAAAAAGAGGGGTGAATAATTTATTTAATCAAATATAATTAAATTCTAATACTTAAAACTCTTAACCCTTAACCATTCAAAAAGATCATTCATGAAGCATATAAACCATTCATTACAATGAATAAAGAAAACAATGCAAGATCAAAGCACATAACACATGAATTATGTGGGAAACCATTATGGGGAAGAAAACCCACTTGAAACAAGATTTGGAATACTATATTATAAATATATTTATTTAATTTATATCATCACCAATTTATCAAGGAGCTACCACCCATTAATTTAGTCAAGCACCCACTTGACCTTTAGCTAGCATCAACAAGCAAGGAGGCTACAACCCCCTAGATGATCAAACACCAACACAATCACCTCAAAAATGATCTCCACCTCTATTCTAATGTATTTCACACTTTATTATGTTATCCTCTCTTTATAACACCTAAAAACCTACCTTTTTACCTCATATAACTGATGGTATTTCATATAAACACAAATCTACCTCTTACATAGGCATACAACAACTATTTCTCTTCTTTACCCCTCATATGTATGTTCATGACCTTGAGGCCATTCATAATTCACACTATGATCTTTTTAAATGTAAATAAAATCTTTAAAAATAATAAATATCATTCATACACAACCTATTCATTAATATTTCAACATATAATCAATGCACTTCTTCACTCTAGGTCATCTAGACAAACTAGGCCTAATCATGCATTGAATCAATACAAAAATTAATGATTACCTTAAACATAAATATATGATATTTATGACATGTTAAACATGTTATTATTATTATTATTATTATTATTATTATTATTATTATTATTATTATTATTATTATTATTTTTATTCCTTCACACACTTATAAAAATTATCATACCATTCTCCTCATTCCTTAATTACTAAAACCCTTGAACAAGGTCACCAAAGCAAAAGAAGCCTAATAGCCTTGAACAGATCTTCTTACTTGCTCATGACCTAAAAAAACAAATGTTAGATCCTTGTCACATATTAAAAATTATTTTTTAATGTTTTTCACGGCCTCCTTACCTTATACAAATTCATATATAATTCATTTCACTCTTCCATTGTCTAACTAGCACGATAAGGCCAAAATTGCCTTCTACATATGCATTATTCTTTCTCCAATTAGTTTTGGTTGACCAAAACACTTTAATTAACTCTTAAGGCATATATATCCCTTGTATAAACATCAATATATGTCTTAGGACATGTTACATACTATTTACATCAACTCATTAGGTTGTCCATGCTTTAAATGTCTCAAAATAACACACTAATCTTAATCAAGACCTAAGCAATTACCCCTCCATTAGGCCACATGTGACACTTAGATTCTAATAGACCTTAAAAAAATATAAAATCATTTCAAAAAAATTTAAAACAATGTCATAAATTCCATATTTATGTTTAATAAGTCATACAACACTTTCAAGTCACACTCTCACCTTATGAAACCTCTTTTAACCCTTAAGCCTTCAATAGGTCCCATTGAGACTTAATTCATATTCATGTAACATTTTAATCCACTATGTGCTGTATGGAAATTAAAAATGACCCAAAACACTTCAATAAATTTACCTTAATTATCTATGATCCTTATTCATGCTCAATAAACATCAAATCATTCATTCATACTCTAAAACCTCCATTAGGTCTTAAAGACCTATTAGGTTTAACTAGCCCAAAAACATTATTTTCAGAAATGAGGCTATAACTAAAATAATATAAGCTTTACATGTACAATTCACATATGTATGGAAATATAAATACCTAAGGAACATCATTAAATCTATAATAGACAATAATTCATCCTCTAAAGGCTCATAAACACCACTATAAGAGCTTACTTACCTGCAATAATTACAGTCAACAAAAGTCAAATTTTATCTAAAATAACTTCACATGTACCAACATTAAAAAATAAAAATCACTTTTAAGATGATATTTATGTAGTATACTTAATTTTTTATTATTATACCAATAATATTTTATCAATACTTTGTCTTCTACAATCATTTCTTTGCACCCTAGTTTATTAAAGCAAACACAATCAACAACAATCAACTCTCACATGTAATAAATGAAATTTTAAAACCATTAAAACCTCCTAATAAATTTTAATTTATATACCTTGAATTAAAATATAACTTTTATTTTTACACCACCATCAAATTGATTAATTAGCAAAAGTTATAAATAAAATACTACTAACAGGTTTTCCGTTGTTCATTTGATATTGTAAATTTGGCTAAGTATGAAAAATAGTGAAATATGCTTGGGAGACTAAATTTTAACCACCATGACTTTTTATAGACACCATATCAAGACCTTAAATTTAACCACATGATATAGGATCAAATATTAACAAACCCGTGTGACCACTTTCTTCTGACACCTTCACACATGTGAATTATGATGTCATCAATCTATTTACTTAGGAATATCTACCAAGTTGACTAGGAGATGAATAGAATCACCTAGACCTTAAAAATAATATTAAAATGGATTCATTTCACTTCCATAAGTAAAAAAAATCACTCCTTACCCCTCATTTGACCCTCAACTATGGTCAGTCACCTCAAAGGCCTACACACATGATATGCACTCTCAAATCCACTTGGAACCTATCACTTTGTCATTGATTCATTATTTACTAATATCACCTTGACATCAATGGAAATAAATGAATATAAATAACATTATCAAAAATGGATTGAATTTAGTGACATAAAAGGATGGGAATAGCCTTGGTGTATCTATATTACTATAGGTATGGGCATGGGAGCACATAATCTAGAGAGGCATGTTGGATAATTGTGAGGTAAAGAAGACAAGGAGCCATTTTCATATAGATGGCATGTGGTAATTAGGGGGAAAAAAATCCACTTAGTAATATTATCATATTAAAATAGGTTGGTATGGGATGATATGACAATTAGGAAATCACATGGAAACCATATAGGGAGGTGGATATAGATTGGGTCAATTATATTATGTTCTTATAATTTCTAAAAATACCATGTTACATTTGGGGATGTATGAGTATGTGATTGAGAGATCTAAACATGACAAGGTCTTGAGATATTTTGGGATAAAATAATATGTTAATATAATCCACATATTTCTGTAAAATTATAAAGAGAGTGGCATTAATGGGGCCCAAGGATTCATCCAAGGATGGAATAGACTAGATGGATTCATTTATAGCTTGTACACTTTTATCTTATGAGATATGTTGTTAATGCATGAGTGATGTATGCCTAAAGGATAAGGTTATATTAGATACATTAAATGAAGTTTATACATCAAGAATATAGGATGAGGACACTTAGAATAAAATCTAGAGATACATGAGGGAACTATCATACATGTGAGGTTAGTGAAGGAGGAAGGGAACATGATGAAGGTGATGGGATATATGATGACTATGATGGAGGATATGGTAGAGGTGATTTAGGATAACCTCCCATGATAGTGATTGATAATTATGATGAGGGAGATATAGAAGGATATGAAGGATAGGGACCATAATGGGGATGAGGCACTGATTGATAGTGTACATAGGGAATTACAACCTGATATGTGGAAATATAGAGTTTATGGAGTAATGGGGGAGGATGAGAGGGAAAAATAGCCACAAGAGTTGTAGATATTATCATATTTTAGGGTGAGGTAGAACAAAAATATATAGTTATGGAGGAGATATAGGACCTTGGTTATGGTAAATACATATACATAAACTAGCACAATTTAATAGAATGAGTAGAGATTATGATGAGAACAAGACATAGTATAGAGTGATTTGAAAAGGAAATGGATGAATATGGGTACACTTATATGTTTTATAACTATTATCAACATTAAAAAATACTTATAAAATGATGTGTGGGATATGAAGCAAGCTATCTATTGTAAAAACCTTCATGAGTAACAATTACTTACTCATAATAGAGCACCCTTATTTGTGGAGTACTCTAGTAGGAGTTCAAGGTCATTAGAGAGGATTCCACAAACATTAAGATCATTGAGTGATCTATGGTCTATTTATAATATCAATAATATGAACATGTTTAGGTGCTTTATGTTTTTAAATATGATGTGTAATAGTTTACAATGCCAAAATGGCTTCAATATATAGAGCAACAGGGAGAGGGAGGGGAGGGAGAGAGAGAGAGAGAGAGAGAGAGGAGAGAGAGAGAGAGAGAGAGAGAAGGAGAGAGAGAGAGAGAGGAGAGAGAGAGAGATGGAGAGAGAGTGAGAGAGAGAGAGAGAGAGAGAGAGAGAGAGAGAGAGAGAGAGAGAGAGAGAGAGAGTTGAAGAGTCACAATGCCAAGTGTAAAATCTTGAAAAATAGTTAAAAATCAAGAGAAAGAGTTAGAAAATATAACAAGATATCCTCTTGGAAAATTATCTATCTTTAATTTGACATCCTCTTAAAGTTGGCATAGAGATATTTCATTTTCCTTATTGAAACTTCCCTTTTTGATGAGGAGTCCACTAATTATGTATAACTACCTTAGAGGTCATTGACACATATATTGACTTCAGAAGGTGGAAACATGATTGGTGTATGTCATTATGCACTCTTCCAACTAAGAAACTTCTCTTTTCCACTTGTTATTACTTTCTTGCAATCACTCACTAGCCTTTGAGGCCTAGACTATCACACTTGTCACTTAAGTGACTTGCACACACTCAAAGAGATTCATTGCATATATGTGAGACACATTTTAATAAATTATTTATCCTATGTGTATCATATATACTTCAATAAACTCAATATCACACCTCTCATCTCCAACTTGGTAGTCATCTTCTTTCTCACTGTTCTATTCAAGATTGCCTACAACAACTAGCTTAGAAAAGGAGTATCCATACATGACTTAGGTAATAATGGGATATAAATAGTTATAATAAATCTCTACACACATTCCACCATGTATTTCACTCATTTATTCCCTTTTGTACCTTAAAATCACTTAAAATATTTCAAAAAACATGGAATTTGACCCATCCATACAAGTGATGGTATGGAGCAATTGAGTGTAATGGAGCTTGAGAGAGTTAAAAATAGGTCAAAAATACTTTCAAGGTCAATTTATCCCTTATATATGCATTACTCTTCATATCTTTCTCATTAGGCTCTCAAGAGGGTTTGAAGAGGGTTTAAGGAGTTTACATTCTTAGAAATGATTCATAAAGGTTAAACCATTAACTTTAGAACCAACACCACTAGTTTCAATTTAAATACCTCCCTCAACTATCCCTAAGTGCTCGAGACCCCATGCATTTCATCTATACATATGGGAATGAAAGAAGTTGTCTATCACATAGCTAGCTTGCATTCTAGACACCCCTAAGACAAATTGAGGCAAAAAATAACTACTCTAAGTTATTTTTTAAACTAATCCATCTCATCAGCTCTCCACTATCCCATTAAATATATCACATTTTTACAGAGTATCACATGATCATATGAGTGACATTAGAAGTTTGATGGTTCATGCTTAGTTTTAGGTCTCATAGGCTTAGACTTGGTTTATAAGTATGTGACCACCTCTAAATGTTCAAATTGATTGTAGGACATATCAAAACTCACTCATATTCAATTCAATCCTACACATTATCCCATAGTGACCTAAGATTTACATTCAAACTTTACTATCAATGCACTAAGTATACATGTTGCATTGATTCTAGAGTGCCTCAGGGGTTTGAGATAAAATAGTGAGAACTTATATTGTTAGTGTGACCTAAATAAGACTATTATCACTTGAAATTTCACCAATTGAAGATATGACTTAGCTCTCTTCACTCAAGTGTCACAATGGAAACACCTCAAGGTTGTGGGTAACTCCATGTTGAGGTGAGTCTCTAGGTTAGGGCTAGTTCCCTTGATGTACCACTTCCACACTTAATAAAACACACTTACACCTATACTGAAAAGGGTTAGGAATCTTAAAATAAATCTATCTAATGATTTGATGCACCAAATTTATTCCCTACTCATGCCACTTGCAATGCACTTGGAACCAAAGGGAAACCTACACATACACTTCATCAAACTAAAATATCCTCTTCTACATCAATGTTTCAACATGGGGTCTTGAATAGAGTTTAGATTAATAGGGATAGACAATGGGTCTTATATAGACACTAATGAATAGACTAATCACTATACCTACAATCCACTTTAGACACTTCTTGATGACATGCAAAAGAGAGATTTCAAACTACACAAGGCATTTAGAAGAACAATATGTTAAGGTAAGAAAAACATACACTTGTGAAAGATAAAATACCATATTATGAACTTAATAAAGTTTTGAATAAGTTAAAAATATAATTCTCATTATTTTAATGACAAAAATGAGCAAGGATTCACCATAATTAGGTGGAGATATCCTTATACAAATCCAAAAGGCTAATACATATAGCAATTGTGAGAGCAGAGAGAAAGTGAAACTCAAGAGTCACAAGGACACTTGTTAATCAATAAGAAAGAGTTAAAACATCATGGAATAAGGCATGATATAGGTCCTATGAGGAAAATAAGGACAAATATCTCTCAAAGTCATCCAACTCCTCTAAATGTCATGTAGATGTTTTCTTGCTTGCCTACAAAACTGCTCTCATGATTTACCTTCATTAAACTACTTCAACACCAAATAGGGATAGGTTTAATGGCTGATTTAAGATGTATGTGTTACTTAAAATCCTCCATAAGAATTGGAGTGGTCCCTAATCATATAGATACCTCTAACCATGAGCCATCATTCCTAGCAGTTACAAATGGCTCTCTCTCATGTAAATCTCACACTTGGCACTCAAAATGCTTCAAATTATTCAAATAAATACATGCACAAAGGGGAATTTCACTTTTAAAGAGCTTCCATGTCATCATAATAATCAAACAAGCCTCAAAAGGCTTCCTAATTTGAGCTTTCACTCCATTCACTAGGTGATCACCATGCTAAACTATGACTGGCTAAGATGAAAAATATAGTAGGCATGCTTAGGAGACTAGATATATAAATGAATTAATAAGGAGATTAATAGAAATTCCTATACTATCTACCAAATTTGATTACAACATTTTAAGCTTCTCCACACCTATAAAACACTAAAATTTGTCAAATAAAGCCTTGTTAGACACCATTTGTATAAGTTTAGTATAATTCAAATGCATTTGGAAGATACATAATTATTTCCCTATAACCTTTAGTTATTTTTAGGTTCACTTTACCCCTTATATATGCCACATTTGCAATATCTTTCCAGTCGGGTCCTTAGAGAGGGTTTGTGAGGGTTTTGGAGTAGTTTCTATTTTAAGCCATTATTCATAAAAATGGAAAATTGGAATTCTACCTTAATGAAACTAATGGATTATTGGGGACCATATCTAACATATTTTAACACCTTGAGGCTCCATGAAAAGTTTCATGGAATATATGAACTCTCAAACATAACCTCTCAAGCTTCTTCATGCATTCTGCAAGGTCTAAGTTTGGTCCCAAGCCTAAATTAGGTTACCATACAGCATATTTCCTATTTAAAGGATTAGAATGTCTGTTAGGGTCCAAAAACCATTTCTCCATAGTCTATAATTCTTAACTTATGTGGAAACATAATAGACCCTCATTTGGGCATTAGGCCTGATGTTGCCTAGGAGGTTTCCCATGTGTTCTTGATCTCAACATGGCCTTTGATGATTTAAATACTTAATAATGGATTAGACACCTCTATATACATCCCATACACATTCTCCAATTGGGTATAAAACACTCTTACTTCTAAAAGTGAAATTGACCTATAGTTTGAGCTTTAGGTTGAAACCTTGCCATTAATGCTTAACTACAACCCTTGGTGTCTAGACCACCCTATTTGATTTATCTCTCCTATGAAGTTTTTCCCATGGTTTTATATGTATGTTACAACTTAAAATACCATATTTCAAGGTTTAATTTTCACCATGGTTCACCATTTTACTTATTTCCCAAAGACTGCTAGCTTCAAGCATGAAGGGAGTGTCCCTATCTGAGAGAAAATAGGGTCACTTCCCCTATTTTCCATCAAACCCAAGTATGTTAGTATGCTACCTAGGTTTTAGGGATGTTTCATACCATAATTTAGCCCGTGTTTTTGTCATTTGACCTCTCTATTTCTTCAAAACATAAAATAGGCTTGTAAAAGGTCACTATCTACAGGTTTTAGGTAGATGGACTGAGTTATTACTTGAAAAGACACTTTTAGGTACATGATTGAATTATCCAAGTTTTAGGAATGGTGTTTTAAGTTTTACCTATAGTTATAAACATCATCTATACTCTTATTAATCCATTCATTCTTCCACATCAACTTAAACCTTTACAAATCACATGCCTTTTGGACTATGTTTCCTTTTTCATAGTAAACCATGCCTGTAGGTTACTCATTTACATGTTAAGGATTCAATTCAATGCTTAGAGGCCTATTTGTGTATCCTAAAAACATACTACATTTTTTTTGACGTTTAAAATCATCTTTATGCACCTTCACATCAAATAAAATGCTCACTATCTACCCAGTCACCCTTAGCTAACTATGTGAAAGCCCTTTAGAGAGAAACCTATAGGTGGACACTCAAACCTATAGGATAACATGGAGTCTTACATTTACATTTAATATTATCCTTATCTTCCTTGGAACCATGATATTCTCTTCACTGATAATAGTTATCTAGTGTAGGTTCTATACCTTTGTAGTTGTACTTTTACGTCTTAGGAGTCTTTTAGGCTTGAAAACTTATAGATAACACTAAACAATTTCAGGATGTAAAAGCATGACTTTAGTTTTTCCAAACTCATGTCCTTTGAGATCTCTAATTTTCATATTTTTCAAGAAGATACACTCATTTTAGGGCTACTATATGGATCTTTTAAGGTTTAACCAAGGATCATCTCTCATTCCTATCCACACTTATAAAAAACATAGAGCTCTATGTCTTACCATCTTAGGAACAAATTCCCAAAAACTCAGATTGTCTATTTGGGATAGTTTCTCAACACCTAGTGGGATACCAAAGTATTATTCATTATCACTAGGATATAAATTTTCTTCACACCTCATGAATACTAATACCTACCACCCATGCCTCTATATAAACCTCTAGACCCATATTAGACACCTGTAAGTGTGAGGTGGATTTCTTGTCACCTTAGTTTCACTAGCATAACTTTATGAGAGACTTATTAAAATAGGTTTCGTTGATTTTTATTGACTCTATAAAACATTTTAAACTTTTCCATGTTCCTCATAGTACCTCTAAAACCCCTGCCCATAAGCAGAACTAATTATTCTCTTAAGCAAGCTTTAGGCCTATTAGGCCATTGGAAGATTAGGATCCCTATAAAACTTGTGTATAATCACTTACACTTTTCCAAAATTCAAATTCTTTCTACACTTGCAATAATTTTTTTCAAATGACTTCAAAAGACAACAAAGTCCTTTATGAAGAAAAGAACTAGACTGCAAGCACCAACATGCCTAGAAAATGTTTCTTGAGTTCATGAAACCCTAAAAGCCAAGAAGATAATGGAAAACCTATGGAGAATCCTTATAAAACCCTAATAAACACATGAAATATCCAAACCTATCAATATAAAGCAAAAGATTTAAAAACAAGATTATATAGGGACCCCTCATGGATGTAAAAGCATAAGAAGCTACCTAACTTTGTAATAATGAGTCATAAAGGAGGAGTCATGAAACTCAAACTTATTACCATGGATTTTAATATTAATAATAATCCTCTCAACTACCAATATCACTCCCCACCAAATCCACTTATATGGTCTACACCAAATATCTAAAGTTGAGCCTTTTTGTCATGTGAAGGCAAGAAGGAAGGAAAAGAATCAAAATTGTATCCTTTTAGCTTTTTATCTACATACCAAGCATATGGAAGACTTTAAGAATCTCAAGAGACACTATACCCATGTTCTCACTTGAATAAGGACTCTCCAAGTCTATGCAAGTGCTATTAAAAGCCCATTTTTGAAGAGATTCCCCTATTTTAGTGCATGAAACTGATTTTTCTGCCTCTAACCATTTATTGGCATCCTATAACCTCATAAACATTAAAATCCTCCTTGGTGACAATTATTTCCTTGAAAAAGTATGTACAATCCATTTAATGAGCTCAAAAATGACTCAAAAGACACTATCATATGAAAATGTGGTAAAGGGTTAATACATGAATTAGGGAAACCTTATAATACCTCAATGACCCTTTTATAACATTTATAAAATAATTTAAGACTTTGACCATTTTTACTAGAGTTGACCATAGTTGACTAGACAAGTACAAGGAATCTAGGCCTAGACCAAGAGTAGAATAGGACTTATGTGGATGATTAGACATATATGAGACCCTATAAGACATATGGAAACCTTTTAAAAGTTTAAAGGTGTATGGGTTGACCCTATTTGACTATAAGTCAAATTTGGTCAACATTTTTTGGAAATTCGTAGGGGTAACATGCTTGTTATTTTAAAGATCAATGGCCTTATCCTATTCATGGTCAAATGGAGTCAAATTCACTCTAAAAATATCAAGATCATACCTTGACTTGACTACAAGGTTGACCAACAAGATTATTTATTGACCTCAAAACACATAAAATCAAAAACAACACACCAAAGTAAACGAACACACATATGTGTCAACAAGACACTTAAGAGACACAATAAAACAAGAAGTAAACTACTTATGTACATCTAACCTGATATCTTCTTCTCCCTCTTGGATCAAAGGGGAATTTTCTTTGGCCTCTTTCATGATAAGAAACCTCATGGTTCCAAACAAGTGGTTTGTTGAAGTAGAGGCTTGGTTATTCATACCTCTTGTTTATCAACTTGATTGATAGGTACCTAATTATATCATGTTCAAACATATCTCTAACATATATATATTCCTCTTACTCTTTGAGACATTTCTTATGACATTATTTCATTCCAATGTAGCTTTTCAATTCATCTATAACTGTAATTTCATCTTTGGTAGGCTTATTTGGCTCATGTCCTTCTTGGTATGTGTCTTGTGCAACTTCATCCTACTCTATTTATTCAAGAAGATTTATAAATAGATCCCTAGATTATTCATTTCTCTCTTGAGTAAGGGATTCTATTTTAATGTTTCAAATAAAACAATAATCTTCAAGTTCATCCCAAAAGGAATCACATGCCTATTCAATCTACTCAAGGTCTTCTCCTTCTTTAATATCAAAACCATACTAATATGATTGTTCTTCTTCTTGACCAAGGACCCAAACATCATCTTACTCATGATAATCCTCTTGGATCTCCTTATCATCACATCCCATAGATTTTTCACTACTTTCATCAAATCAAAATAAAAATTCATCAAGTAGAGATAGTGAAAGCTCATTATGCCTACATGGCTCCATACCTACTTCTTCTTCTTCTTGGACTTAAAAAGTGCTAGAAATGTTAATATCCTCATGAGACACACTTATAAAAGCCTCCTCTTCAACTACAAAGTCTTCAATAGTTATCTTTCCCTCATCTTCATTGAGATACAAATAGGAATCAAGAGGGTCAAGGTCTTTAAGGTTACCATGATGCAACTACAAGTCCTTATACTCTACTCCTTATCCATTTAAATTATCTTCTTCACCCTTGAGTTCTAAAATTTTATCCTCCACCTCACATAAGGCATGTTATCCTTTATCAAAGGAGAGGGTGGGAGGGAAATAAAATTATTTGACTAAGTTGAAGCATGCTGGAGTATCTTTATTCTCTTATTTCCATCTTTTAACTATCATATCAAAGCTTGGAAGAATTCCATCACTTGAAGCCACTTCATATTGAGGGATAGGATAAGGACTTACCAAATCTACATTTGAATTCAAATGAGCCTCATTAGTCTCTTCTTTATTTTCCTCTTTATATTGTGCTTTCATTTGAAAGACATCCTTCCAACATGTGAAACCAATAGGCATAGCTTCCTCCTTCCTTTCTTTTTCAAAATTTTGGGTTGATTCATTATGAGCACTTCTCTAACTTGTATTCTTGACATTATAAGTCTCCGCTTGATGATAATAAACAAATTCATTCACTTTATCAAGGTCTTTAATTGGTTCATGATGGACATTTCTCCAACTCTGGATCTTGATATCAGTTTGAAGGGCTTAAGGAGGTTGAGGGAGACTAGGAAGAGTTTGCACATGCATAGGAGGAGTTTCTTGAAGATGTATGTGTTGGTTTTCATGAGGGATAGGTTGGATTTCCTCAAATTAGAGCTCACAATTTAGGAAATTTGAGTAGTTGATTTGGTGAGTAAGTATCATTTGATAAAAGGGATTTGGGGTACAAGGATGCTCACTTGGTGTAAGAGAAGGATTATTAGGAAGATTGGAAGATCCCTCTATCCTCTTTTGATGGTAAGTTTCCATTTTTAGGAGGTATAGGACAAGAGAGGATTATTTTTTAATGGAATAAGATTGTCTTGAGATGGAAGAAGGCACACAAGGCTGATTGCATTAGGTGGGTTGACTCCTCCATCCCACTAGTCTTTCTTCCATGGATTTCATGGATTGAGCTTGCCTAAACAAGCACTCCTCTTTATACATTATCTCTTACTAGTATATATTGTACTCATTCAACCTATCTACCTCTATCCTTTGCTTCTCATATTCCAATATTATCTCTCTAACACTCTTAGATTGACTAGGAGAAGGACAATCTAGAGAGCTAATTGAGGTGATTCCATGAATAACATGAGTTTGATAAAAGTTGTGTGAAGTAATATAATATCCATACTACTCAAAAATAGGATTACACATACTAAAATATTATTTCTTGATGCATTAGGGCTATCTAACTAGATGATTCAACTTGGAGTCACCATTCATGTCGATTGAGATGCCTCCAAAAGGCTATTTCGTTTAAGAACACACTAAGAATTATATAACTCCTTAGACAAATGGTCCCACTAGACATTCCAAAAAATATTGTCACTTTTACTTGTACCTCTTGAGGAGATGACTCAGATCTCCTTATTCAAGTGGCATAATGGAAACATCTCAGTGTTGTGGGTGACACTATGTTGAGGTGAGTCTCTAGGATAGGGATAGTTCCCTTGATGTACCACTTACACACTTGTTGAAACACACTTGTACCTACAAGGAATAGGGTTAGGAAGATTACACTAAACCTAGCTAAGGAGATGATTCACCAAATTGATTATCTACTCACACCATTTGCAATGCACTTAGAACTAAAGGAAAACCTACACATACACTTCATCAAACTAAAAGCTCCTCTTCTACATCAATGTTTCAACATGGGTTCTTGAATAGAGTTTAGACTAGGAGTTCTAGACAATGGGTCTTATAAAAACACCAATGAATAGACTACTCACTATACCTATAATCCACTTTAGACACTTGTTTCTGACCTACAAAAGAGAGACTTAAAACTACACAAGTAATTCAAAAAAATAATATGTCAAGGTAAACAAATAATACACTTATACAAGATCAACTACCATAGTAAAACACATCTAAAGCTTATCCACACTTGTAAAACACTCAAATTTTTTAGATAAAGCCTTATTAGACACCATTTGTATAAATGTAGTACAACTCAAATGCATGGGCAAGATCCCTGAAGAGTTACCTATAACCTTTAGTTAGTTTCATGGTCACTTTACCCATTATAGATACCATATTTGTAATATCTTTCTAGTTGGGTCCTTAGAGAGGGTTTATGAGTGTTTTGGAGTAGTTTCTATTCTTATCCATTGTTTATAAAAATGGCACATTGTAATTCTACCTCAATGTCACTGATGGCTTCTTGGGGACCCTCTCTAACATCTCTAAACACCTTGAGGTTCCATGTAAAGTGTCATGGAATATATGAACTCTCAAACATAACCTCTCAGGCTTCTTCATGCATTCTACAAGGTCTAACTTTAGTCCCAAGCCCAAATTGGGTTCCACTACAACCTATTTCCTCTCCAAATTATTAAACACATTTTTTAGGGTTCTAAAAAAATGTCTCCATAGGCTAGAATGCTTAAATTATGTGGAGATGTAATAGACCCCCCATTTAAGCATTAGGCCTAATGTTTCCTATTAGGTCTACCTTGCATTCTAGAGCTGAACATGGTCTTTAATGGTTTACCTTATTACTAGTGGATCATAAACCTCTATATACATCCAATACACATGATATAATAGGGTATAAATCACTCTTAGGTATATAAGTGAAATTGACCTATAGTTTGAGCTCTAGGACAAAACCTTTCCATTAAGGCTTGACTACAACCCTTATTGTCCAAACAACCCTATTTTATTTCTCTCTCTTTTGAAGTATTTAACATGGTTTTATATGTATGTTAAAAATTCACAAATCCTCTTTCAAGGTTTCTTTGATACCAAAGTTGACATTTTTACTTATTCCCTAAAGACTACCAACTTCAAGCATGAAGGGAGTGCCCCCATCTGAGATAAAATAGGGGTGATTCCCCTATTTTTTCATCAAACCCAAGTATGGGAGGGTGTTCTATAGGTTTTATGTATGATTCATACCAAAATTTAGCCGTTGGTCTGGTCATTTGACCTATCTATTTCTTCAAAACCTAAAATATTCTTGTAAAAGGTCATTGTCTATAGGTTTTAGGTAGATTGATTGAGTTATTACTTGAAAAGACACATGTAGGTGCATGATTACATGATCCAAGCTTTTGGAATGGTGTTTGAGGTTTTACCTAGAGTTATAAACATCATCTATACTCTTATTCATCCATTCATTCTTCCACATACACTTAAACCTTTACAAATCACATGCCTTTTAGATTGTGTTTCATTTTTCACAGTAACCTTGCCTATAGGTTTCTCTTTTGCATGTTTAGGTTTAAATTCAATGCTTATAGGCCTATTTTTGTCTCATAACCATATAATACATTGGTTTAGACATTAAAATCCATATTTATGTACCTTCACATTAAAAAAAATGCTCATTGTTTGTCCAATCACCCATAGCTAAGTATGTGAAAGCCCTTTAGAGAGAAATCTATAGGTGGACACTCAAACCTATAGGATATACCTATAGGATAATATGGAGTCTTACCTTTTCATTTCATATTATTTTTATCTTCTTTAGAACCATGGTATTCTCTTCACCCATAAGAGTTATCTAGTGTAGGTTCTAAACCTATGTAGTTATACTTTTTGGTCTTAGGAGTCTCTTAAGGTTGGAAACTTGTAGCTAACATTGAACAATTTCAGTGTGTAAAATCATGACTTTAGAGTTTCCAAAATCATGTCCTTTGAGATCTCCAATTAAGCCTTTTTGAAATAAGATACCCTCATGTTAGGGATAATAGATGGATCTTTTAAGGTTTAACAAGGGATCATCTCTCATACCTATCCACACTTGTAAAAAACATAGAGCTCTTTGTCCTGCCATCTTAGGAACAAGTTCCCAAAAACTCAAATTGCCTATTTGGGATAGTATCTCAATACTTATTGGGATACCAAAGTATTATTCATGATCACCAGGCTATCAATTTTCTTCACAACCTCATGGATACCAATACCTACCACTCATGTATCTGTACAAACCTCTAGACCCATATTAGACCCCTATAAGTGTGAGTTTTTGTGTGTGAGGAAAATTTCTTGTCACCTTGGTTTCACTAGAAAAAATTTGAGAGAGATTTATTCAAATAGGTTTGGTTGATTTTTATTGACTCTAGAATACATTTAAAACCTTTCCATTCTCCTCATAGTACCTCCAAATCCCTTGCCCACAGGCGGCCCTGATTGTTCTCTTAAGCAAGCTTTAAGCCTAATAGGCCATTAGGAGATTAGGCTCCCTATAACACTTGCATACAATCATGTTCACTTTTTACAACTTCAAAGGCTTTCTACACCTACAATAACATTCATTAGATGAATTCAAAAGACAACATAATCCTTTATGAAGAAAGGAACCAATCTTCAAGCACTAACAAGCTTAAAAGAGGTTTCTTGAGTTCATGAAACCCTCAAAGCCAAGAATATAATGGAAAACATATGGATAGGCCTTATAAAACCCTGAGAAACACATGAAATATTCATAGCTATCAATACAAAGCAAAATCTTTAGATATAAGCTCATACAGGGACCCCTCATGGATGTAAAAGCATAAGAAGTTGTCTAGCTTCTTTACAATGATTCGTAAAGGAGGAGCCATGAAAATTAGAATTATTGCCATGGATTTGAATTTGAATAAGACTCCTCTCAAATTATAAGAGCACTCCCCAAAATCCACTTGTATGGTCTGCACCAAGTATCTAAAGTTGACCCTTCTTAGCTTGTGAAGGCAAGAAAGAAGGAAAAGAAGCAAAATTTGATCTTCTTATCTTTATCTCTACATACCAATAATATGTAATACTTTATGAATCTCAAGAGACACTCTGCCCATGTTCTCACCTGAAGATGAACTCTCTAAGTCTGTATAAGTGCTATTAAGAGCCCATTTTTAGGAGATTCCCCTATTTTAGTGCATGAAACTAATTTTTTTCTACCTCTAACTATTTCTTGACATCCTTTGACCTTATAAACGTTATAATCCTCCTTGGTGACAATTATTTTCTTGAAAAAGTATGTACAAATCATTTAATGAGCTCAAAAATGACTCAAAAGACACTTTATCATATTAAAACGTGGCAAAGGGTTAATACATGACTTAGGGACACCTTATAATACCTCAATGACCCTATTAGGAGATTTATAAAATAATTTGAGCCTCTGGCCATTATTTACTAGAGATGATCAAAGTTGACTAGATAAGTACAAGGAATCTAGGCCTAGACCAAGAGAAGAATAGGACTTATTTGGATGATTAGACATACAGGAGACCCTATAAGACATATGGAAACCTTTGAAAATTTTCAATATGTAAGGGTTGACTCAATTTTACTAAAAGTCAAATTTGGTCAACAAAGACCATGTAGGCCTCTTTCAACCAATGTGACCCTTTGTATTAGGTTTAAAATCTTAACTATGCTTTTAGATCCCTCAACATCTCAAATTCTCAAGACTAGCTTCTAGGCCTATGACTTTGTGTAGGGTTTTGATAGGGCTTAAGAACCTTTAACTATGACTATCTCTATTTATCCTCACTTCTGGGAATCACATGGAAGTGTGATATTATCACTATGAAAGTGATTTCTACATGGTAATCTCCATCTTATACTTTTGCCTACATTCCAAACTTGTATCTTTCATTAGCCTAGGCTATTATATCTATTGAGTCAGACTTTAGGTGTCAATTAGGGGAATCAAGGGATTCACATAGGTGATGATATATGTCTAAGCACTATACTTCACACCTTCAATTTTTCCTAAGGTCACTAAACCATTTCATACCTAGATAGACACATTTCTTCCTTGAGACCTTGCAATCATTCCTTACCATCAATGCATTAGGTGTCACTTTCAATGTTATAGGTTCATTTTGGCCTAATGTCACTGTAGTTCTATGAGTAATTCCATTAGGATTTTGACTTATTTAAAACCCCATTCTACCATCATATTCTCTTGAGCTAATCACCTCCTCTTATTCTAAGGTATTACCTATATTATAATGTCCATTACCATGCTCATGATTATTATTACATATAACTTGAGTTTTTACACCTTTTCATCTATCTTAAATGACAAACCTATAGGCCTATAGAAGATAGTCAACAATCTATGTATGTTTAGAGTCTTGAGAAGGTGAAAATATGAGTATTATGACTCAAAGATCATTTTACCTAAATAATAAACATATGTAACATCAAAATATAATCTAAAGTTCCTTTGAATAACATATTCAAATACTCAGAGCACCCTACATGTAGAAACACATTGAACACAATCCATGATGGTGAATGGAGATATGACTATCTATTCAAAATCATACCTTAATGGAGAACTTGAAAAATAATTAAGGAGACTTGAGAATATTTTTAAAGACCTATACAAACTTTATCCTCCAAAAAGAATTTCACCATTTTGCCTGGAAAGCTTAAGAGAGACCCTTGTCATGGTTGACTAGCAGATATTAAACCCTTAAATTCTTAGAGTTTGTTAATAAATTTAAGGAAATCAATCTAATAAAAAATGCACAAATTTTAATCTTTCCAAGACTAAAATTAATTCCCAAATTTTTAGTCTCCCATCTCTCTCTTGGTTGTATCATTCATTTTAATTTTGCTTATATGAGCTTATGAAAAAGTCGAGAGGAGAGATATGATATTTTTTAAATTAATTTGACTTTATAACTATTAAACAATAATTATAATAGACCAAAAAACACCTGATCATGTTGGCAACCTAATTTTTCTAAATAATCTCTCTCCCCCCATGTTACTTACTTGGGATGCCTCTAAAATTGACATTTCTTGTCCATAACTAGCTATTTATGACTTGAAACTATTTAGTCCATACCATGACATAAAATAAGAATCATATTGACCTAATTTGACCTTTTGAAAAAAAATCATTGTAACAAAAATGACCCTTTTTGACTTGGTAGACTCAAATAGAGCAAAACACATAAAGGAGACTTACCTTAATTAATCCAAATTTACCTTAATAAATGATAATAAGGTATTTTATACTTTACTATGACCTATGCAATCACCTAAGGTTAAATAATTTTCCTATATGGGTCCTATTTTGACCTTGGGGGTCAAAACTGGATAACAAATTGGTGACTCATACGGGTAGCATGCTTGTTATGCTAAAGACTAGTCACCTTGACCTTCCATTGGGAAATGGAGTCACTCATATACTGAAATTGACACTGATGTAACTCTAAAAATATTTAAAATTCACAGCAACACACAATAATAAAGATACACATAAAAAAAGACAATAAGAAACACATGATATGTTATCCAAGTACTTAGGGAAAACACACAAACAACTCACACCAAACAATGTGCCCAATAATTATTGGAAACACACACCTATCCTAATATATGAAAGACCTAAAGTCCCTTTAGGTGAAGTAAAATTTGTTCATTAATTCAACTAGGGTCAAAGATAATGTTTCTAGAATCACTATTGCTCCATGAAAATAAACAATCATATGATGCATGTTTTTCCATGAAAACTTGCTTATGAATATAGTTAAATGACTTATCATTTTTATATCTTTTGCTAATTACAATTATATCACTTGGAACTCTCATGTACATTCCATATAGATTTCCTAGAGTATTTTTCATTTTATATCTTTTTTTACCTTTATCATGTTCACTTGGCACTCTTCAATCTGATCATTAGGAATCATGAAACCCTTCCCACCTTCAAATGCATTTGAATCATAATATGTCTATTGTTGGGAGTCATCAAGGCTATCTTTTGGTTCACCAAACACTTCATTTTCTACCAAAGTTGTTTCTTTCTTGTTACATACCCCACACTCTTCCTTTTGTTCATTAGATACATGATTGACCTCATAATCAGATATGTATTCTTTTTGAAGAGTTCTAGACTTGCTTTCCTCCTCAAAATTATACACTATGATATTGAATTGTCACCACATATCAGCCACCTTTTTTGAGGTTCATGCTCATGATTTTTTGTTGGAGGTATATTGTCATTGATGTCAAAGGATTGATGTCATGTGTGCATTGATGTCAAGAGTAATGACAAAGTGGTGATGTCATGATGGTCATGAGTTTGAACCTAAAGTTTTACGAGGTAGGTTTCGATGCATATGAGCTAATGTAAGAATTATTTGTGTTTTTTCATGTTGTGTCTAGCATGTTGATAGTACTACAAGTCAAGGAGAGAAGACAAAATGGGTTGGCATAGACTTAGTACCCTAGTATGTTGATATTTTTGAGGCTAAGGATAACATGGAGGATATTTATAGAGCGTGGTATGAGTGAATATAACATATTTATGATAATTTGAGATCATTAAAATAAATAACTTAGTGCTTTCTATATCCAAGTTTGATTTGTAGTCCTAGACCTAGTGTGCATAGTGACCTAGTGAGATCCAAATGGAAGCTCAAGGTGAGATTATAAGATGGTAAATCTCTTGTAAGCATGTAATGATGTATGATTTTTTTTTCAAATGTGTTTACTAATTTTTAGGTCTTGAGGATGAAAACAAATCAGGATAGTACATTTGAAGGACACTTGTACATGTAGATTGAAGGTTTCCTAACTCAAGAAGAAAGTTTTAATACTCATTGGCACGTGTGAAGTTTGAATGGTGACCTGAGAATTTTAGTAGAGGTTTACCATGGACGTAAGAAGGTTATAAAATTATTTTTAGTGTATTGAAGGATAGAGCTTTATAAACATTCGTTAAGAATGTAAACTGGTCAAAACCCTCTTATAAACCCTTATAGTGGAGCGATTGGAAAGATGTGAAAGGTTAGTACCCAAAATCAATTTTTTGACAAATTTTGACTATTATATGGTGTATATGACTCCTCTAGGCTACTCCAAGTGGTAGTGGTGTGTCATGGTAGTGAGTAGAAGGTATAGAAATATACTTATTTCTAAAGATTTTGGTACTACAGGTCAGGTTGATTGAGTTAATGCTTGAAAGTGGATAGAGGTAAAGCTAGAGAATATTTATACAATTACATGTAGTAATTTTATCATGATTCATC
>JARHVA010000412.1:4992500-5042500 GCA_037957365.1 Torreya grandis
ATTGGTATTATATATAGACCTTTGGAGGAGTATTGATAGCCTACAAGTGATCCTAAGTGGCTTGAGTTGTGATGAAAATAATAAACATCTTGCTTGGAGTGATGGATAAATTTGTGAAGTTCACGGTTAATATCTACATAATAGTCTAAATATTGGGATTATAAATATTGAATAAGAAAGAATAATCTAAATCCAAATCTAATATCAAACCTAAGCTTGATAATAGATTTTATTGAAGTTGGTCTCCTTATCAACTAACCTGAAAGAAGAAAGACATGCATTGGTTTAATTAGAAGCTTGGATTATGAGACCTAATTGAGGTATATCTACATATTCATGAAGTTTAAAAGTTATGATAATGTTTTAATTATTTAAATTTGAATTTAAAATATCCAATGAAATTATTTTGAATGTCACATGAGGTCATGGAGCATTGTTGTCTTGTTTGTATAGACAAAGAAGTCAAAAGGATGTTTTGTGAGTGTATAATGGTAGTATAGGTCTTGAAGGGCATAGAGGATGATATAAGAGATCATATGAGGTGTAAGGAATATTTTGTGTACCTATGGGGGTAATAGGAAGACTTTAGAGTGCTTTTTGGTTGTCTAGTTAATCTTTATTCTTTTGTCAAATCAAATTGAGTAGGTAGATTGATGAAATCAACATTCACATGTGTGGAGGAATCATAAGAAAATGGTCTTATGGATTTGATAAAGTTTGTCCCTAGTTCATACGTTTCAAAATTCAAGTATTGAAATGAGTCATATAAAAACTATGGTAGTTCAAAGTTGGGCTTACAGGGATTTTTCTCTATTTTCCATAGTCAATTTTGTATAAAAATATGATCATTGAAATTTGAAAATTCAAAATTGTGAAGAAAACTAGTTTGCCAATAATGGCTTGTAGAAGTCATAGATGATGTAATATCAATGTGAGGTAAGTATAAAAGTTGAAAAAGACTCTATGTAGAAGATACTCCAAGTGGTTCTTTTGTTTAGGGGTCTGTATAAGTGTAATAAATATGGATCAAAGTTGACTATTGTAGCTTGTGTTTGAAGTGGAGAACCTAGTTTGAGAAAAAGAGGATTAAAACTCATATAATGATCTATTTTGATGTTATAATAATAGGATGATGGTTTTAACTCATCATAGTACTAATCCATGCTCTGAGAGAAATCTAATATGTTCATTTGAGTAAGAAAATCTTCATAGAAGGTGAATGTGTGTGAAGGACTTTGTAGTTGGTAGACTTATGTGATAAAGTGAGTTGTTTGGTGGGCTGATAAGATCAAACTAATTTTTTAAATTGTATTAATATTATTCTTAATGTATTTAATATCTTATATATGTTATTTGGTTGATCAATTTGCTCTTAGTTTTGAATAACTAGCCCAAAAGGTGAAAGGTAGTGACTTGAGGGTTTGATGTCTATAAGCCCTAAGGTGTATGCCCATGATGCTAATGTCTCAGTTTTTCTATATAGAGATAATTGAACATAAGGTGAAGAATACTAAATATTTCCATTAGTAGGTGACATGATTGTAATCCATGTTTGAGATCAAATGGTGCTTTAGAAGATAAATATAAAGCAAGGGTATAAAAAGTTGTTTATTGGTATTGAAGATCAATGCTAGAGATGTTGTTATTATGTTATAAGGACTAGAGGTGATCTAAGAATTATTTTATCATTATATAATATCCTTGAATATGTTCATAAAATTATTATAGGTGATCCTTACTATAGCTCATCATGTTTCTAGAAAGCTTGAAGGAGATTGTCATAGTGTGCTCTTGAGACTATGCCTTGAAGTACAGTGGTTGGTTTGGTGACATGTTGACCTTATAAGGTCTTAGAAAGTTTTGATATGTTGCAAGTGTCTTGACTTGAGTTCATATCATTTTGAATGTGAATAAGTTATGAGTTTATTTATATAAAATATAAAAAGAGTATGAAAAATTAGTCTTTAAATAATTATTAAAGCATTTCATTATAAGATTGGTGTTCTTTGATCTTGAAAATGACCTTTAGGTCATAGTGAATCAATTCATATTTGTATGATACCTATTGGTATCTCATATAGGAGATATATATTTGATCAAAGGTCTGCTATAGTAAATGAGGTATCGCAAACCTAATATGACTGATTGTTGACTGAAAGGGTATCTTCTAGAGGTTAGAGCATTGTTGGATTAAGGATCTTGGAGAGATTAGATATGTTGATCTAATAACTGAGTTGACATTTTGTATATGACTAGAGATTGTTCATGAATATTTGATAGTGATCATTGTCCTATAACATCACAAGGTTCTTGTGACCTTGAAGAGGACTCTACAAAAGTGTTCATGAAGGAATGTGTTTTCATATTATTGTTAACATGAAAAGGAGTTACTAAGTGAAATGAATAATTATTTGAGAATCATTGAATGCCTATGAGTGTGTTTATTTTCCATGTTGTGAATTTTTTCAAGCCTTCTTAAGGAGATCAAATTGTTCTAATAAGTCAGTGGAAAGCTAGAAAGAGTGAATTTGTGTTGATGAGGTCTCCATGAGACCTATTGGTAACATAAGGGTAGTATGGGCCATTGAATATAATTATTGAGTCATTAAGGAAACCCATTGAATATGTATTGATCTAGGTATATCATAGAGTTAATGGGATCTATCTCAATCAACTTGGGTGGTTTGCAGAACTGTGCATGATGTGAGGGGGAGATGTGTAAGAGGATAGGTCATAGGATCAGAAGACTATGTTGATGAACATGAGAGGAGCATATGTCCATTTTGAAATTAATTTAAAAGGTGTATAAGTATAATAAGAGGTTGTCATCAATGAAAAATAAGGATATTATTGGAGGTATGTTGTCATTGATGTCAAGGGTAATACAAAGTGGTGATGTCATGATGGTCATGAGTTTGAGCCTAAAGTTGTGAAAGTCAAGTTTGGATGAATATTAGATAAGGTAAGCATTGTTTGAGGTTTTTCATGTTATGCCTAAAACGTTGATAGTATTACAAGTTAAGGAGTAGAGACAAAGTGTGTTGGTATATAATTGATATCCAATATGTTGAGCTTGTTGAGGCTAGGGAGAACATGGAGGATAGTTTTAGAGAATGTAATGACTGCATATGACATATTAATTATTATTTTAAATTATAATAAGGATCTTAGTGAGTTTTATATCTAAGTTTGACTTGTAGTCTTAGACTTAGTATGAATAGTGACCTAGTGAGGTCCAAATGGAAGGTCAAGGTGAGATTATAATATGGAATATATCTTGTAAGCATGGAATGAAGTATGAAAAGATTGGTCAAAGTTTTTAACCAATTTTTAGGTCTTGAGGATGAAGATAAATCAAGATATTACATTGGAAGGACACTTGTACATGTAGATTTAAAGGTTTCCTAGCTCAAGAAGAAAGTTCTAATGCTCATTGGCATGTTGAAAGTTTGCATGGAAAATTGAGCCTTTTGGGAGAGGTGGAACATGGACCTAATAATTTTTTAAAATTATTTTTATTGTATTGAATAATATAGATTTATGAACATTCATTAAGAATGTAAAGTGGTCAAAACCCTCCTATAAACCCTTATAGTGGACTGATAGGAAATATGTGAAAGGTTAGTGTCAAGAATGGTTTGGTTGATTACATTTTACTATTGTATGGTGTATATGAATCCTCAAATATTCTCAAAGTTGTAGTGGTGTGTCATGGAAGTGAGTAAAAGGTACAAAAATATGTTAATTTCTAAAGATTTTATACTAAAGGCAGAGTGGACTGAATCAACACTTATAAGTGGATGGAGGTAAAAGATAGATACATTTTATATAAGTCTATATAGTAATTTAATAATTATTGAGCCTATTTTTCAATAATTTTGGCCTATCACTAAATTTGTAGACAATGATAATAGTGAGAAAAGGTCAATTAGAGTGAATAAGTGTTTAGGGAAGAGTTCTTGGTGAGTGGGGATGGATCCAATGGTTTTAGGTCTTTTTCTAGCACATATGTATGATGTTACCTTAAGTGGTAATTTTAGTGGTTCCCATACATAAGCAAGATAGTGCCTTCAAGATGACTTGTCTGAATAATGAGAATAGTGGAGTATTTCTCATAGAATGTTCTATATGTTACATATATGACATTATACCTCTGGATGTTTTTTATTAGAAATGATATAAGGATTTTTTAGGACCAAATTAATTAATTTTAAGATAAAGGAAGTATATTCATAGGTGTTAGGATTCATTTTCACCATGTCTATGTTTTGAGTCAAGATGACTGCTACAGACATGCTGAGGGAAGTGAAGTGTTTAAGGTCTTATAAAAAAATATGATGCATAAAATGGACATATTGATGTTTTTTGATACCTAAATGAAATATCCATGGTTTTTTTAAGCTATATAGATATGTTTATTGATTTAACCTTGCAATATAAAAAGGCTTGTCAAGATATATTGAAACTATGAGATAGTGACCTAAAGAATTGGTTTGTTAGACAAATGATAGATGTTTAAACAAGACAACTATCTACTATATCATGATATGTAGATAAAATATAATCTATTAATATTTATTATATGTTGTGAAATTTTTATTTTAAGTGCTATAAAAAAACATCTACATGATTGTACTGTTTGAAGCTACATGCAATCTAAGTGGTCTTTTAGAAGGAGTAAGTTTGATGTTGTTTAAGACATGTTGAAACATCTAATGAGTTTTGTGTTGTTATATAAGTAAAAATTAATTATTATAAGGTATTTTATGGATTTATTTTTCCTTTATAATATATTTAGATTCAAAATACTTGATTTTAAATTGATTATGTTTTACCATATTTGAGTGATCCTATAATAGAGGTGTTTTTAGATGCTTAGAGCCTGAGTAGTGAAACAAAATGGATTTGGTGTTGGTTTTGGAGTCATTTATAACATATCCATGTGATTTTTTATGGTTTTTTTGGATAAAAACACCTTTATTCCTCAATTCATTTTTATTGTAATTTCTATGTTTCTAGGCCTAATGGCAAGTAGGCTAGAATGGCTTGGTTCATAAGGTAAGCTAGTGTTCCAGGTGGCATGGAAATTTTTGGGAGTGATAAAAGATATATTCGATATATTTTTAATGTTTTTTAATAATTTTTATATGATGAAGGTGGACTAAGGAGTTGAAGTGTAATGCATTGCTTAAAGAAAACCTATTTGCTTTGGGTCTCAACTAGGCCTAACGTAAGATTTAGGATAATGAGGTAATGGACAACATATTAAGAATGTGTATCACCAATTTAACATGTATATAAAAATATATAAATATTAATACAAGTTTTTAAATCATCTTGGATGACCAAGATGGGTTAGCTGAGTGTATGGTATAAATACTAGGCCTAATTGGCCGATTTGTGTGAGTTGAAAAAGTGTGCAGCCAAGCGAAGGAGATAACATTTGAAAGAGAAGGTAAAAATAATTAAATACCATCAATTATTTAATAATATCATACATTATTATCTAATAAAGTTGGTGAAGTTATATAAATAGGTCATTAGACATAATAAGCCTAGAAGAGGCTAGTTGAGCGAGTAAGCCCTAGAGGCTATTTGAGAGAGATTGAAGGGTAAAAAAGAGTGAAAGAAAGAGAAGTCCATCATTAGGTGTAGAATAAATCATATCATATGTGTAGATAATATCATAGGTATTTAATTTTCTTTTTGGTTTCCTAAGGGGTTTTAGCATCCCTGCTAGTTGGAACTAGTTAAAGGTCAAGTGAGTGCTTGACTAAATTGAGGGGTGGGTGTTCCTTGATCAATTGGTGCTAGTCTAAATGCTGAATCTTATTTTTATAGGATGGGAGTCCATCTTAAAATATTTATTGATTTTTATACCCCATGAGGGTTTCCCATATAAATGATTGTTCATGTGATGTATGCTCTTGTTCATGCTTTGGATGTATGTGCTTTCATGCTTATGTTGCTAGATCAAGTTGCTGTATGATTGAATGATTTTGGAATTTAATTTGAATTGTTATCTATTGATTCACCTCCACCATTCTCAATATCTACTTATAATAGTTTTCTATTCTTTAACAAGTATAATTGAATGTGTACTAGGACTGTGATGCTTTGTTATAGATGGAATAGCAACATCATCATCCATGTACAAAAGGTAGTTACCCCATAAAACTTGTTCTAGAGTGTCATAAAAATTTTCCTTGAGAGATACATCAAATTATTCATAGAGGATGTATGTACTGAGACTAGTTTCTTTATTATGCTCATATGTATCAAATCTATACTAATCAACTCCATATTCATCAAGGTAAAATTAAACTATGCCATCAAGAAGTGTTAGAGGTTCTTAATCACTATAATTATCCTCTTCATCAATGATATTGCAATTCATGTTTGATGAATAAGACACATACATCTCCACATAGAAATTAGATAGAGGTTGATATTTGATTGATACTTTATCACCATACCTATTCCTAAATGCCATATAACACCAATTTGAAGTCAAGTATCCTTTAATCTTAGTAGTAAAATCTCTTGATAAGCAAAGGACAAAGTGAGGTGGCACATCCACAACCAAAACATATTGATAAATAATAAAATATGATAATAATGAATAACAAGTTACAAACCTTTGATTATTCTAATTATCTTGGCATCTAACACATCTAACTGTACCACTCCCTTAGAATGAGGCTCATACTTCAAATTCAACTTATCATCTACTTTTTTAGGCTTGATTGAGTACTTGTTCCACTATCAATCAATAAATTGTGAACCAAAACATCTCCAATGATGATATAGAGATATAATTGATGGGATTTGTTTACTTTCTCAGTTTTATTTGGTTGTCCCTCACTATGATTTTATGTGTTTTTCAATGCTGCCTCTTTTCCACTAGACTGTTTGGTTGCCATCTTAAGTTTGGATAGCTATTATTAGATCAAGTATTCTTGTCCAAGTATTTTTAATGTATCCAAAATTTATACATTCACATGAGCCTTATTCATTTTCTCTACAATTTTAGTGAAAGAGCCACTAACCTTAGCTTGTCCACTAATAGGAATAGTGATGCCTATACATTGAGAATTTTGAGGTGTGAAATACCACTTAACATTTTTAATTATTTGATTTATTTGTGTATTTGGGACTGAATTAAACATACTTTCCCTTTAAGATGTTTCAAAGCTCATTGATGGAGCATTACTAGCCCCTTGAACCTCTTCAATTGACTTTATCTTTGACCTTCTATTTGTAGCTATAGGACTTTAATCTTTGATTAATTTCCCTTAGTAATTCACATCACGACAGTCATATTTATACCAATTGAATAAATTAGACCCTACTTGATTACTCTCTCCATTTTTTTCTCCTCCATTATGTACCTTAGCTTGAGTCATGGCTGGCATTGTTCCCAAATTTACCATGAAAGTCTAGTTGAAGGACTCATTAGCATAGGAAGATGGATCATGAGGTTTATGCCATGGAGGTTGACCTTAATTATCTTGGAAAAGGCTATTTTTAGTAGGTGCTAATTATTTTGAGGTGGAGGGAGCATTAGGATTATAACCATTATATGACTTTGATTGAAGTAACTAACGTTGACCTTGAAGATGGCCTTCAAAGGGTGGTTTATTACCTTGATAGTTTGGATAGGATTGATTATGTTGATAGTGGATTTGGAAATGTCTAACTTTATGCTATTTTATAATCCCTTGAGACCTAAAATTTATTTTTAAATATCCTTCATTATTTCTACCTCATTAGATTAACTTGACTAACTATGGGTATCTCACCTATATTTTGGTGTATGGATGGAAGAAACAATAGGTGCAAAGGTTTTAAAATTAGGGAATAGAGGCATACGTGGTCTTGAGTTAATATTCCTAGCTTGAATTTAATAATTATCAAGCCTAATCTCCACTTAATAAGCATTAGGAAATGTTTTCCCTCCCATAGATTATACCATCATAGAAATATCATTATCAAAAGTCTTAACATAATAAAGGAAAGCATGATGTGTAGTAGGCCTTACCAAGATTTGGGTCCTATCCCATGTCTTCTTAAACATTATGTTGAAGTATTTAATATATTCTTTAGGTGCTCTCCTTATGTTATTCATCTACTCAGTCAATGATAAGTTGCCTCTCTTTTCCTTAAACTTTCTCCTCAAAGAATCTCCCAATTCATCCCATGTGGTAATAGATTCATGATCCAAAGTACCATAAAAATAAATATCTTTCCCATTTAAAGAGACAACTAAAAACATAATATCTATATTCTTCTCAATGGTGTGATGTATATTCTATAATTTTTTAATCTTTCTAATGTGCTTAATAGGGGTAATGGAAGTCTCACCTATGTATGAAGGGACACTTTTGAGGGATGATATAGGAATTTTATGATAATGGGAAAGTATTATAATACTATATCCATTTAAATCAAAAAAATGTATTTTCCTTTCCATGATAACTTTAGGATTTTTCAATATTGGGACAATAAAAAACATTCTTATAGGTCTACGAGGCATGTGATTTTATTGAACGATAAGGAAGATCTTGAAAATCAAAAGGAATGACTTTAATATGAGATATTTTTCTTAACTTAGGCATGAAAAAATGTATTAGTCTACCACCAAGAGCCAATTGTTGGAGTCTCCTAATATTACATGAAGTATACTATTATAACCTCTTATTATAAAGACCAACATCCACCTTAAAAAAAATTCTTGGAATTCATGTTCCATTGGGCATGACAAAACTATTATAGCCTAAATTTTAACCCTATATAATTCAGTTAAACCTTTTAAAATTTTAGATAACATGAAATTATCTCGAGATTATGGACTAGCTCCCTTGATCTAACTATTTAAGCTCTCAACTACACTATTATAATCACTTGTTAGGGGTTAAAAGGGAATAAATAAACATGAAATTAACCAATACTAATGGATTTGATACACCAAGGATATATCCATAGACATACTTGAAACTTCCACTATGAAGACATATTACTAAAATTGATCTCAACTCAATATTCTTCTAGCATAAGTGTTTACACATGGAGGTAGATTGTTATGCATTTAAAAATGTTGGTCAATAGGAGGTCTAATATTAGACACTACTAATCTCTCTTCACACTTCAAATACACCTAGAAAATAGTTACACTTCATGAGACCTGTTAAAAGAAGTATTACTCACATAATGCATACAAGAGAAGAATGGAAGCAAAGAGAAACAATCATCACTTGTCATACAAATAGAATAATTGACATACTTAGGCAAGAAATTTTTAGATATTAAATCATCTTGATAACTTTATTCAAAGGTAAAATATTATGTCAAACTAGCATGGATTAACCATACCAATTATGGTTAGTTTATAATGCCAAAATGTGTTTTATATATATATATATATATATATATATATATATATATATAGAGAGAGAGAGAGAGAGTTAGTGAGAGTGAGAGTGATGTTTAAGAGTCACAGTTCCAAGTGTAAAGTCTTGAAAACTAGTTACAAAGAAAGAGAATGAGTTATAATATAGATCATGATATCTTCTTAGATAAATGTCTATCTATAACATGACATCCTCTTGAAGTTGGCTAAGAGATACTCCATTTTCATTCTTAAAACTTCTCTTCTTGATGAGGAGTCCACTAACTATTTAAAACTATCTTAGAGCTCATTGAAAATTGACTTGATAAGATGAAAACATGATTGGTGTAGTTTATTATGTACCCCTCCAATTGATAACCTTTTTTTCCACTTGTTATTACCTTTTTGTAGTCACTCATTATCCCTCTAGGCCTAAACTTTCACACTTGTCACTTAGGTGACTTTCTCATACTCAAAGCGATTCATTGAAAAGATGTGATACACATTTTCATTACTTTATTTTACACTGGTCTATCATAAAGACTTCAAGAAACTCAATATCATACATCATCTCTCCAACTTGTCAATCATCTTCTTTTTCATTATTTTATTCAAGATTACCTGCAATAACTAGCTTAGTAAAGGAGTATCCATGCATGACTAAGGTAATAATGGCATATAAATAGTTATAATACATATCCATGAACCTTACACCATGGATTTCACTCATCTATTCCCGTCTGCACCTTTAAATCACTTCAAATATTATAAAAAAAACAAATAATTTAACACATCCATATAAGTGATGGTATAGAAAAATTGAGTGGTAGGGAGTTTGAGAGAGTACCAAGTAGGTCTAAAACACTTTATATGTAAGTTTAACCCTTTTGGATTCATTGTTCTTGATATCTTTTTCATCCATCTCTTATGAGGGTTTTAGGTAGTTTAGGTTCTTATCAATGATTCATAAAGTTTAAGCCCTTAAACTTCAAACCAATTCTAATAGTTTCAAGTTTAATACCTCCCCTTAAGTATCCATAAGTTCTTGATACCCCATTCATGTTGTTTTTATAGATGAGAGTGAAAGAATTTATCTATTGGGTAGTTAATTTGTACTCTATACACCCCTAAGACAAATTGAGGTAAAAAATGACTAGTCTAAGTTGTTTATTACAAAATAATGAATCTCATAAACCCTTAAATATCCCATGAAGTATATCACATTTATTAGGAATATCACATGATGATATGAGAAACATTATAAGCCTAATGGTTCATGCCTAGTTATAGGTCTCATATGCATAGACTGGGTTTCTGAGTATGTGACCACCTCTAAGTGTTCATGATTACTTTATGAGCTTATAAAAACTAAATCATAATCAAATCAATATTACACATTATCCCATAATTCCCTAAGAATCTACCATTAAAATTTTACTATCAATGCACTAAGTCTATAGGTTGCATTGATTGTGGAGTGTCGTAGGTAGGTATGATATAAAACAATTATCACTTTCACTATTAGTCTTACCTAAAATATACCATGGAGGCTTGGTTCAACCCATGATGAACCTATTTATCAAGTTTCAAATCTTGGACATGCTTCTATATCCCTTAACATCTCAAATTCTCAAGACTACCTAATAGGCCTATGAATGTGTGGAGGGTTTTATTAGGGTTTAAGAACCTTTAACTATGGTTGTCTCTAATCATCCTTGATTTTTGGAATCAAAGTGTGATACTATCATTTTAAAATTTATTTATATGTGATAATCTCCATATTATACCTCTTCCTACATTCCAAACCTGTATCCTTCATTAGTCTATGCTAGTTTATCTCATAAGTATAACTATAGGTGGTAATTAGCGGAATTAAGGGATTGATATAGGTGATGATATATGTCTAAGAATTGTACTTCACACCTTAAATTTATCCTGAGGTCACTAGAACCATTTCATACTTGGACAGGATTATTTTTTCCTTGAGACCTTGCAATCATTCCTTACCAATAATGTATTAGGTGTCACTTGCAATATTCTAGGTTCATTTTGGCCTAATGGCACTATAATTTTATGATTTTTTCCATTAGGATTTTTACTAAGTTGGAAACCCATTCTACCATCATCTTGTCTTGACCTAATCACTTTCACTTGTCCTAAGGTGTTACCTCTATGTATATGATATAATAATGAATCCATTAGGCTTGCTTAGACCTCATAGACTCTTACCATGAAATAAAATTGTGTGGAGTAGAATCCTTTTTTATAAAAACTAAGGTAAAGCTCCCATTAAGAAAATTTCTTCAACTTTATTGACTGTAGGTGTTGCTTGATGGGGTTTTGACTATGTTTGATCTTGAATTTACTCTTACAAATAATCCCCAATCTTTTTCAATGGCTCAGTCTTATAATTATTATCTTTATAATCTTCTCATAACCTTAAAACTTCAAAATTCATCAATGTGACTATTTGAAGCCTATTTCCAACTAGTTGTAGATGCTTCTTTTGAAAAATTGACTATGATTTAAGGATTTGACTATGTTTTAAGGCCTTTTATTACTTCAAGATTGAATCTCTCAAGCTCTACTTCATTATGAATGATTTTTTAATGATTTTTTGAGATTTTAAAACTCTTGTACTCCATCACCTTACTTTGTCTCAAGATTCATTCTTTCACTACTGACTATAGGTGACAGTCATGAGAAGGTCTGAATGTGTATGTAGTCTGACTATATTCTAGGCCTTCCCTTACTAACATTGATCCTCTAAATGATTTAATAAAAAAAATTATGATGTCTTGAGATTCTATGAATGTTTTGAAGCTCCAAATTCATCAACATCCCTATCTAAGCAATCCTACATAGTCATGTAGGTGATTGTCTACGAGGCATGTGAGTTTAATATTCAACTTCACTTGGTTTCAAATTATTTGATATTTCCATTGGTCCATTTAATTGTTCTTATAAAATCACCATTATCTCATCCTTGTGACATCTAACTTGAGTTTTGACACCTTTGCATCTATAATAGATGATAGACCTAAAAGCATGTAGAAGATAGTCTACAATATATGCATGTTTGGAGTCTTTAAAAGGTGAAAATATTAGTATTATGACTCAAAGACCATTATCACTAAAGCATCAACATATTTAACATGAAAACACAATCTACAATTCCTTTCAATAACATATTCAAATACTTAAATCTATCAGAGTTGTTTCCAAAATCTAGATAATGCGAATGCAATGGAGATGTGATCACACGGGATGAGGCCAGTGCACATCACATAGATGCTAAAGTAATTTAAAATTATACAAGAAGATAAATTTCACAAGACAAATAAGAGAAAACCTAATATCAGATTAACATGAGATGGCCAAAGTGAAGAATACATATAGGAGAGCACATAAGTAACTCCTCCACAAAAGGTGGTCAAGGCACCCCAAGAATAGACTATAACTCCTCCATGAAAGGTGGTGAAAAGGTGATAAGAATAGAGAAGTAACTCCCATACCTAGAATATCTAGTCAAAGGAGTTACTTATGACATTCTTATGACACCTATGACACATCTATGACACACATCTCAACATAAGCTAGCCTATCCCACGAATGTAGGAAAACTCCATGTATGCATAAATATATAATTTCCCTAATTAAATAATAGGGAAAAATAAAAACCTACACTAATAACCCCCCATAAGTGTAGCTTAAGTGGGCAATGGAAATATAAAATGGGACCTGACAACTAGGCCTGATGAGGTACCCATGTACAAATGTAATTTCCCATAAGATACAGAAAAGGAGAAAACCCATAGGAAAAAACTCCCCCCCAAAAGAGAGACATAAAATAAATGAAGAGGCTAGAAGGCCCCCCTAAAAATGATTTTGTTGCAGATGTAGACCGTACCCCAAGAAGAGCTCATAGATGAATAAACTTGGTCTCAGTGAAAGGTTTGGTGAAGATGTCTGCAACCTACTCCAAAGATTGGCAAAAGATTAAGTCAATGACCTGACTATGAATAAGATCCTAAATGAAATGCATATGAATATCTATGTGCTTGGTCTACTAGTGCTGAACTGGATTCCCACAAATTTGAATGGTACTCTGGTTGTCATAATAAATGATGGTGGGCTGCCTGATAGGAATGCCAAACTCAAAAAGAATCACCTGAAGCCAAATAGCCTCAATAGATGCATTAACAATTGGCCTATACTCTACCTCTATGGATGATATATAAATAACATTCTATTTCTTGCTAGACCAACTGATAGGACCAAAACCTAAAGAGAAACTATAACCAAAAGTGGACTTGTGAGTCTATGAATCACCAGCCCAGTCTAAATCTGTGTATTCAACCAAGTCAACCTTTATGCCAAATTTGTAATGAATCCCATATCTATGTAAACCCTATATGTAATGCAAGATCCTCTTAGCTAATTTCTAATGTAGCTCATGAGGTTCTTACATAAATTTGGAGACAAGTCCCACTGTATATGATATGTTGGGCCTAGTGTGAGTCAATTAGATGAGACTGCCAACAAGTTATCAATACTAAGTGGCATCAACCAATCGTGAAGAACAATTAGCCTCAAGCTTGACTCCTGATAGAAAGGGAGTCAGAGATGGCTTGCAATTAGCCATGTGAAACTGAGCCAATAAGTCAAGAGCATACTTAGGCTGTGTAAGAGAAATCCCTAAATCTGACTGTGAGATCTTGATGCCAAGGAAGTAGTGTAGTAAACCCAAGTCTATCATGTCATATCTATCCTGGAGAGATTCCTTCACCACTACAATAGCTGATGAAGAACTCCTAGTGATCAAAAGGTCATCAACATATAGAACCAAAATTAGGAGTGAATCATCCTACTGTAAGTAGACATTGGGGTCAGAATGGCACCTAGTGAAACCCACTATGAGAAGGAAGGAATGCATCTTAGCATACCATGCTTGAGGGGCCTATTTGAGGCCATAGATAGATTTCCTAAGTTTGCATACTAAGGAGTAATCCTAAACAAACCTTAGTGGCTACTCCATGTATATCTCCTCCTCTAGGTCTCCATGAAGAAAGGCACTCTTCACATCTATTTGGTGCACATCCCAACCATGTGTTGCAGTAATAGCCAAGGTGAGTCAGATAGAAGTCATATTTGCAATGGGTGTAAAGGTCTCTGAGTAGTCAATGCCTACCACCTATGAGAAACTCTTGGTAACCAGTCGTGCCTTATAATTATTAACCAACCCATTTACTACAAACTTGGTCTGATATATCCACCTACATTGAACTATCTTCCTTCCCTTAGGAAGTGAAGTCAAATCCCAAGTGTGATTTTTGATTAAGGAAGAATATTCTTCCTTCATAGCACTATCCCACTCAGGTACCCCCAATGCCTCTCAAAAAGTCTGTGGATCTAAAACTAAAGCAAAGAAGGCATGTGGATCTCTTTGAAAATCTCCCTTAGTACATCTATCATCTGTAAGATCTCCTACCTAGGTGTCAACACTCTCAAGTGTTTATCTAGCCCAAAGTGGCCTGGAAGTGGGCAAGTCAGGTGCTAACTCCTCATCCTCTGACTGACTAGAGGTGGATGACCCTACATCACTATCCTTACTGTCTAAACTCAAAGAAGAAGAAGATGTCTCTGGCTCAAGAACCTATTGTGGCTGATCTAAATATGATGAGGAATCATCATGAAGAAGTAGACCTGATGAGGGAGAAGAAGTGCCAAGTGTTGAGTCTCTAAGACTCTCCTAAAAATAGACACTTATCTTGATGAACAACTCATGAGTGAATGGATCTAGAAGGTGATACCACTTAATACCATCTGGATATCCTACAAAGATGCAAGGCTTGGATTAACATTCCATAGCTTTGCACTTCTTATTTGATATGTGGGCCATGGCTGGGGATCTAAAAACCCTAAGGTGCTCAACATCAGGTTTCCTTTTATGCCAAGCTTCAAAGGGTGTTATCCCTTTCAAAGCTTTATGAGGAACCCTGTTTTGAATGTAGCAAGCATAATTGATGGCTTTGGCCTAGTACTGTGGTGCTAAGGATTTGGAGTGAATCATATAGCTACCCATCTCTTTCAAGAACCTATTTTTGTGTTTTGCAACCCCATTCTGTGAAGGACTGTAAGTGACTGTGCACTACAAATCAATCCCCTCTGTGGTGCAAAATTGCTGAAACCTATTACTGACATACTCCTCTCCATTATCAGTTCGAAGAACCTTGATGGATTTTTCACTGTATTTCTCAATAAGAGTCTTGAAGTATAGAAAATTTTCAAACACTTTAGAATTTTGTTTGAGAAAATATATCCAAGTGTACCTAGAGAAATCATCAATGAAAGTGAGGATGTACTTCGCCCTTGTGAAATATGGTTTGGGAAAGGGTCCCGATACATCACTGTGGACTAACTCCAAAGGTTGTGAAGCCCTCCAAGCTTTGCCTTTGTTAAACTTTGCTTTGGGATGCTTCCCAAGGGAGCAACCCTCACAAAGTCCTATTGAGAATTAGACACAAGGCAAGCTAATGACCATGTCATGTTTGCAAAGTTGTTCAAGCTAGCAGTAGTTAAGGTGGCTAAACTGCTCATGCCATAATTTGCTCACTCCATCTAAATGAGTTAGCAATGTTGTTAGAGAAGAATTAGGTACAAAATGTGAGGTGTATAACCTTGCTTGGTGATCTGCCCTACCCACTGCCACTGTAATATCACTATGCAACTCCCTGATAGCCACTAAATCTAGTGAAAACTCAACTCTCATGCCCTGACCAATGTGAGTGATTTGGTACACTGATAGGAGATTGGTTGAAAGAGAAGGAACACTTAGAACATTATTGAATGTTACTCCTTCCATTTCAACTGACCCTCTCCCTGCAATAGAAATTGATGTGTCATCACCCAAACTAATTGAAGTCATGCTACAAGGCTCTAAAGATGAAAACTCAACTAGGAAAGAGCCCTTTTGGTGAGAATCACCTAAGTCAATGACCCATGAAGATGTAGAAGCTACTATAGCTACAAGGGCCTTGCCCTTTTCTTTCTCCTTACCCTTGCCTTTTTCTTTAGTAGAATCTTAGGTAGATGAGTTTAGCTTGATAGACTCAAGAACACCTATATTGTACTTCTCTAGAAGATGAGTTAGGTGATCTATTTGTTTCCTCATGCATTTGTGTTCATCACACCGTATCTTTTAACAATAGTCACACTTAACCTTCTCCTTCTTAGGTTTAGCATTTGAGGAGGAAGACTTAGTGTTATTTTTGGTAGGATTGTTGTTTTCTTTCTTCTTCTCCTAGTCCTTGTTCCTTTTCTTCTTCGCCTTTGTTGAAGTCTTATCCTTACCATTTCCAGATATCAAGGCTTAGGGTTGAGTAGACTTCATTATGCCCATTTGAATTAGCTTATATTGTTCCCCAGTCAAGTCAGTAATGAATGAATCCAAAGAAGGCATTTTCCATGTAGTGCTAAGGGCACTTTTTGTGGCATGGAAAGTGGAGACAAAGATGGAATAGATTGGACCTAACTTTGTGAGAATAGAAAGGATGAGTTGATCATCTTTCTTCTCTATCGCACATTCTCTCAATTGCAATCTAAGGGCCTTAAACTTAGTGAAGAAGTCCTATAGGGTGTCAAAGTTACTAGGACTTAGACTTATGAGTTTGTTTTCAAGCTCATGACCTCTCATCTCATCAAGCTTCCCAAATAAGGTTTCTAGGATGTCCCATATGTCTTTGGGAGTCTTGGAGGTTTCTAAATGGAAGAGAAGTTATAGAGACATGGACAAGATTAGTAATCCATAGGCTTCATCACTATGGTTGTACCACTTGACCTTTTCAGCATTAGTGATGGGTTCTACTTCAGTACCCATGGTGATCCTATACAACCCTTTTCTTCTAAGAATGATTGATATTTTAACCTTCCATTCATGATAGTTGAAGGGTGTTAGGGGTTTGAGTTGAAAATAATCCATTTTAATCTAAATTTAGGTGAAGTTGTGTTGAATGCAAGTTGTGAAATTATGTAGAAAGGAGAATGAAAGCAAAGATTGCAAGTGCTGAAAAGTAATTACATCCCCCCTAAATGTTGAGCCCCCCTTAAATATGCAAGTGCACACTCAAAAGACATCAGGATTAGTTAGTCGAGAATGCATCTTAGAGTAATCAGTGCAATATTTTAAGCAAATAAGATGTCAGACTCAATCAAAATGCATCTCGAGAGACCCAAATTTTTGGCACTTTATAAAGTAGTGCATTTTTGACAATTATCTAGCTACCCTAATGTTTGCATGGTGTTGCTATCATCCTACATAGCTCTCTGTAGGGAAAGCACAGTCAACATGAGCTTGTCAAGGTTGTCGTCAAAGTCAGCCTCAATAAAAGGGAACACGCTACTCAAAGACTACAAGGAGAATTTTGGCGACATGTTGGAGTAGATCAGACAATTTTTGGCCAAGCTGAAGCATCTAAGGCACATAAATTTCAGGTTCTATATGATAAAAGATCTATCTTTTCCTATATAATGACCAAAAAAAGGAATTATACTACCTTTGTTGAAGCCATAATAGATCTATATAAGATGTCTTGGCAAATTTTAACTCAGATATCTAAAGGGTAGATTTGAATAGAAGTAATTTTTTTAATAAGTTTCCACATGGATTTGCATGAGTTTTCAAGAAACTCTACCAAAACTCTCAAATGAAATGGAGTTAAACAAAAAAAACTACTAAGAAAGCAAAGTAATAATTTTAGAACAAACTAATAGCATAACCAATCACATGATTACCGAGGTGGTTCTGATACCATATCAGAATTGTTACTAGAATCTAGATAATGTAAATGTAATGGAGACATGATCACATGAGATGAAGCTAATGCACATCACATAGATTCTAAAGCAATTTGAAATTATACAAGAAGATAAATTGCACAAGATAAATAGGAGAAAAGCCAATATCTGATTAACATGAGATGGCCAAAGTGAAGAATACATATAGGAGAGCACGTAAGTAAATCCTCCACAAAAGGTGGTCAAGGCACCCCAAGAATAGACTGTAACTCCTCCATGAAAGGTGGTGACAAGGTGCTAAGAATAGAGAAGTAACTCCCATACCTAGAATAGCCAGTCAAAGGAGTTACTTATGATATTCTTATGACACCTATGACACATCTATGACACACATCTCCACATAAGCTAGCCTATCCCATGAATGTAGGAAAAATCCATGTATGCAAAAATATATAATTTCTCTAATTAAATAATAGGGAAAAATAAAAACCTACACTAATAAAATCACCCTGCATGTAAAAACACACTGAACACATTTCAAGATGGTGAATGGAGATATGACTATCTCTTCAAAATTTCACCTTCATGGATAACTTCAAAAATGATTTAGGGGACTTTAGAGTATTTTTGAAGACCCATACAAACTTTTTTCTTTAGAAAATATTCCACCATTCTGCTTGGAAATCTCAAGAAAGACCCCTATCATGGTTGACTAACATAATTTAGACCCTTAAATTATTAGAAAATTTTCATAAAACTAAGGAGATTATTTACGAACCAATGGAATTTTTTTGAATATTAACAATAATAAAATCAATTCCCCAAGTTTTAGGCTCCCACCTTCTCTCTCCTAGCCATACCATTCATTTCAATTTTGCTTATATGACCTTATGAAGGAGTTGGTATGAGAGATATGAAATTTTTAACTTATTCTAACCTTGTAACTATTGTATAATCATTGTTATAGACTTGGAAACACCTGATCATGCTGAAAACATAATTTTTTTTCACATTCTCTCTCCTTGCATGTTTTACTTGCTTGGGAAGCCTCTAAAATTGACATTTCTTATCCATCACTAACTTTTTATGACTTGAAACTCTTTGGTGCATACCATCACATAAAATAATACTCATGTTTACCTCATTTTACCTTTGAAATATTTTTAGGGAACCACAAATGACCCTTTTGACACTTTTTGACTTAGGAGACTCAAATAGACCAAAACACATAAAAGAGACTTACCTTAATAAATACTAAAAATTTGTTTTAGACTTTAATAAGAACTTGTAAATAGATTAAGGTTTAATAAAAAAAATTATATGGGTCCTATTTTGACGTAATGGATCAAAATTGGATAACATGCATCTCAAGTATTGGCTACTTAGGAAAGGGATTTCCTATTTCATACCCTTTTATGAAGGATTAACCTTAGTAGGTTTTATAATTAACTAATTGGGTATAACTTTTTCTTGTTTAAGTGGATGGTCATATAGAATTATATAAACTATAATTACCTTACTGACATGAATGTATTTAACACATTTGTTCACTATAGAAGGTATTGTTTGAAGTGTAAGTATCCAAGGTCATCAAAATAGCATATCCAAGATATCCATGGAAGGTATAACCAAGAACTTTGTAACCACATGTGCATGACCCACCTATAAAGGTAAGTTAATCTCACCAAGACCCTAATATGAGGTCAGATCATATGCTTTAGTTGATATGGCCAAAGGGTGTAATCATGATTGGTATAACCCAAATACATAAGTAATGTCATGGTACAAACATTCTCACTTGAACCATTATCAATCATAACACTATGTATAGGTTGATAATAAAGATATGCTCAAAATAATAAGGAATTAAGATTTGAGTTGTCATACCTAATCTCACTATCTTTGAAATTAATATAGGGTATTTAAACCATAGGATCTGTATGTCACGTATAAGTACCAATAGTCCCAAAAAATGGGTGCCCATAATGTGATGTATAAGGATGTGCATTATATGCCATTTTCACTTCTGGATCTTTCTTAGAATGGTCTTGAAAATGATTGTTAAATATTTTTTATTTTTAGTGATCACCAAGTTGTGAACCTGATTACTTTAGAGGATCATCAAATGTAATATTTTGGTCATTGATGAGGTCTTAGTTATTATGTTTGAAGGTAAAACATCTATTTTTAGAATGCACAAGGCCCTAATGATAGTAACAATAAGAATTCATACCATATCCTTTGGGTAGAGGTCTAATCATATCAAAATATATAAGATGAGGGAGAGATATGAGGTGGCATTGCAAAAGATACAAGATTAATGAAGTGCAAGACTTGGGTAATCATGTAAATTATCTCCTAAATGCATTGGACAAGACAACCTAATTAGGTTGTTATGACACCACATTAACTACACTAGTTATCTCCTTTATAGGTTTAATAGGTCTTAACTTGTAACTCGGTTTGATATTAAATTTGGTATTAGATGTATATGTAGTCAGTGTGTTTGATGCATAATTAAGTTTATTCAATGATTTAAGTTTAATTTCATGATAATTAATAATGTGGCATAAGTCATTTTAATATTTGAATTTTTTGAAAACAATGGACTCATGTAATGAAGTAAGCAAAATTTTCTTGAATATGTCTTGTAACTCTTTTTCTTCTATTACATTGGTCATTTTAGTCAAAATTGTCTTGTACTTCAAGACTTATTATTTGATAGGTTCATTGGTTCCTTATTTTATTTTTGTAATTCAAGCATACGAAATGTTTTCAATGATATTGATAGAGAAGTGTGAAAAAAACTAGTTTGTAAGAAGTTTGAATGCATTTACTGATTGGATTGGTAAATCATAAAACCACCTAAAATCATAGTCTTTTAATCTCCTTAGAAATAATTTGGTCAAAATTTTATCATTGGAGGCATAATCAAGGCATGACACATATAAAGATCAAATATGTTATTTAGGATCACCCTTGACATCATAAAATGTGAACTTAGGTGTAAAAAAATTAGTTGGTAAGGGGTTAAAATATATCTATGGTGTAATAGGATTGTGCAACACCTGTTTTGAATCAATAACATAAGGTGAATTCATATAATTTGTTTCAATATTTGTAACCTTAGTTTGAAAATTTTTTAGAGTTTAAAAAAGATCTTTCATCTCTTGATCTTTAAGGCTAGATATTTGAGTAGTCACCAAAGGAGGTGGACCCACAGGTTGGGTAGATATATGCATTAAAACTGATAATTAGGTTGAATTACTAAGGTTTCCCATGTGAGATGTGACAATATTAGTTTCTAGGAATAAACCTATAAATACATATCCCATGATTCCACTATATTTTGGTAGATTGATTGGAATGGAATTGATTGTAGTACCTTCTAAGGTTTCACTGTCACTAGGTGAGGAAGCCTTAACTTTATCATGTTTACTTATTTCATCTCTTGTAACATATATAAATGCATATATTAAATGCTTGTTGTTATTAAGACAAGTCAATAATGCCTCGTTATCTTCCATTTGAAAATGAGTTTTTTGGTTAACATTTGCCATTGCTTAAAAATGTTTTTTTAAGAATTTGAAATAAAAAACTGAACCCAATCTAACTAGAAACCCTAGGAATTAGAAAAAATGCATTCATATAGATTGGGTTCAGCAAATGTTTAAAACTAAAATCTAGGTTAGGTAATCTATGATTAAATGGGATAGATATAACTATCTCTATAGTAGGCCAATTAATTTTAAAACTTAAATAAATAATATTCTAAATTGATATACTAAGATAAGTTAAAAATACAAAGTACAAATATGCTAGATATTTCAGTAATAATAAAGATATGGGTTTAGAACATGAAGTAAATATATTGGATGTGGATTTTGGATCAATCATATAATTCTAAAACTTATACATATGTGGCCTCGTATGCTTATATCGACATTAGATAGTTGTATTGACACTTTTAACTCACCTGAATGTAGATGTCTAGTACAGATAGATGTTGGATATAGATGTGACCACCTAGGATATTCTAGGTTCTATGTCACTTTCACTCTAGTGTGCTCAGACATGGATAATGGATTGTCTCTCCTTGTTAAATATCAAAACCCTAGCTCTTCATCTTCATAATGGTTATAGCAAAAAATGGGTTAACAAGCTTATAGTGTTGAGCTAACCCCAAAGAAACTTATATAAGTAGAGGTTGCCTACATATCCACTACTCTAAAGAGGGCATTAGACTCATGTAGTTTCCCCCTACATATGGGATTGTGTGTGCATAATAAGTCAATGTGGGATAAGAAAGTACATAGACTGACCTGGCTTGTAACTTGTAAAATATGTCTCATTGGATACTCCTTCCATAATTTAGAGATGTTTATGTGTTATCCCTATGATTGATTGGAAATAGGATAAAATAAGGAATATTTTCACACTTGAATTGTTGATTAAATGCTTTTGTTATTTTTCCTTGTGATTTTCTAGGCCTATACTTGGTGACGATTGAATGAGGATTGATTATGTAATATACTAATATTTTTGGAGAATATATCCCATTAAAACACTTAGGCTGCCCATAGGTATACATTTAATTTGAAAATTGGTTGAATTTAGGTCACTAGACACTTGTATTTAGATAGGACACTTGCATCAACTTAGGATTTTGGTGAGGATACAAGCATCTGAGTAGTTGGAAAATTGGCACTAGTCCAAAACTTGTCAAAATAGAAGATAAGAAATTTTATAACATGTTAATAATTTGGCCTGTTAAGACCAAATTACTATCCTTACTATTCAAAACTTTAAATAGAATAGTCAATTCCATATATAGCTAACCAAACTAATGATTTATAGTTTAAAGGCATGAACAAGGGATATGTAGATAATCAAGTATCAAATAATGTCACGATGAGGACCTACAACAATGTTACACAACCAAGTAAGAAAGGTCCTTATTAAGATTTAGTGATAAGTGTTTATGATTATGAGGAGATTATAGGCTTGAAGATGAAGTTTAAGGTGACAGTGAGGTTTTTCAAATGGTTCATGTTTGTAAATGGACTGATCAAGAAATCATATAGAAGAATGAAGATCAAATCTATGCTTTGAGCCTTCTTTGGGGTCATTGTTGAGTTATAGTAAGTTTAAGGGTAGGACACCTACAAAAAGTTTGAAAAGAATTTCTCCTTAAAAACATCATATACAGTTATAATGTTAACCTATAGGCTTGTAGTTTCACTTATAAGGAATTAGAAGTAGCATACAGGTTTATATTTTTTTGGATTTTTTCCCTAGTGGACTCTTTCACTAGTGTTTTCTTCCTCAAGTGTTGTCTTCTCGTATTTCTTTTGGGCTAAATGTGGAAACAATTTCCTTAGAATTTTTGTCTAAGGAAAAAAGTCTGAGGGAAAGTAGTTTTCAAAGACTTTACAATAGGTCTGAAAGAAATACAAAGGTTAGGGAAAAGGTGCAGTTTGAGAATATCTAAGGGTATGTGCCCTTTGGGAAGGTCCATTCCAAAAATATTGAAGGGTATGTACCCTTTAGGATAGTTTACATCATGATTCCAAAAGCGACAAATTCAAGGAGAACCTACCAACTTTTTCAAAAGGAAGGCCAAGTCAAAAATTTGAGGGTCTTCTTTTCAAAGGAATAGTTCATTACATTTTCTTGAAGGGTATGTGCCTTTCAAGAAACCACATTCTTAGAATCTCAAAGTGATTTTTCAAGGGAAAGTGTACCATTAATTATTTCAAAGGGTCACTTAGATAAAATCTTGAAGGGCATCTTCAAAAAATTTGAAGGGCATTTTATAGGAAAATGACCTTTTCAAGAAACTTGAACGGTATGTACCCTTTGGGAGGGATCATTGAAAAAATATCAAAAGGTATGTACCCTTTGGGAAAAATAAAATGGAAATTCAAAGGGATATTTTCAAGTGAAGGAGACCATTTACAAAATCCTGAAGGGTAAGTACCCTTTGGAAAAGTTCAAAGGACAAGTCTAGAGGGCCACTTCAAAAGTTTAAAGGACACTTCCATTTTTCTTGAAAGGTAGAAAGACTAGTTCAAAATTATGAGTAATTCTAACAAACTTGAAGGATACCTACCCTTCAGAAAAGTACACTTATAGAAAAATTGAAGGGCATGTACTCTTTAGAAAGATCATTGGAAAAAATCCCAAAGGGTACATGCCATTCAAGAAGGTTCACTTCAAAATTTTAAAGGATGTTTTCAAAAATCCTGAAGGGTATGTGGCCTTCAAGAAAGATCACCTACAAGACTTCTAAAGGGTAGGTCACTTGTAAAGAGGCAAGAAGAGAAGACATTTCCTTCAAAAAAAAATTTCCAAAGGAACAAGGGAATGAACAAGCAAATGAAGACTCAGACAAAATTTTTTAAGGAATTCCTTTGGACAATTTGTCCAAAGGAATTTCTTTAGAAAAGGGAGATAACTCAAAAGGAAGAGTCTTAGATAAATTCTTATAGAAATTTTATTTGTGTGAAAGTGGATATCCAAATGGACAATTCCATTTGACTTTTTGAATGAAGGAAATTCTGAGCTACATAAAAGGCATAAGTCTGAGTTAATTCCCATAGACATTTTATCCAAGGGATATCCCAAATAAAATTACCTAGGAAGATCACTAAGGGAATGAACACAAAAAAGTCACAGACTTTTTGTTTAAGGAAATCAAGGAAAAATACCATAGATAAAAACCCAAGGAAGAACCAAAGGAATAAGGAAATGGGAAATTCCTGTAGAAAATAGCCAAAGAAAAGTGTATAAGAAATAAGTCTAACTTTTTGTCTAAGAGGCAAGGTAGGAAAGGCGATAAATAGATAAGGTTGAGGGAAATGTATGCATAAAAATAAGGGAATCGAGAGCAAAATGTTGGGAAATAACAAATGATTCAGTCTAAATATATCTCCCACTTATCAAGATCCTTGTCCATGCAGGCAAGAGGCTATTTATAGTGGACTAGTCAAAGTTTTTATTGACTATTTGATGAAAATCATGCTTCTCTTTGGTTTTTATGCAATCCAAATCTATCAACATTTCAGGTAGTTATAGAAAAGTTCTCCATCCAAGATGTGGCATAGCTTTGCATGTAAGTGGAGACCATTAGAGGTTGACTAGTCTTGAATTGTAGTTGAATGGACAAGCTTATTACACATCTTCCTTGTCTTCCATGAAAATGAGAATATCTCTTCCTCTAACTCAGCTTTCAAATGAATCAAATGGACTTCCTTATTTAGATATTTAGCATAGTTTTCCATGCAAAGGTGAAGTTTGACTTTCAATGGGCCCACCATCCATTCTTCTATGCCAACCTTGGATTCATGCATGTTTGAAGTTTTCTTGGAGAGTGTCTTGTTTATTTTAAGAATTAACCTTTCAAACTTGGCCTCACTATGATACTTCTATGCCAATGTTTGAAAAGACATGCATTTTTGTAAAAGAAAAGATTCTATTGAATATTCTAAATATTGTAAAAAGGTGTTGAGTCTTGAGTTAATTAACTAAGACTAACCCTTTCCTATTTTAGAACTACACTTAAGGCTATTTTAGGTTTTGGAAAAGCTTAGTTATTTGGCATAATCAAGCCATTTAAAGGATCCTTGAGGTTTGAAAGAAGAAATTGTAAGCTGGACCAATCATCAATGAAGAAGTTTTTATTTTAAATCTAAGTTTTGACATAAGATAGTGTGTAATTTGATTGTGCATCAACGTATAAGTGAGATTTATCTCCTTTTACAGGTCCCTTCTTCACCTATCTCTCCCTTTCTCACCATTTTATAGGTAATTTGAAGAGGTTTCCAACCCTTCATCTAAAATATTTATGCTTAAGGATAGAATTATAGATTTCATTTGATTATATGTGTGCATTGATTTCAGTAACTTTAGAGGGTTTAGATAATCTAGGTGTATCACCTCCCTTTTAATTAGGATTATCTTTCAATTTTCCTTCCCCTTTTCACCCAAAAAATAATAGTAGTCAACTTTAATGAAAAATCCAAAGGGAACCAGCCCTCTCTAGAGGTTCTTATTAACATAAATTCACCCACACTCTGAGAAGTTCTAATTGTATTAGTTGGAGTGAGGGTGTGTTTGCATACCTTCAAGTAGGGTGCACTCTAGAGTGATAAAAGTTTTTGGCACACCTAATGGGACATATTTATTCACATTTTTGAATTGTTATCTTTGTATCTAAGTATTATATTCATTTATAGATTTTCATTTTCAGATCTATATTATTTTTATTCTCCCAAAAGTTGTCACAATATTAGTTGTAAAAGGGAAAAAGTAGATTTTTTGAGTTATCTTATTAGCCAAAGAAAAGAAGACATTCTCAGTCAAATCTAATTCTAACACCCTTTGTTATCCTTTATATTATACAAAATAATCCTTTTTAAGACAATATTGTTCATCCAAATATTTTTATAAATTCTATTCCTCAGATGGCCATTCCCAGAAGATAGGGTTTTGTTGTATTCAATGATGGTAGTCTTCTAAATATCACTAAATGGGATAATTTTCCAATATCAACTCTAAAGGTTCTTTCTTATTATACATGAGAAAATTCAATAACTCCTATAAAACATATTTTTTATATTTCTAATCTTTGTTCAGTGCATCATGTGACACATGAGAATGTAGAAATGAGGTTATTGGCAACTTCTTTTAAAGGAAAAACACTTAAGTGGTACAAAATTCTGGTTCTTACATAAATCAACAACTAGGATGAATTTGGATAAGTTATATGCAAACATTTTGAAGATAAAAGTGATCATATTTCACTTTTGGAGGAGCTTACAATAATTAAGAAATTTAACCATGAGTTCATGGTGTATTTCAATTACAGATTCCATAAGACTTGAAAAATAATTCCAATAGTGATCAAGCCTACACCCAATTATGTTTTTCTATACTTATGAAGGCTCTTAATTTAGATGTGGATGTAATGATCCAATCTATAAGAGGTAAAACTCTACCTGAAGCTTTTGAAGTAGAAATCAAGGCTGAAATTTTCTTTATATAAGTAAGAAAGTGATCTCCAAGGCCTCTAATGCCTCTTTTTCCAGAGATTCATCCTCCTACTCCAACTATTGCTCTAATTCTAGAGTCATCAAAGTTACATCAAATAAGATGTGATCAAACTGATATATTGGGGAAGATAGAGAGTCTTATTAAGGCTCAAAATAAAAATTTAGTTACAATTGAGAGGCAACAACATCTACCATATAGGCCTTATCAAAATACTAATCATAATTATCAGCCCAATAGGCCATCCTATCAATCCAACCAACAAGGTCAAGGGTAGAATTCATAATCAATTCAATATAATCCTAATACTCTAATCAATTGAAGATTAATCGTGCCAACTTAGAGAAATTATGCTTAAGAAGGGAAATAGAACAATCAATGGGATCAATCAAACAACATGGCAATGGCTCCAACTGGTGAGAGTTCTCATCAATATTTCTTGAAACAAAATTTAGTTATTCCTTCATTTGAAAACCTTCCATATTATCAATATAAGGAATCCTTTCTACCCTATGGATACATTCTTTCATTCACTAAAGCATAAGTGCCAAATCAACAAGGAGAAGGTAGTGGTAAAGCACCTACTGAAACTACATTTGTCAATTTCTAAGAACGTGATAATTCTTTTGAAAACTTGGCTATAAATCAAATTCAAGATTTACCTAATGTTGATAATCTAATTAAAAACTATAGTAGATCCAATAAAATATCAATTGGAGAAGGTTTAGACCTGAAAGGGCAGCCCCTTTTTCTTCTCAGCCACAATAAAAGACAACTACACATGACTTTCCTCACAAAAGTTCAAATCAACAAGTTCAAGATCCAAAAGATAAGAATCTGAAAGGATATTATATTCCTTAATTTAAAAAAAAAATGGGAGCTTCTGCTACTAAATTATAGTCAAATGCAGCCACTTTTCCACTCGGTATTGTGGATCATATGAAGAAAACTATAGTCTCAATTTCAATGTGGGATACTCTATTAATCCTAGGACAAAAGGATTACTTATAAAAAGAGCTTTCAAAGCTCACTATCTCTAAGAAATCACATAAAAAGAAAGATTAAGTGTTGTCATAAATAATTCTAATTCATCTATTGAGTCTTAACCTCTTAAGGTGACTAAACATCATCCATTTTACCTTTCTATTATCATTGAAGATTGTCTAGTTCATAACTACATGATTGATAGTAGGGCTTGTACTTATATTATGCCTAAATCAATAGCTGATAAGTTAGGTTTGTAGTATGAACCCCATGAAAAAGTTGTCCTAAAATTAGATGGGTCTCCTACCAAGACTATGGGTGTGTTGAAAGATCTAAAAATTATACTTGTTTCTTGTCTAAATTTCACCATTCTATAGGATGTTGTTGTTGATTTACCTCCATATTTTGCACTATGCCTATCTAGAGATTTAACTATGAAAATAGGAGGTTACATTTCTTTAGATTGGTCATATATGGTTTTTAAAACTAGGTATGGAACCAAATTAACTATTAGATTAGAGCCTATTTATATATTTCACCTTGAGCCATATATGCCAAATATGCCAAATGTGAATTGCAATATTATAGAAGAAGATGATAACACCATTAGTCAAGGAAATTCTAAGCATCTTGAAGGTGTTCTAAATATTCTCCCTGATGAGTGACCTATTTATAGTCATGGACATGAACCCTAAAAAATAATTGAATATGTTGGTTTTAGAGTTTACTATATGCACGGAGAAGGTGACTTATTGCCTAGTCTCACTAGCTCACTGCAGGATCAAGAAGGAATTTGGAATCTATTCTTTGATGGATATAGAATAAAGAATGGTAGTTAGGCTGGTGTTATGTTGGTTTCACCACAAAATAGAAGGTATTATTCTTTTTTTAGATTTTAGTTCAATTGTACTTCCAATACTGTAGAATATGAAGCTCTTATTTAAGGTCTCTAGTAGGCTAAAAAGAGGGATATTAAGCTCTTGCAAGTGAAAGGTGATAGTGAATTGATAGTATATCAAGTTATAGGTTTAAGTATAGAAAATAACCCTATTTTTAATACCTATAAACATAGATTTTGGGATCTCATGTAAGATTTCCTTGCATTTGACATTCATTCTATTCTTGGAGGAGCAAATCAGTATGCTGATAGACTTGCTACCATAGGTGCACAGTATGATATTCTAGATCAAATTAAGGATGATAAAAATCAAACTAAAATTAAAGTGGTATGTATACCTTCAGTCTCAAATACTGATGTAAGTTGGCAAGTTTTTGGTTTTGACAAACAAATAGTATATTTTCTACAGAATAAGGCAAAATTTTGCCAAAAAAATCATGATAAGTTGCAAGATCAATATGAAAATCAGACTGTGTAATTAGAATAAAATAATATGCCTAAAGGTTTGGTTAATTTAGAGATCATTTTAAATTAAGATGATGAGATAAGGAAAGACAAAGTGAGTATTTCTTCTAAGAAAGAGCATTATGAGCCAATTAGCATAGTTGAAGGTAAGCAACTCAAGTTGGGTAAAGTGAATACTGATTCTGAGGGAGTAGCTTTTATTTAATTATGTTAAGATTTAATGGATGATTTTACTTTGGAATACCATGATTTTAAATTTTTTGATCCCAAATTAGCACAAAATATTATTGAATTAGAACAAGATGCAAAAATGATATGATAAAAGCAAAGGCCAATCAACCCCAAGGTTGAGATTCTCATGAGAAAAGAACTTACAAATATGATTGAATCAGGGATTATTTTTCCTATTAATAATTAAACATGGGTTGTAAATATTGTTCTAGTAAGAAAAAATAATGGAGAGATAAGACTTTGTGTTGATTTTAGATATTTGAAAATAGTATCATTGAAAGATCATTATCTGCTTCCTTCCATGGATCAAATCTTGTAGAGAGTTTCAAGTTCATATAGGTTTTATTTATTGTATGGGTACTAAAGATATAACAAGATACTAGTGAAAGAGAAAGATCATTACAAAATTGGTTTCACCACCAAATGGGGTACTTGTGCTTCCAAGAAAATGCTTTTTAGGCTCTCCAATGCTGGAGCTACCTTTCAAAGGGCAATAGATGATGCTTTTCATGGTCTTTTGAGTGAAATAGCTTGTCTATCTTGCTGATATTATAGTATTTTCAAAGGATCCTAATGATCATCTAACTCATTTTAAGATTGTTTTTTATAGATGTAGATAATTTGGAGTCTCTTTGAATCTAAAGAAATGCATTTTTTGATGCATGAGGGGAGACTTCTTGGGAATGTGGTGTCCAAATATGGTATTTCTATTGATCCAAAAAAAATAGAGTCAATACTTTCTCTATCATTTCCTAAACACAAGAAAGGATTTCAATGTTTCTTGGGTAAGATTAATTTTATTACAAGATTCATTCCTAGTTTTGTAGAACTAGTAAAGCCATTTACTCAAATGATTAAGAAACATCAAGAGTTCACTTGGAGTAATAAAGGTAAAATAATTTTTGAAGTTATTAAAGAAACAATCAACCAAGATCCTACTTTTCTCAATCTATATTTTAGTAAATATTTCTTCTTGTATGTTTTCTCTACTTCTAGTACTATTTCAGCCATGCTTATGCAATAAAATGATGAAGGTTTGGAACATCCTATTTCTTTTTTTAGTCAATATATAGAGGGTTATGATAAAATATATTATTTTTGATAAAATCATGTTATTTATGTTATAAAATTTCTAAAAAAAATTAGACATTTGGTTTCAAATAACAATATTATACTAATGGTTGCTTATCCAAGTGTGAAGGACTTCATTCTCAATAGAGATTTGAACAAAAAGAGAGCTAGATGGGTCACTAAATGCATGGAATATGAAATTTAAGTCAAATTTAAAAATATATTCTTAGGAAAAATATTATGTGAACATATTTCAGAGGATGCAAAAGAAGAGAAAGAGATAATTTTGACAATTCAGGACATTTAACATGAAGTTGAAAATACACCTCCTATAAGCTAAACACAGAATATTACTACATTTATTCAAACTGAAGAGTTTCCAAGAGGTTTTAATGCATCACAAATAATAAAATTTAGGCTTTAATTATTACCATATATTTTTATTTATGGAGTGCTTTTTAAAAAATATATTGGAGGTATGCTTCTAAAGTGTGTTGAAACTAGTCAATTTGACAAGCTTTTTGAGCAATTTCATGATAGTCATTTTGGAGTTAATTTTTTATCCAAGACCATAGCTAAAAAAATAATTAATTTTTTTAATTTTTTCCTAATTTATTTAGAGATGCACATGCATTGGTTCAAAAATGTTCAAAGTGTGCAATGTTTGTAGGAAAGCAGAGACTAGCTGTTATGCCATTAAAGCCAATCCAAGTTGAGCAACCTTTCATGAAATGGGGTTTAGAATTCATTAGCATGATTAATCCTACATATATTTTTGGTCATAAGTGGGTTTTAATAGCTAGAAATTATTTCACTAGGTGGGTGGAAGCAGTGCCTTTGAAAAAAGCAAATGAGAACTTTGTGCTTGAGTTCTATGAGAGTCTAGTCACTCATTTTGGAGCACCCTATGCTATCATATCAGGTAATTATTTGGCATTAAATAGTATAAATTTATGTGAATGTGCTCTTGAAGATATTATTTATTTTAAATATTCATCCAATTACTATCCATAGGGTAATGGACTACCTAAATCTACTAATAAGAACCTGATTTGGATCATAAAATGAACAGTGGAGGATAATCAGAGATATTGACATATAAAGTTAAATATTGCTTTATCAACTGATAGGATCAAGCCTATAAAATCCATTGGGCATTCACCTTATCTCCTAGTTTATAAAATATAATCAAGACTACATATCTCATTAGATCTTCTAACTTTAGAGCTTTCACATCAGCTAGAGCTTCTAGAAAGTGATGTAATGGAGGTAAGAATGAATGAATTAAGAGAATTGGAAGAGATAAGAGATGATGATATGCATACCATGTGGTAAAATCAACAACAAGTCAAGAATACTTTTGACAAAAGAGCTTCATTAAAAACATTTTAGTAAGGAGACATAGGTCTCAAATGGGATGAAGAACATGCTAAGCTAGGTAAACACTTCAAATTTGATAGCCTTTGGAGTGTACCTTATATTATCACTGATTGAAATAAAAATAATAATTTTCAATTATCTAGATTTAGTGGAGAAAAACTTCCCATTTATTTAATGGGATGTTTATTAAACACTACTATTAGGAGAGTCACTCTTTTGTACATAGTCATAGTTTCATTCCTCTAAGTGCTTCATAGCACATGCTTTCAGTAGTAGCTATTTTTTATTTTTAGTTTTGTTGCTCTCCTTTCCTCTAAGTGCACTTGTGCATATGTTGTTGTTGAGTCAATTTATCTATTGTTTTTTGGTGTCCAACTTTTCCAATTTTTAGTGTGTGTCTAAGTTGAATAGAAATAGAGTTTCTAAGTTCTTTGACCAGTAGGCTAGTCAAACCTTGAGAGTCACCAAAATTGTTAAGTAATTTTTCCTGTCAAGGCCAAATTACTATCCCTACTATTCAAAACTTTCAACAGAATGGTCAATTCCCTATACAACTAGCCAACTGATGATTTATAGTTTAAAGGCATGAACAAAGGGATATGTAGATAGTCAAGTATCAAATACAGTCATGATGAGGACCTACAACAATGTTACACAATCAAGTAATAAATGTCCTTATCAAGATTTAGTGACAAGTGTTTATGATTATGAGGATAAATACATGCATGAAGATGAAGTTTAAGGTGATAGTGAGGTTTTTCATATGGTTCATGTTTGCAAATGGACTGATCAAGTAATCATATAGAAGAATGAAGATCAAATCTATTTTTTGATCCTTATTTGGGGTCATTGATGAGCTATAGTGCATTCAAGGGAAAGACACCTACAATAAGTTTTAAATTCATTTCTCCTTCAAAATGTCATATATAGTTATAGTGTTAACCTATAGGCCTATAGTTTCACTTACAAGGAATCAGAAGTAGCATACAAGTTTATAATTTTTTGGATTTTTTCCCAAATGGACTCTTTCACTAGTGTTTTCTTCCTCAAGTGTTATCTTCTCATATTTATTTTGGGCTAAATGTGGAATCAAATTCCTTAGACTTTTTGTATAAGGGAAAAAGTCTGAGGGAAAGGAGTTTTCAAAGACTTTACAATAGGTCTAAAAGAACTACAAAAGGCAGGTAAAAAGTACAGTTTGAGAATCTCAAAGGGTATGTCCCCTTCAGCAAGGTCCATTCCAAAAATATCAAAGGGTATGTACCCTTCGATAAATTTTACATCATGATTCTGAAAGTGATAAATTATTGGAGAGCCTACCAACTTTTTTGAAAGGAAGGCCAAGTCAAAAATCCAAGGGGCTTCTTTTCAAAGGAATAGTTCATTAAATTTTCTTGAAGGGTATGTACCCTTAAATAAAGTACATTTTTAGAATCTTGAAGGTATTTTTCAAGGGCAAGTGTACCATTCATTCTTCCTAAGGGTCACTTGGATAAAAGCTCAAAGGGCATCTTCAAAATTATTGAAGGGCATTTTTAGAAAAAGGACCTTTTCAGGAAACCTAAAGGGTATATACCCTTTAGGAGGGATCATTACAAAAATATTGAAGGGTATGTACCCTTTAGGAATACTCAAAATGGAAATTTGAATGGATAGTTTCAAGTGGAGGCCATTTACAAAATCGTGAAGGTTAGGTACCCTTCCGAAATGTTCAAAGGACACTTCCATTTTTCCTAAAAGCTAGAAAGATGAGTTAAAAATTTTGAGGGGAAATTTCAAAAAACCTAAAGGGTACCTACCCTTCAAGAAAGTACACTCATAGAAAACCTAAAGGGCATGTACCCTTTGAAAAGGTCATTAGCAAAAAACTTGAAGGGTACCTTCCATTTGGGAAGGTTCACTTCACAATTTTAAAATACATTTTCAAAAATCTTGAAGGGTATGTGACCTTTAAGAAAGATCACCTACAATACTTCCAAAGGTTAGGTGACTTGTAAAGAGGAAGGAAGAGACGACATTTCCTTTGGACCTTTTTTTCCAAAGGAATATGCGAATGAACAAGCAAATGAAGACTCAGATAAAAAGTTCAAAGGAATTCCTTCAGATAATTTATTTCAAGGAATTCCTTTGGAAAAGGGTGAGATCTCAAAAGGAAGCATCTTAGACAAATGAGAAAGTGGAAATCTAAATGGACAATTCCTTTAAACTTTTTGTCTAAAGGAAATTCTGAGCTATAAAAAAGGCATAAGTCCAAGTTAATCCCCATGAAAATTTTATCTATGGGAAAATTTCTAGGAAAAGTACTAAAGAAAAGTCCATAGGAAGATCACCAAGGGAATGAACGCAAAAATGTCATGAAATTTTAGTCTGAGGATATCAAGGAAAACTGCCATAGACAAAAACCCAAGGAAGAACCGAAGGAATAAGGAAATGGGAAATTCCTATAGAAAATAGCCAAAGAAAAGTGCATAAGAAATAAATCTCAAACCTTTTTTTTTTAGAGACAAGGTCAGAGCACAAGATAAGCCAATAAAATATAGGAAAATCCATAAATAGATAAGGTTGAGGGAAATACATGCATAGAAATAAGGGAACCAAGAGTAGAATGCCAGGAAATAGAAAATGATTTAGTCTAAATATATCTCCCACTTATCAAGATTCTTGTCCATGAAAGCAAGAGGATATTTATAGTGGATTGGTCAAATATTATATTGACTATTTGACCAAAATAATGATTCTCTTTGGTTTTTATGCAATCCAAAGCTTTCAACATTTCAGGTAGTTCTAACAGAGTTCTCCATCCAAAATGTGGCATAGTTTTGCATGCAAGTGGATGCCATTGGAGATTGACTAGTCTTGAATTGTAGTTGACTAGACAATCTTGTTACACATCGTCCTTGTTTTCCATGCAAATGGGAATATCTCTTCCTCTAGCTCAGCTTTGACATAGTTTTCCATGCAAAAGTGAAGTTTGAATTTCAATGGTCCCACCATATATTATTTTATGCCAACCTTAGATTCATGCATGTTTGAATTTTTATTTGAGAGTGTCTTGTTTATTTTAAGAGTTAACCTTTCAAACATGGCCTCACTGTGATACTTCTATGCTAATATTTGAAAAGGCATGCATTTTTGTAAAACAAAATATTTTATTAGATATTCTAAATATTGTAAAATGGTGTTAAGTCTTGAGTTAATTAACCAAGAATAACCCTTTCCTCTTTTAGAATTGCACTTAAGGATATTTTAGGTTTTGGAAAAGATTATTTATTTGGCTTTATCAAGCCATTTAAAGGATCCTTGAAGTTTTCAAGAAGAAATTGTAAGCTAGACTAGTCATCAATAAAGAAGTTTTTATTCTTAATTTGAGTTTTGATAGAAGCTACTGTGTAATTTGATTGTGCATCATCATATAAGTGAGATTTATCTCTTTTTACAAGTCCCTTCCTCACCTATCTCTCCATTTCTCACCCTTTTAAAGGTCATTTGAAGATGTTTCCAACCCTTCATTTAAAATATTTATGCTTAAGGATAGAATTATATATTTCATTTGATTACATGTGTGTATTGTTTTTAGTAACTTTAGAGCATTTAGATAATTCAAGTGTATCACCCCATTTTAATTAGGATTTTCTTTCATTTTTCCTTCCCCTTTTCACCCTAGAAATCATAGTATTCAAATTTATTGAAAAATCCAAAGGGAACCAGCCCTTTCTAGAGGTTCTTCTTAGCATAGAGTCACCCACACTTTGATAAGTTCCAATTGTATTAGCTAGAGTGAGGGTGTGCTTGCATACCTTCAAGGAGGGTGTACTCTAGAGTGATAACATAACATTCAAAGCATGATAAAAGCTCTGATTCATTAGAATAAGATCAGTCAAACTAAGAGATAATCAATTTAGCATAATGTGATAGTATATGTGATCCTTTCAGTAGTGAGAAGGTCTATAAGTTGATATGCTCTTTCCTCACACTATCTAGGTGGTAATCTTTGAAATAAAAATCAACCATTATAAATTATATATCTTGAGTTATCTCTCATATGCTCTATAAGGTGAATTATCTAGTAATGGTGTACCTTAAATTTTGAATTATCTAGTAATGATGTACCATTAGTGAAATCATCATTAATTTTTTTATCCTAAGCTAAATTTAGTGATGTTACATCCATTCAGTGATAAGGTCTATAAGGTGATGATTTCACTAATGGTAATGGTGAATTATCTAGTAATCAGAATGAATTCACTTATGAGTATTTTTATTTCACCACTCTGTAAAAAATTAGAAAACAAAAAAATAAAGTACAAAACATTAAAATATAATACATAGTTAAAAATAACAATTTTTTCAAAATAATGAACATTTATCCAAAGTTAAGACATAAAATATATATAAAAAGTATATGTGATGATTTAACCAATGGTAATGATGATATATCTAATAATCAAAATGAATTTTCTATTGTCAAAGATGATTTTATTTTTCTTACTTTATAGTTACAATCGTAAAGGATTGGCCAACCTGACAAAAAATCACTAGTGACAACAAGTATTATTCCAAATAAACATGATAACAATGAGGACAATAAAAAGGACTAGAAAAAAAATAAAAAATACAATTATAAAGTAATATAAAAATTAATTGGGAATGAGTCCCACCAAGTATGCATAAATGTAATACTCAAAATTTATAACTTGGGACAAGAAATCAAATAATGACAATTTAATTCCTATTCTAAACTAATCATACAAACCTATGATACAAAATTAAACATGAAAAATAAAATAATACCTTCACCTTTACAACTAGTGAAGATATCTTCCTTGGCTAAGATGGATATGCTCTTGAAATTTGTAAGTGTTTTCTCAATAGTAATATTCAATGTGAATAAAATTAAGTAGTGTAATGGTAGATAATGTTGATTCTCAAGAGGAAGCATTAATTAAATTCAGTAAAAAATTTCTAGCTCAATGATGGATGATCTCAACATGGAGAAATATTTTAAATTTATATACATCTGGATAAGAACATGGATGGATAGGATAAATCTAGATTTATTATTATTATCTTTATTTTTGATAGTTGGATGAGTCCTCATTCAAGTAGAGAATAATAATTACTCAAATGGTTTAGAAATAAGGGGAGATTAGTTAGGTGGTTAAATTATTATTAGGAATGAATCATGGTATTTTCATGAATCACCAAGTTATGTTAATGTCTTAAATAATTGATGGGATGACTAATCACCTAGGCGAGAGCATCGAGGAAATTGTTGGGTGACTCAACTTATTGGTTAACAAACTTAAGAAACTAGTTAATGACTCAGTTGTTTTAAATTTGAAGAAGTTTTTATTATTTATTTATGAAATTAAATATGCATGATTAATTATAAATGGACTATTTAATTAATATTTATTAACTAACTATTTAAAATTAGAGAGTGAAAATAGTGTTAATGAATTTTGAATAAAATTTGAATTGTTGGTGAGTTAGGATAGTTTTGTCAATACTCAACAAAGTTAATTACAACACTAAATGTGGTATAATTTAGGTTTCTATGATGGATAATGTTTTTATGAAACTTATAAGGTCCATGTAACTTGAGAGCAAGTTTCTGGTGTCCTATCAACTTGAGAAAGGAGTGTGTATAAGGTTGTAGTCAAAATAGAAACATATATTTAGTATGAAAGGTGTGTTTAGATTGATTATTATCCACATGATTCTTCATGAATATTTGTTCCATGTGGATATTATTATTGAGAATGTGAAGATTATTGTATTTGGTGTTGAGGATAGTGTCCACTACATACACATGAGAACTTGTGTTAAGACAAGTAAGAATAAATGGTGGATTATAAACATAGAAAATTTTGAAAGGATTCACCATGGTGGTTATGTGATTGGCGGTATTATGTCACCATTTTTCATGTTGTAACAATATGAACCATTAATATTTTTGAATAGAGGAAAATCAATGAAGATGTTTTCATGCATTTATTAACAATTTCAATTTGGCCATATGTATATGCATGGTAATAAGAGCTCATATTTAGTTGGGTACTTGCACTTGAAGAGTTCTATCTAAAAGTGACATATGCAAGGTGAGTCATGATAACATAGAATACAATATTAGATTATAAGAAGGTAGAATCTTTGATCAAGGAATGTTTGGTTGATGGTAGAAATAGTGTAAGGATGGGCCTAGGCATAAAAATGAGCATGTTTATAGATGATATCTATCATCAAATGAATGGATAAATTTACACCATATTTTGGTATGACTTATTTAAAAATTGTGAATATGTCTATTTAAATTCATTGTATAACGGGTAATCATTGGATTAACTTGCATAGTTCCATTGTCTTTCCTTTGTAACATTAACATATGTCACATTCCTCAACAAATGTCTGGATATGTTATTTGATGCATGCTCAAAATAAATAATATAAAACACATCCATATGTTTTTAAAATAATTTAATGACATTCAGAAGGTAAGACATGTAACTCATGTAAAATATTTTATTAGAACCTAGATCAAAAAATCAAGATAATTAAACCTTGTACTGTAAGGATTGGATGCCCCAAGTACATTTGATTTTATAAGTTGGGTCCATAAATAATTGTTAGATGATTTTGATGTGTTTAAATATCTTGTTTCCACTCTTGTTATATGTCATTAATCCATTCTAAAATGGATGTTGATATGTAAAACATATATTTATATTCTTCATACTAGTGGGATAGTACATCAATAACCATATTTTCATTTCCTTTCTTATATGTGTTATCATTATCATACCCCATTAATTTAGAAACCTACATTTTTATAACTATAGAATAGACTCATTGATTCAATAAGTATTTTATGCCTTGATAATTAGTTTTGATTCAAAACTTTTGAACAAATAGGTATGTTCTCCACTTACTAAAAACATGGAGAGTATCCATCATTTCATTCTCATATGTTAACTGCACAAAATTTCATCCACTAAAGGATTTATTGGTGAGAGTGATGAGATGTCCCTATTTTATGAGTAAAATAAAAATAATGTTTCCACATTCATATTTTTCAATGACAAATGTATTTTAAAAATTTAGCATGGCCAAAATAAGTATAGTATACAAAGACTACTTGATTACCCCAAATACTTGTTTAGTTGAAATGCACACAAAAAGGATATTGTTTTATCATGGTGGTAAATGGGGAATGGATTTTTCCATAATATATTAAAAAATGGTATTACCCATTGAATCTAAAAACCCCATAAAGGAGTTTTTGTGTAATGGAGTTAGGTCAAATTTTCATGGCCTCAATATTTTTTGGTTTGAGCCTATAAGTATCCTTCTACATAGATTTATGAAGTACATAAAATAAATGAACAATGAAATAAACTTTTAAAAATAACCCAAAATAAAATTTATATTGTAGTTTACTTCAAGGGGATAAACTCTTTTGAGCAATCTCAATACAATTATATTCAAGGATGGCTTCATTGGGTCTCAACACTTAAATACTAAATCTATTCTAACAACTATTACTACTTCCTACGTATGTGGGATAATTCAAATATGCTCAAGGGACAACTTACAAGCATATACATCTATAGTGAATAATACATTAATAATGCAAAGAGAAGGTTAGGACACAAGTTCCTAACATCCCCTCCCCCTTTAAATGTACTCAAATCTTTATATGTGGGAATCATTTATAAATTTGGAATAATGGTTCCCATGTTGTCTATTCTAGTTGTATGTTATACCACTGAGTTAAAAAATTTGTGATTGAGTGGGAGTGAAGTTTGAAGGTGCACCTATCCAAGATTAACTCTAGTTAGAGAAGGATAGAGCCTTTATCATCAAGTTTTGGTAAAAATATTTTCACTTTGATGGTGGCACCAAGAAATTTCTTAAAATAGGAGACAAGAAAGATTGGATGAACTTGGGAGGAAGGTGGAAGATCAAACTTGTAATCAATAGAACCTTATGTCTCCCATAAAGCTTTGGATAAAGCTTATAGTTCCCTTTTAGTTTCAAGGATGACTTCTTATATGGATGTAAATGAATAAAAACCATAACACCAAGTTCAAAGGTGCACTCAAATTAGTGTTGATCAACTTGATACATCAATAAGGTGCTGAGAATATGATCTCAATGTTGGAGATTAGTGTTGAATGCCTAAACTAGTGAACTATCAAGGGTATATGGGAGAAGTGCTAGGGGATATTGAGCATAAACCACTTCATATAGAGTTATTTTAGTATAAGTGTGGTAAGAGGTATTGTACCACCATTATGTAAGGGGAATCCACTTTACCTATGGTTGTTATTTTGAACCAAAGAAACAAAGGAATTTTTCAAAACATTTATTATCAATTTTTATCTGGCTATCTATTTGGGGGTGATACCCAAATCTCATCTTTAGTTGTGTGGCTATACATAGTAATAGTTCCATTAGCTTTTGAAAGTTGTAACTTGATCAGAGTTAATTAAAGAGGGGATGACATGAAGATGGAAGATCTAAACCAGTAAAAATTATGTGACTATAGAGACTATATAGGGATGGTTGAGGGAATAAAAATGACTATATTTAGAGAGGCAGTCTACCATGACTAGGACACTATTTTTCCTCTAGAATTACAGAGCCCTTAAATGAAATATATAGAAATATTTGTTTAGATCCTAGAAAAAATGGTTAAGGGCTTGAGAAAACTAGGAACCATTATTGTTTCACCTTTTTTGTATTTGTAGGTATCACATTTAGCCACCATCTATTTAGTTTCACATTTCATCCCCTTCAAAAAGAAGTTTTTATTTGCCTGATCATATGTTTTGAGAAATAATGAGTTCCCTACTAATGGAAAAACTCAAATTTCATAAAATATAGGTTGATGAAGGTTTGTTCTATAAGGAAACACCAAATTACCCTTGTGTCTTAGAGAAGCACCATGCCATGAATAATGTGGTATTGTAGAGGGGTTAGTGGTCAATTATTGAATGAGATGGTGTAAGGAGGGATCATTAGCATACCTTTGGTGTACATATTCGAACTAGTTCAAATGGGCATGGAGATGGCAAAAAGGTAAGTCTAGTCCTTGTTGAATGTATATGAAAGAGAATATGTCATGGCATATCTTTACCCTTATTGTAAGTGATCTCATAATAATATCCCATGATTTTTTTGAACCATTTATGTTGTGTTGTTGATGAGACCCATTATTCTAGGAAATATTTCAAGATCTAGTGATCAATTTTGATGTAAAAATGATTCTCATGTAAGTATGGCCACCATTTTTATATTGCATGCATAATTTGCATCATTTCCTTTTGATATATAGAAAAAACCAAATTTAATCTAGAAAGAGATTTCATAATGAATGTAATGGGGCCCTCTTGGAAAAAAATTACTCAGGCCATTGCCATAGACATCACTTTTGATGGTGAAAGTTTTGGTAAAGTTTGACATGGATAAAATTTGTGTGTTACATATAGCTTGTTTGAGTACCACAAATTCTTGGTTAGATGTGACATCCCATGTGAATGCATCCTTGTTCAATAATAAATTCTAGGGGCTATGATATTTCTATAATCCTTGATAAACTTGTGGTAGTATTCTATAAGGCCTAGGAATCCATGAAGGATCTTGAGGGTTGTTGGTTAAGGCTAATGCTATATGAAATTAATTATTTCTAGATCCATTCAAACCCCATCAACTAAAATGATGTGTCATAGATATTCAAATTCCTCTTAACTAAAATAACACTTGGAATTATTGGCATATATTTGATTATCTACTAGAAGTTATAATGCCTTGTCAATATGTTGGAGATGCTTCACCCATGTGCAGCTATAGCTAAAATTATCATCAAAGAAAAACAAAGTAAATTGATGAAGGAAAGGCTGAAAGATTTTATTTATTAGTGCCTAAAATGTTGAAGGGGAATTTGTAAGTCCATATGGCATAACCAAAAATTTATAGTAACCATCATAAATATGGAAAGTTATCTTTATAATGTCATCAACATACACATGGATCTGATGATAACCTAAATGAAGATCTAATTTGGAGAAGTTTTCCCCATGGATCTCATCAAGAAGTTCATTGATGACTAGAATATGGGTTTTATATTTGATAGTGAGGTTGTTAAGGGAATGAAAGTCAATGTAGAGGTGCCATGACCCATAATTTTGTGGAAAATAAGAACTGGGGAGGATTATGGGCTGATGTTGGAGTGAATAAATCTATACTTGAGGAGTTCATGTGCTAGTTTCTCAATCTCAATATTTTGAATATGATGATAGTAGTATGTCTAGATGTTGGGTGGGATGCTTCTTGGAAGGAGTAAAATATGATGATATTCAAGGAATGAATAGGGAAACCCATTGAATTTATAAAAAATGAATTCATGCTTATTGAGTATGAATTTTAAATCACTAAGGTAGTTAGTAGCAGTGGGGATCTAGAGTTGGATGGAGTGTAGCTAGGAAATGACCCTATGTGAGCCTTTCTTTAGAAGATTTTCCATGTGATGAAAACTAATGATGCGAGGAAATTTGGGCAATAACCATTTTAAGGTGTGATTCTAGCCACTATATATGAACTACATCTAAATCTTAGAGTATTCCCATAGAATAGGTCCTAATGTGTAGAGCCGCTACGCACCTAAGACCACATCACATCCTCTTAAATGTAGGGCAAATATATCTGAGAGAAGAGTGTAATTTCCTATCACAATACACACATTTTGACACTTGCATTTACATGGAAATGTTCCCCCATTAGTAATGATGACTTCAAATCTATAACAATGGTGTATAAAGTAGTTTGCCTACTTAGCAATGTGGGGATTGATGAAATTGTGAGTACTTCTAGAGTCAAGAAAGATTATGAGAGGGATATTTTTAAAAAATACCTTGACCATCATGGTTTTAGGGGTGGTTACACATGAAAGCTCATGTAGATATATATCAGGTTGAGTTTCCTAAGCCATTAATTCCTGTTAAGGGATTTGTTCTGCTTGAGCATCTTAGAATTTTTGGATATTAGACTCATTATCCTGCTCTATATGTGATTCCACATGTATCAAGTAAAGATTTTGTGTGATAAACATATAAACCTTAACCTATTTATCATAACAATTATAACATAATATTTTCTCCTTATGATCCCACATCTCTACCTCACTAAGGCACTTGACCAGTGTGGTTATGGCTAGTTGTTGGTTCATTGTGTTTTTTATGGGTGGGAAAGTCAGGGGTCAACATTATGCTAAGAGTTTATCTTCTGCTAACTTATCCAAAACCAAGTCATCCATCATATTGTTGGGCCAAAATATTTTGACCACTAAATAGGTTGCATTTTTTAGGCCACTAATAAAATAACTCTTGAAAAATTCATCTGATAACACGTCAGTATGATTGTCCAATTTTTCAAATTCAATACATTAATCATGACCAATGCTTATCTGGTATAATTTAGTGAGATCTCTTGTAAATTATTCAAATGCTAAGGATAAAACCTACCCAAAATTAAGGCTGCAAAGGTTTTACAATCAGGTTCATTATTTGACTTTAGATAACAATGGTATCATTGGATTGTTTCTTATTTCATGTGAAAGGAAGCAATTGTGACTTTTTTTGACATAATAATAATTATGAAGTTTGAATTATTATTAGCTCGATATATCCATCTTGTAGGATATATAACATTTAACTATGGAAATTCCATCTTGGTCCCACATGATGTGTGGGTAGAAGAGAAACTATTCTTTGATGAAGACTCCTTATGTAATTTTTTGAGCAAAAGGCCATTCTAATAATTTATTCCATGCTTCATATCAGTTAACTTAGTGACCTAGGATTTTAATGTTATGATTGATTCCTCAATGATCTTTGTGCCTACATGGGTGTCTATCATAACCAATGTGTTTTTTTGGAAAGGGATAGAAAAATGGGTTCTAAGATATCGACAATAAGTAAAAAAAAATTGTTTGGCCTCAATTATAATGGGTAAATGTGCTTTTACTATTTATGGCACCTCTTGGTTAGGATTGATGAAGGTAATGGAAATTTTAGAATCATAATGGAAAAACTATAAAATTTGTCCTAGAGGGACAAGAGTATAAAATAGAAAGGAACACTATGGGTAAGTTTCAAATAAAGAGTGAAAAAGTTAAATAAGTTATGGAAAAACCTAAAAAACTAGAAAAATGAGATTTTTGCCTAAAAGAAGTGGAATTTGGATATGGACCCTCAAGGAAAAAACTGTGTAGAATGGAATTTTAGGTGTTCTAAGAAAATTTTAGATTTAACAAAACTATAGAGAGAAAGATTTGAAAAAAAATAGATTTTTCTTTTTTTTAGAAAAACTGTGTAGAATGAAATTTTATGTGTTCTAAGAAAATTTTAGATTTAACAAAACTATAGAGGGAGAGATATGAAAAAAATAGATTTTTCTTTTTTTTTGAAAAATTGATTGTTGCTTGGTTACTCCTACTAGAAGCATGTTTGCAAGTGCATGGTGACCAACTATTCTTAATTATGATAACTCTATTGTTGGTCTTCTAAAAATATTATGTTGTGTATTGTCCCAAGTTTTTTTGATTGCCTAAGGGTTTTGAGTCTCTCTAGCCACCAATGATATATGAATGAGGACCACTCTCTATAAAAATTTTGGCCATGGATTTACCCCTAAGTGATAACTCTTGGTTTACTTCATAAGTGGAAACTAGTCATTCAGGATGGGACCATTGCCCTTTTCACTAGTAAGTCCACTCAATGGGCCAATGACTTTGGGGTTCCTATGATACTCCTCACAATGAGTTTTAGGGCTTATGCCCAAGTACTTCCCACATTTATGTGGAGGGTTATTTACCCTTATTTGAACATACAATGATTATGTAGAAAATAGAGGCAAGGAAAAATATTTCTATAAATGGTGTAGCTCCTTAAAATCCATTATTAAAAAAATATAAAAAATATACCCATAGGCTAAAAATGTGATATGATACTAGATGTGAGCATATTTTTTCAAGATTTACAAATTATATAAAATAAATGATCAATGAAATGAATTTTTTTAAAATAACCAAAAATAAATTTTAGATCACAGGTCACTTTGAGGGAGCAACCTCCTTTAAGAAAGATCAATATAATAATGTCTGTGGATGCCTTTGTTTGGCCTCAAAACTTACTTAAATACTAAATCTATTATAAAAACTACTAATCTCCATGTATGTGGTATATTTAAAATATTTTCAAGGGATGACTTATAAAGCATATGCATCTATACTGATTAATACACTAATAATGCAAAGAAAAGGGTAGGACATGGGTTCCTAATCGAACTCAACACTAGTTGAGATAATTTATCCTAAGTAACCCACCTCCTACTAGCCAAAAGAACATTTTGACCTTTTTACATATATTTTTTGGTCTATAAGAAGTTTTAAATCCATATCAAGTTGTTAGAGATATTCTTCCCAAAAAAACATTGTAAATCAATATATCATCAAAAAAGACTAGGATGAATTTCTATTAAAATGGGTAAAAGACTTTGTTCATCAAGTCATGGAGGGCAAGGGTAATTTCTAAGCCCAAAGGGTATTACTAAGAATTCATATCAGGCTTTTTGTATGTAAAAATATATTTTGGGAATATCTTCATCCCATATACACATTTTATGATAAGCAGACCATAAATATAATTTGGTTAAAAAGTAGGCACCATGAATTTCATCAAGAAGTTAATTTATAAATAGGGTGGGAAATTTATCTTTATTAGTGAACCTTTTTATCTCTCAAAAATAAATGTAAAGCCATAAAGATCTATATTTTTTGTGGACTAGTAAAACCAAGGAGGATATGGGATTGTGATCGAAAGAATAACTCCTACTTGAAGGAGTTATTGAACCATATTCTCAATTTCATATATTTATAAAAAAATATACTATTATGCTTGAATGTGTGGGGTTACACTATGTAGAAGGATTTTAATATAATTATCTTCAAGTCAATGAGACAAAATACCTTTTATTTCCTTTAATATTGATGCATGTTTGAATATAACATTTATTAAGTTAGTAGGTTGGCATAAATAAGGAAATGTTTGAAGCTAAATTAATGATTGTTGATAAATAATTCCAGATGAGCCTTTCTTGAGGATATTTTCCTTGTGTTTCGACTTGAAGAAAATGGTAAATCTTGGTAAGAGGGATTTTAGTGTGTTTTTATAGTTTTATCAAAGAAATGTATCTAAAGTTCTAAAAAGTACAAAAAGATAATGCTAATAGGGGACAATGATTAGTCTATAAGAACCACATCATATCTAGACCACCCAAGTGAAAGGTATATATATTTTTTTCTTATGGTACATACCCTTGCATATATATTAACATTGTGATAGTTTCCTTAAGAAGACAATGTTCCTCCATTGGAAATCATTGATTTAAATATATAGCTAGGGTGCATAGAATATTCATCTTGTTTGGACAATTAAGGACAAATGAAATTATGTGTTCTACTCAATTAAATGAGAATAGTGAGGAGTTATTTTTTTTAAATACCCCTTTAATCTCATCATCTAAGGATTAGTTATCCCAGCTAAGGCATGTATCAAAATTCTAGGGTGTAACTCTATGGTACTAGATTCTTTGACTTAAGTTTATTTGTCATGGGAATCTTGAGCACCTTCCCATTCTTCGACATTCTATCATGACTCAAAAATTTAGAAAATATATTTTTTAAATGAATTTGTCTTATAGTGAATTTCTAATCATAATATTAATGTAGTATTTTTTTAATGAGTGCACTTTTTTACCTCTTAGGGCATTTAATGGCGGTGAATTTTAGAGGGTTTTTGATTGGCCATGGTTTTTTAGATGTCTTGAAATAACAAAAAATGGATGATCAATGTTGTAAATGATATTATATTCATAATATTGGTCAATATTAATTCCTATGTGATGTTATTTGGTTTAAACATGTTGCCTTCATGTTAATTATATATTCAAACCCATTGATGAAAAAAATCTTGAAAAAATTATCATTTAACCCTTTAGTTTGGTTGGCCAACTTTTTAATTTCAGTTTGACACTTGAAAACCATCCCAATTTAGTAATATTTTGATGAGGGATATGGGAAAATCATCATAAACATTGGGACTAAAGAGAACCCAAAAAAATTAAAAAATAGTTTAAAGTGGGTTATGTATGATGTATTTGATATCATGGTACCAATGGATAGCTTCCTTCTCTAAGTGAAATTATGTGAAGGGTACCTTGTCCACTGCCAATGTATTTTTGTAAGATGAAATATTATTTTTCATGGTAAATATAATTAGTCAGTTATGTACCATCAAATATTTTAAATATAGATTTAGGGCCACATAACATGGTCTTGGATTTAAAAACTACCTTTAGAATGATTGTCTCCCTTTAATATTTTATATAATCAGTATTTTTTGCATTAATATCATGTATTTACTTATTCAACTCAGTGATTCAAGATTCAAGATAAGATTAAGATTCAGCTCAAATTTCCTCAATGTTTTGAGCCATGTCTCCCTTCCTTCATAGGTGAAAACCATAAACTAGAGGAGTCCATGGGTGTTATAAAAACTTTTCTAGAAGTAATATGTTAAAATTATCAGTTTAATGAAATTATTGTAATAGTATACTTTTCACAATGGAGAAAATTGTGTTTTTGATATTGCAAAAAAAATGGAAAAGTAAATCCAAAATTTTAAAATAACTACAATAATAATCATCTCAATGAAAAAATCACAATGATATATTTTCCCTATGGGTAAAAAAATTGTACTTTATTTTTTTACATTTTTATTGATTAGATATTACATTGAGTTTAAGTAACCAATTTATAGTATAATCCATCCTCTATCTATTTTAATTACTATATTTAATTTACTATAATAATATGTTACTCTTTTTCTAACTATTGGCTATTACTACATTTTCAAAAAAAAAAAAAAAACACAAATTTATGATTATAGGAATGTTAGGATTACATGGAAGGATACTATAGAGTGTGTTTGCTCTATGAGATTTAAAATACACTAATATTATTTTAAAAATATTTTTAATTTAACACTTGACATCTATAACTATTAAAAACAACCATTTTATATCACACTATCCCATATCCAAGGTATAATGCAAGTAACTTCTCAGGGATAGCTACTCACTAGTGTATTATAGAATTAAACAACCAAAGGCTTTCTATGGATAGGCTATGAAAACAACTAGGGGATCTTCCTAAATACCAAAAGGTATATTTAATGAAGGAAAAATGATAACCTCTTGGTACATAATCCCTCACTCCATGGAATTATTGAAAATTGATAACCTCTTAGGTTGACATAATAGCCTTATGTTAGTTTTAAAAATTATCAAACATAATTAATAACTAAAGAAAAATAATAAGGAAAAAATTGGCAAGAAGCTTGATTTCATCACCATTTTATGGATTTATGATCACCAAGATCCTAATTGGTTAATGTGAGACCATACTATTTATAAAAGCATAAAAATCTAAACCACTAAAACTATTGCCAAAAAATGGCCCTAGAAAGAGATCTTATATTAGATGATATGACCCTTCCTTTAATACATTATAAAAATAATGCAACTAAAAATAATAATAATTCAAATGAATATAAAAAGATTCTATTTCATAAAAAATGCAGCATAATTACATTACAATATCATTAACCTCTTTGAGGGGAGAGGAGAAATCTCAATATAATATGATTCATTGATACCTTTCAATTAGTTTAGCCTCTTATTTATATCAATTTTATCCTAGATATCTACTATTTCCCATTAGTGTTATATTATTACAATTAGATCAAGGGATTACTTACAAAGCATATGCACCCATAGATTTTTTAAAAGATGATAATTATAAATAAAGAGTAAAAATAAAAAGTTGGAACGAAGGGGATATAATAATATAGTTAATGTGGTGTGATTTATAAATTAAAATGGGGAAGGATATCACTTAAAAATCACTAAATTAATATTTCCCTAGTAAAAGGCATGCCACTAATGTGACAATGCCTTTACGATGAGTATGATGAAGATGTGTAGCATCTAAAATCGATGTCCATATGTGACATATATGTATTTAATCTCACTCATTCAAATAACACTATGAGAGTGCCATGTTTAACATTTATATGTAAAAAACTAGCATAATTAAATAAGAATGATATGTATCCATCAAAAAAGATAAAGGTTTTTTTTATATATGTTATCTTAAACTTTTACATTTTTATAATTTTATAAAATAATATCAAATAAGGAGGAATATAAGGGTAAAAGGATATAATAATAAAGTATAATTATATCAAGAAATAAAAGGAGCTAAGGGGAGAAATCAAGAACAAAATAAGGACATTAGGCAAGCCAAAAGGAAAAATAATTGAAAGATGGATGAAGAGGAGGATTCAAAATAACCTAAAATTTCCTTAAAAAGTAATGCATGATATTATAGGTGTTATTGATATGTATGGTGTAATCACTCATAAATATGCAGTGATTGACAACCAAGAGGCAAGGGAAAGTATAACATATAAAGAGAAACAAATTAAGGGGATAGAATAATGTCAATGCAAGACAAACATAGAACATAAATTTCAATCTTATAAAAAGATTAGTTAAGGTTATCACTTCATGGATAAAGGAATATTAAATGTATGACACAAAATAAATATTAAAAAA